>SJYR01001163.1:249743-293050 GCA_006410655.1 Kobus ellipsiprymnus
TGGACTGTGAAGAAGGCTGAGTGCCGAAGAATTGATGCTTTTGAACTGTGGTGCTGGAGAAGACTCTTGAGAGTCTCTTGGACTGCAAGGAGATCCAACCCGTCCATTCTGAAGGAGATCAGCCCTGGGATTTTTTGGAAGGAATGATGCTAAAGCTGAAACTCCAGTACTCTGGCCACCTCATGCGAAGAGTTGACTCATTGGAAAAGACTCTGATGCTGGGAGGGATTGGGGGCAGGAGGAGAAGGGGACGACCCAGGATGAGATGGCTGGATGGCATCACCGACTCGATGGACGTGGGTTTGGGTGAACTCCAGGAGTTGGTGATGGACAGGGAGGCCTCGGACACGACTGAGCAACTGAACTGAACTGAACTGAAGCCCAGTCTGAGGTTATAACGTGAGGGAGGCAGCTACATGCAGATGTGGGTAGTTGTTCCTGAGAGACAGCCCAAAATATTGAAGGAAACAGCCTTGTTTTTGGTGATTAAAAAAATTTTCAAGTCAGCCAGACTGTCACACGCTCCCTTCAGTGGCCACAGAGGTTGTTGAGAACAGACTCGTGAACTCGTGTCTCCCAGAGCCGAGCGTGCAGCCTCCCGGGAGCACCAAGTCACCCCGTCCCGGGACGGCAGCAGGAGAGACAAGAGCAACCGTCCCGCTTGTCCCTGACTCTCAAAAACTTGGTGAAACGGGGAGAAGCTGGAGAGCCGCTCGGCCAGTCTCCGGACAGCCCCTCTTCACTGTGGCCTGGCTTCCTGAGACGATGAAAAGCCCCGCTCCCTGGTAAGAGAGTTTCCAGTGTCCTCCGCCTTGGGAGGGAACTGCATCGCGTCTGGTTGTGAGTCACCGTCCCACCTCCAGGCAGGAAGTAAACATCCGTCCAGGAACTGGAAGTGACATAGAGAAAACTCAGGCCGATCTTGCTGTTCAAGAAAGGTGGCTTCTTCTTCCCTGAAATTTTAGGTGACTTGAACTGTCCAGTAAACGAAACCTTGGGGCTGCAGTCTTCAGGCCTAACAGAGCCAACTCAAGAAATCCCTGAGTGCTTGAGGCCCATGAGCTGGCGTTTTCTTGGTAAGGACTTCGGGTTCAGGTGTGTCTTTAAACTCTTTAAACTGCTGATCCTCAGCTGTGTTCCCTGAATTAAAACCTGGCAAAGATTTGAAACTAAGTTCAGAGTCCACGTCAAGAAAAAGTTCTCTGAAAACACACTTAACGAGAGTCACGGCAATACAGCGCTTGTTGTTTGGCTCAGCCGGGCAGTGTGTCGGCAGCCTGAACACCGCATGGATGTGGATGGAGGCCCCGAGACCTGATGTGGGGCAGAAAGCCTGGCCTCGGGCAGTGGCGTGAGGCGAGCGTCCACGGGCCAGCTCAAGGGCGGTGTCCAGCCCGAGTCACAGGCCAGCCTGTCTGGCTGCCCTCGGGAGGTCCGAAAGCCCCCTGGCGATTCGCCCTCGTGCTGCTTTGGAGGAGCAGCTGGACAAAGGATGCTCGTTGGAAGGACTGAAGCTGGTGCTGCAATATCTTGACCACCTGATGCAAAGAGCTGACTCCTTGGAAAAGGCCCTGATGCTGGGAAAGACAGAAGGCAGGAGAAGGTGGTGACGGGATGAGATGGTTAGATGGCATCACCGACTCAGTGGACATGAGCATGGGCAGACTCAGAGACAGTGGGGGACAGGGGAGCCTGGCGTGCCGCAGTCCTTGGGGTTACAAAGAGTCAGACACGACCGAGTGACTGGACAACGAGGAGAAAAGAGCGTGTGCTTGAACTCAGTGTCTCTAGGAAGGTGTTCTCTGAGTCCTGGCCCCCTGTGGCGGTTTAAATCTGAATGGATTAAAATAGACAAAAATTCGGGTCCTCAGTAGAAGTCACTGCATTTCAAGTGCCCGCACATAGCTGGCAGTTAGTTCAGTGAGCGCTGCGGTGGGCCCCCTGGGCTGACGGACAAACCCCAGCTCCTGGTCCGTGACGAGAAAGTCTCCCGGGGTGAGGGCTGTGCTTCCCCGTAGACACGTCTCTGTGCGCAGAACATGCTGTCTTCTGAGCGCCAATTAGAGTCTTTGTGAAATGGCATCCGTTTGGCTGTCGAATGCCGTGGGCTTGATCAAGAATAACAGAAAAATCGCCTTCCGGAACGAACGGAATGTTCGAATTGCACGTGTCGTTGAGGCTGAATAAAATCCAAGCCTGATTTAACTTCTCTGGAGTAGCTGACGGTGAAGGCGAGGGCCCCACCGGCTCTGAAACGCAGCTCAGTGGGAACTGCATCGGCAGGCTTCCCGTCTGCTCCCCCGGTGACGATGGGGCAGCCGCCAGACCTCCTGAGACCTCCCTGGTGATGTCACGCTGTTCCCTCCAGTGGAGTTCAGGGGTGTCTGCCTGCTACTCCAGGAGTGGAAAAGGGAATCGGGAGGCTGAACATGGACGGGGTCCCTGCGGCTTCCTGCACCGTGTGTTCACAGGCACCGGGGGCAGCGTGCTAATACAGTGAAACTGGAAGTAACCTAAATGTGCAGGAATTGGGGGTTGGTTAAATCAAAAATGGTACCGCCTTATGATGACATGTCATGCCGTGTAATGTGATACTGCTTTGTAGTTAACAACATCGAAAAATGTTTGATAGGCATGGATTAAAAAAAGTGAAAAAAAAAAAAAAAGACCAATCTGTTTGTATGATTCTTAAGAAAACACGCAAATCCACACACTGTCTTTTTTGAATGAAGCATACCCCAAGTATATAATTTTCCTTTCTATTTTATTTTAACTAATGATTTTATTTACATATGTGAACATGTAAATAAACAATTGAAAATTAATAACAGTGACTAATAACATTTTATGATAAGCTGCACATTAAGAAAAAAATAAGGTTGTAAGCAGAGAGACTGCCAGACATCAGGAAGTAAACATCAAACATCGCTTGGAGAGGAGCTTGGAGAGGACGGGTCTCGGGAGGTGACTGTGGGAGCACCGAGCAGCATGGGCGAGGAGGCCGAGGCCGCAGGGGAAGGAGCGCCCCGCCTGCCCCCGTGGACTCTGCAGACGGGAAGGAGGCAGGGGAAGGATGCGTCCCGCCTGCCCCCCGTGGACTCCGCAGACGGGAAGGAGGCAGGGGAAGGGGCGTCCCGCCTGCCCCCGTGGACTCCGCAGACAGGAAGGAGGCAGGGGAAGGGGCGTCCCGCCTGCCCCCGTGGACTCCGCAGACGGGAAGGAGGCAGGGGAAGGGGCGCCCCGCCTGCCCCCGTGGACTCCGCAGATGGGAAGGAGGCAGGGGAAGGATGCGTCCCGCCTGCCCCCCGTGGACTCCGAAGATGGGAAGGAGGCAGGGGAAGGGGCGCCCCGCCTGCCCCCGTGGACTCCGCAGACGGGAAGGAGGCAGGGGAAGGGGCGTCCCGCCTGCCCCCGTGGACTCCACAGACGGGAAGGAGGCAGGTATGCAGTTTCTGCCTCCTCTGCTGTGTTTAAGGGTCTAATCAGTCGAACAAACACCAGCTGCTTGGGAATCTTCCAGTCTGGAAGGGAGGTCCGAAACCCAGCCTTCCTGCAAGTAATGCTGGGCCTTTTTGAGTCCCTGACAAAAATCCACCAGCGTCCCTCCCCGCCCATCGTCCACCTCCACCACGTCCTGTGTGTAGGAGCATCCCACCCCATCTGGAGCGTCGGCCGGGGCTCCTCGTGTGAACATCAGCCCACTTCTGTCTTCGCTGAATGAAACAAGACTCTGGAATCAACTGTGTGTCTGTGTGTCTCTGATTTGTTTTCAGATAGTCCTCTAAACTTGGCCATGAAATATTTTTTAGGAGACAGCCATTGAGAACTGGCAAGAGTTCACATAATTAAGATGCTTCTTGGGTTCCTAGTCTGTTTCCCTCTCAGACTGAGGCACTGGAGCTAACTAAATCCTTCATTAGAACAAATATTATTTGGTGGTTTCAAAAATGCTGTAAAAGTTTATCTCACAGAGAACAGGTGGGTGCTTGCCAGCGGTTAGGGTCGGGGAGGGTTGCTGGGGGCAGATGGAGCAAGGGCTTCCTTGTGGGGCTAGAGTCCTTTGAGGTCATGAGTGTGAATGTGATCACAGAACTACACACACACGAGTGAGTCTGTGTGAATACTGGTGAAATGCACACAGCAGCTTTGGACCAGCACCCACCCCTGAGCTTTGATCCTGTTCCTGCAGCTTCGTAAAGACACCATCATTGGAGGGAGGCTTTCCAGGTGGCAAGTGGTAAAGAATCCACCAACCAGTGCCGGAGACACAGGAGACGTGGGTTGTAAGAGAGACAAATATAATAGTCGATTTTTTCCCTTAGGGAGTCAGGTTGACTTAGGAAAGGAAAACGAATGCTATATCCTTGGAGAAACACCCATGAGCTCCCGAGAGCCGAGTGCCAGTCCAGAGGTGCAGGAATATGTGGGGGCTGTGTTCCTGCCCCCACCGCTTGCTCTGTCCTGTGGGAGGACGAGGGGCCCACCAGCCTTGCTGAATGTGTCCTGCTCTAAAATAGAACTACGGGTCTTCTATCTCTGGTGCTGGTTAATTTTTTAGCTTAATGAAACCCCAGGCTTCTCAGGTGGCCCTAGTGGTAAAGAACCCACCTGCCAGTGCAGGAGACGTCAGAGATGCATGTTCGATCCTTGGAATGGGAAGATCCCCTGGAGGAGGGCATGGCAACCCACTCCAGTATTCTTGCCTGGAGAATCCCACGGACAGAGGAGCCTGGAGGGTATATAGCCCACGGGGTCACAGGGTCAGACGCGACGGGAGTGCGTGAGCACACACGCTCGAAGCCCCATTCTGTTCTGATGGATAACACTCACATCTACAGCTGGACCACTTTGTCAAGCCCAGCTTGGCTGGCAGATTCTCACGGGCTCTTTGCCCGGCTATGCAAGATTCTGTCATCATTAAATGTGAAGAGGCAGGCTCTAAAAAAGTTCTATATAAATCTCTAGCAGCAAGGCTAAATAAGCCATGATTTACTTATATTAGGGAATGCTTAAATCAAATGAGTTAGGTCTCTCTGTAACGACGTGGACAGGTCTCCAAGATGTATCGTCTGTGGAAAAGAGCAAGCCACCAAGGGAAGCATAAAGATAATGACGTCCACATAAAAACCGGGTAACAAGCCTCAGAGAGAGAACAGTCAAACCTCTCTCCTCTCGATAGATACACAAGTAGCTTGCCTCTGGAGACGTGAGGAGACAGACCAGCTTCAGTGGTAACAGTGAGAGGAGGCTTTAAACACTGTCTACAAGATTTGGGTTATAGAAATGAACTCATACATTATCTACGTCATCCAAATTGCCATGGATCCCAGCTGAATTTATTTGGTGATAGTTCAGCCGGTTCATGAGCCCATTCGAGGGAGAGCTGTTGTGTCTGGTGATGAAGGGGCTTGTCTGCAGCGTCTCCAGTCCAGCAGCCACACGGGATTAAAAGCTATAAGATAACCAGCATCTCCTTACTTTGTAATAGCCTCTATACGTCGCCATCATCTCAGGAAAAAGCCTGACATATATAGACATTCATTAATTACAGTTTTCAAATTCCAAAAGAATCTTTGATGGTTTAGTTTGACATTCTGACATTAAAATAAGATGCTTTGAATATGCAGGTATTCAAACCACAAAAGTGAAAGTGTTAGTTGCTCAGTCACGTCTGACTCTACAATCCACGTCCATGGATTTAGCCTCCAAGGCTCCTCTGTCCATGGGATTCTCCAGGCAAGAATACTGGAGTGGGTTGCCATGCCCTTCTCCAGGGGATCTTCCCTGACCCAGGGATCTAACCTGGGTCTCCTGCATTGCAGGCGGATTCTTTACCATCTGAGCCACCAGGAAAGCCATCAAACCACAAAGTCTCAATATTATTCATCAAAAAGATAAGGAATGTCCTAATTAGCTTGGAGAAGGAAATGGCAGCCCGCTGCAGCACTCTTGTCTAGAAAATTTCATGGACAGTGGAGTCTGGCAGGCTGCAGCCGTGGGGCTGCGAAGAATCAGACACAGCTGAGACACACACCCTAATTAGTTATCAACTTCTTCATTTCACCTCAAAGACTGTTTATTGTATGCCTACTGTGTGCAGGTGGCGTGTGAGCAGGCTGGTCCTGGAGCCTGAGAAGGGCTGTCAGAGGCTTGCTTGCCCAACACGCGATGTCCAATGTAATGGTTAGAATCGTACCCCGGTTACATAAAATCACCTTCATCTGGTGATCTGGTTTTGATAGTACTCTCATGTTAACAAAAAGTTTTAAATAGAAATTTTTTAAGTCATAGAGTTTTTGTTTTTTTAAAAAACAAAAAACCTGCTTCGCAAGAAGTTTAAGATCGCAAAACAAGGCTAGACTCAGCCTTGGAGCAGAGTGTTTGGTGTTGCTTGCGTGGGTGACATTTAGACCCAAGCCTGGCTCACAAGTGTGACTCATGAGAACACATCAGATGGTGAGAGCAGGGACCTTCCTGGTGCTTAGAGGGAGCAGCTTGAAGGAGCCTCGCTGCTCTGGGCGGCTGAGCAAGGCCCACCCCAGGGCTTCACTGAACACCAGTCTTTTCCAGAAGCTCCTACACCCTGAGCTGCAGCCCTCGGTGATGGCCGCTTCCGTCCTCTGAGAAAGCTGTGGGGCATTCACGCCGGGGTGACCTCCTGCCAAAAGCCTGCCATCATTTCACTCACCAAATTAAAAGGGCTTTTGAAGGGATGTCCATTCGATTATAAACATCTTCCTCAGAAAGCATCGTTGATCGCCTTCCTCCTGGGGAAGGAGGCCTTCTAACTCCTCTAGAGTTTCACATTGCACGTTGCTAGATGAGTCTCCATCCTGGAAGCCTGCGATTTAAAACTCTTCTGGAATACGCCTTCTGGATGCTTACAGATAATTCAAGATGTCCCGGAAATGCAAGGCTCATCAGGCTCAAAATACTGTGCACTGGAGACCCACGGGTCTACTCTGGAGGTATTACAGTGTGATGGTGATGACTCTGGAAAGTCCTGGTAGAAATGCTGAGAAATTTTCCAATGATGTTGCTACATTATAAAACTAAGACAGGAAAAGCAGGCTAGTAGCTGCTTCCAATAGAACTTGAAATTCTCCTGCGTTACTTTTTCCTAAGAGGTCTAGATTTAGACTTCTAGGCTAGACTTCGTCAGTGCCTATGAAAATTGGTTTAGTCAAAAACGTTTCTTCTCCCCCAAAGGTGTAGACGACAGAGCATCTGAGCGGAGCGTTTCCCACGCTCATTATAAGACGATGTCAGGCTTGTGACACATGACAGCGGGTTTCACACTCCACTTAATGAGAGGTTGCCAGTGCCTGGGGAAATACATCGTAAGCTTTGCGTGTGTTGCACGAGACGAGAAGAATGTTGCCAGCCTGGGGTAGTGCAGCTTCCGTGTGTGGACCAGCCGCGTGTCTGTGGCGTCGAGTGTGGCCGGACTTCCCGTCACTTCTGTTTGGGTGACTGTGGGGCATCCCCAGTGGGCAGGGCAGAAAGTGTGCTCTCCTCCAGACCTGCAGGTCCGTGTCACATGCGTGTGTTGGCGGTTCGCTGCATGTGAGGTGAGAGATGCCTTAGAGAATGCTGAGACAGATTCCCGCATACAGGCGGCCTCGCCATCCCAGGAGAGCCTGTAGTGTCTGCCTCTTTTCTCTTCTTGCTTTGGTTTCCAGGAAGCCTAGAGACAATGCTAATACTTGATTGCCAGCCTTGGTTCTGGTCCAGTGGCAAATTCAGCCGTGTGCTTTAGGAAATCTCTTTTATGACTAATGATCATGTTACGGCTGGAAGTCGTCCTCCCTGGTATTCGTCCTGACATCTCTCAGGCTGCAAAGCCCTTTCTCATTTGTTCCCTAAGTCCCACTCCCCATCTAGGACACTGGCTTATTTCTGCCTCGTGAATAAATGCCATGACTTTTCCAAGGCTGCTGAGCTTGTGCCAAGGCTGTCTCCAGAGCCCTGTAGAGGCTCTTTCAGGGGAGGCGTCAGGTGTGAGGAAGCTCCGCACTCGGGGGTGGTCGCCAGGCAGGAGGCGGTGTTGCTGTCGACTGTCCTGCCGTCGGAGGCCCGGTCCTTGGCTGCACGTGGATTTTAGGGTGTGAGGACTCTTGGCCTCTTCCTGCCGTGTCCAGGAAGGCAGCCCCCCTCCTGCACCTTCCCAGGTGAGAGCCTGGAGGAGGAAGCCCGGGTCTTCCTGAAAAGTGAAGCGAGTCCCTGTGTGCCGCGCCGACAGAGATTGATGTGACGGCCGGCTGGCAGGACAGCTGCCTGGGGCCACCGCGCGCCCGGGCTCGGGGCCCGCGTGGGAGCTGCCAGGCTGGATTTCTCTCTCCCTGATGGTTGATGCCGTCCTTCTGCGGGGACGACGGGCTGTCCTTCCCCCTGGCCTCCACGCTGCCCTCCACGTGGTGGGACACAGCTTGTACTGTCTGTCCTGGGAACTTTGGATTAGCGCTGATGCCAGCCTGTGCCCGTGATATTCAGTCCAGCGTCGTGGGTTGTTGGGAGAACTGGTAAGAGGTGAAGCCCCCGCTTCAGACCACGTTCACAGCTGCTACTGGCCAGGAAAGTAACCGCCCAAGGAAGGTGTTGATTCCTCTGACCCCGAGAGACATTTCCGAATAAAGTAGTGCCCTGCCTCGGGCACAGACACACACGTGCGCCTGGAGCGTCTCAGGCACGCTCAGTGGTTGTGGGGAAGCCTTCTGAAGCAGAGGCTCCCCGCCTTCACGTCCCTGCCGGCTCAGGCTCACCTGCAGGGCATGGTGGAGCCTGTCCCTGGAGTTTGATTCAGCTGGTCTGGGGAGGGGCTCCGTGACTTAATTTCTAACAAGTTTCGGGTCATGATGACGCCGCATAGAGGCCGTACCCCAGCAGCACCACCTAAAGCAGAGATGGGGGCTCGTGCTGTGAGGGCAATTCGTGCCTTAGCCTGTGTAGCTGCAGAGAAGATGTCAAGGAATGAGCACAGCTGTGTTCCGGTAAAACTTTATTTATAAAATCAGTGGTGTTCTTGCTTCAAAAAAAATGTGAATATTTAAAAAAAAAATTTTTTTTTAATGTTAGGAGCCAGAGCCTCGTTCTGAGTGAATTTCTGAAAGCTCTCAGATGGGAACCAGTGTTAAAGTCTTGGCTGTTGGTCAAATCTCAAGACTTGGAAGATCACTAGCGTGTGTGTGTGTGTGTGTGTGTGTCCTTCACTCGTGTCCGACTCTTTGTGACCCTATGGACTGTAGCCTGCCAGGCCCCTCTGTCCATGGGATTTTCCAGGCAAGAGTACTGGAGTGAGTTGCCATTCCCCTCTCCAGGGGATCTTCCCTGACCCAGGGATCGAACCCAAGTCTCCTCCCTTGCAGGCAGATTCTTTACCGTCTGGGACGCACATGGTTCTTGGGAAACGGTGCTGGTTTGGGTGTGTGTCTGGTTTCACGTGTGTTTCTGGAAACCTTGTCCAAAAGGAAGCGGCCCAAACTCTGCCAACTGGGTGCAGGGTCCCCGGGTGCAGGGTCCCGGGGTGCAGGGCCCCCGGGTGCAGGGTCCCGGGGTGCAGGGTCCCCGGGTGCAGGGTCCCGGGGTGCAGGGCCCCCGGGTGCAGGGTCCCGGGGTGCAGGGTCCCCGGGTGCAGGGTCCCCGGGTGCAGGGCCCCGGGGTGCAGGGCCCCCGGGTGCAGGGTCCCGGGGTGCAGGGTCCCCGGGTGCAGGGTCCCCGGGGTGCAGGGTCCCGGGTGCAGGGTCCCGGGTGCAGGGTCCCGGGTGCAGGGTCCCGGGGTGCAGTGTCCCCGGGTGCAGGGTCCCGGGTGCAGGGTCCCGGGGTGCAGGGTCCCCGGGTGCAGGGTCCCCGGGTGCAGGGCCCCCGGGTGCAGGGTCCCGGGGTGCAGGGCCCCCGGGTGCAGGGTCCCGGGGTGCAGGGCCCCCGGGTGCAGGGTCCCGGGGTGCAGGGTCCCCGGGTGCAGGGTCCCGGGGTGCAGCCTCACGCACACCCTGACTCTGGGCCCGCTCTGCTTCCGCCCACACTGGGCCCCGGGGACACGCACAACCGTGTGGTCTGAACCGCTCTGCTCGCCTGGGGCACCTTGATCCCCTTGGTGGCTCTGGCTCCAGATGCGGTGGTTCTGGTGGAAAGCCCGACACGTGCAGCTCACACCTGGAAAGAGAGGAGGTGCAGGTGTCTGTGCCCGGCTGCCCCGCCGTCATAGGACAAGGACGGGGCCCAGGCGGGTGGCCTGGACCATGGCCGTGGGGACAGGAGGGGCAGGCCTGAGCTTGGCTTGGTCCTAGACGTGGTCCTCTCGTGACTGACGGTCTGGGCACGCTTCTCCCTGCAGGACCCGAGGAGCACGGGAGGGGCAGGCCTGAGCTTGGCTTGGTCCTAGATGCGGTCCTCTCATGACTGACGGTCTGTGCACGCTTCTCCCTGCAGGACCCGAGGAGCAAGCACAAGTTCAAGATCCACACGTACGGCAGCCCCACCTTCTGCGATCACTGCGGGTCCCTGCTCTACGGACTCATCCACCAGGGGATGAAATGTGACAGTGAGTGTGCTTCCTGTTCTTGCAGTGCTCCCCGGGCCAACAGGGCCCTGTGATGCTCAGGAAGCTTTCAGAAAATTGGTAGATTCCATTGAGATACGGGCTCCATTACAAAAGTATAGAATCCCTCCACTGGCAAGGTTCTAGTTTATTGTATGACTTCCCTGCCTAATTGTGGACCCAGAAAAGCACCCGATTTCATGCAGTTGGTGTCCCCAGTTTTCATGGTAGGGATCTCCAGTCTCTGTTAAATGCAGGTCAGACCCCCAGGCAAACGCCACGTGTTGAGAGAAGACGCCCCACCCCCAGATTCCACATCTGGTTCAGCTTCAAGATGAGCTGAGCATCCACAGTCATTATCCGCCCGTGTCTCCAATTAGTGGGTGGACTGTGGAAAAATCCAGCGGGCTCTCCTTGGAGCCAAAACCGCAGTGAAAATAAGAACAGGATCTTGCTTTAAGTTCCCTCGTCTTGCGTAATTACAGGCAGATCAGATCCTACCAGGCCAGTGAGATGAAATCCCAGAAGACGCCCACCCTCTCCCCTTCTCCCTTCTTGTTCTGTGTCTGTCTGTGCCAACTGCAGGAGGAGAGAAAGACATCTATCTTTCCATGGAAAATCTTTGCTTCGATTAATCTCACGTAATGAGATTCCCCCAGGCTATTTATTTGTTTCAATAAAATTTCACGTTTAGGGCAGAAGGTAATTGGAGAAGGTAATGACGAGCCTGTTTTTCTAGTAGACGAGGAAGAGTCTGGGCACGATCAGCGTGCTGTCACTTGATAACACTGCTGCTGTGGCCCACAGCCTCATCTATCCCCACACGGAGCAAAGACACGCGCCCGCGTCGGCTTCCCTCGGTATCCGTGGTAACCCTCTGTGGATACAGGGGCCAACCGTGTAATTCTCAGGAAGGGATCCTGTCTAAGAGGACCCGTGCAGTTGAAGCCCACGTCGCTCAGGGTCAGCTGTACATAGAAGGCAAACTGTGTGAACCTTATGGAGGAGGCGGGTGGCTTCTCAGAACGCAGGCTTCCCCTTCCCGAGCCCTGGACCCTAAGAGCCGCGAGGAACCTCTGTGGTCATCAGGGCTGGGGGTTTCCTGTGCATCCAGGGATTGTCAGATTCCAAAGAGGCCACTTTCCGGGCTGGTGTGGATTCTAAGTGCGTTTGTAAATACACTCTTGACTGTTGTAAAACTTGGAGCAAAAGTGAATACTCAGCTGTGTTAGGCACTCGACGTAGCAAGCTGAAGGTGCCCTTGAGACTGATGCCCACTGGCTCCGGGGGCAGAACAAGCCACGTGTCTCCTGCTGCATCCTCGTCCGTGTCGGCCAGGACCATGACCCGTGCCCTTAAGCGGGGGTGCCAGTTTAAGGGGTGCCCTTCTGCTCTGCTGGGTGGGCCAGCATGGGGGTGCTGCCGCCTTTAACACAGGCCAGGAGTGAGGGCATCCTGGAGGCTGAGCTGAGTCTCCACCGAGCATCCCCAGCAGCTCGGTTCACAGTTGTGTCAGGATCAGAGGATGTTAATGGTTACCCAGGAATGTCCTAATAGTAAATGAATGGCATAGATTTGAATTTATTAGCCAACTGTACTCTAATAAAAGGGCTTCCCCGGTGGCTCAGTGGTAAAGAATCCACCTGCCTGCCCATGCAAGAGATGTAAGTAAGATAGGGGTTCAGTCCCTGGGTCAGGAAGAGCCCTGGAGGAGGAAATAACAGTCCATTCCAGCATTCTTGCATGGAGGATCCCATGGACGGAGGAGCCTGGCGGGCTGCATCCTTGGGGTCACAGAGTCAGACACGACTAAAGTGACTTAGCACGCACGCATGCTAATGAAATGACATGCCCCTAGGGTACATGTTAGGGTTCTGCTTCAGATTCTGTTTATGGACTGTGTTCCCGCCTGAAGCAGTGTGTTGCTTTGTGTCTGTAACTCTTTTCCTCGGAGTCCGAGGGGCTCTGGGCTGCTGTCTGGCTCTGGGCTGCCGTCTGTCTCTGGGCTGCTGCGAGGGGCTCTGGGCTGCCGTCTGGCTCTGGGCTGCCGTCTGGCTCTGGGCTGCTGCGAGGGGCTCTGGGCTGCCGTCTGTCTCTGGGCTGCTGCGAGGGGCTCTGGGCTGCCGTCTGTCTCTGGGCTGCCGTCTGTCTCTGAGCTGCTGCCTGTGCTCCGTGCTGGAGCAGGAGGAGCGTGAGCTGGTGGTCGGGGGCCAGACCCCTCCCCTGAAGTGCACGGCAGAGACCCCCCACCCCATGCTCCTACACCCTGTAGTGTGATGGTGCTGTGGGCATCCCTGCTCGGTGGGCAGTCAGCTGCCCCCTGCAGGCTCACCTCGCAGCGGGCAGAGCAGGAGCAGGCGCTTCCCGGGACGCACCAGCTCCGAGTGATGGCTGACACAGGACGCAGCCCGGGTCCTTTCTCCGCCGCCCTCCTGGGCCCACGGCCGTCCCAGAGGTGCTGGCCTTTACTCCTTCAGGCTCTGCCCGAGTGAGGTGGTCAGCGCGGCTCACAGCACGGCTTCTCGAGAGCCCGTGTGACTGAGACCTGCGCTTCACGGTGCCTCTTGCTAGTTAGCTCGTCGTGTTGAAGTTAAGCGGGCTTCCCTGGCGGCTCAGCTGGTAAAGACCCCACCTGCCGGTGCAGAAGATGCAAGAGCTGAGGGTTCGGTTCCTGGGTCGGGAGGATCCGCTGGAGGAGGAAATGGCAACCCACGCTAGTATTCTTGCCTGAAGAGTCCCATGGACCGAGGAGTTGAACACTCAAAACGAGAGTGGCAAGAAGGCTCCACCTTGAAGTGGAAGAGCCTTGTGGTGCCCCCGGGGGATTCTTGAGGGTTCCAGGGGCCACCCGCTCCTTCCAGAAGCCTGAGGTACGGGGCCAGTGGAGCAGGAACGCCTACGCAGAGTCTTATCTTTGTGCTCCATGCACAGGACTCTTTTCAGGGTGTCTTTAGTTCTCCGCCATAAGACTGACCTAGTCCTCCCCCTGGCTCACCCACGTAATGTCAGCTGGTGAGGAATGCCTTATTGAGCCAGGTGTGTATTTGTTTTATGCAGAATAATATTTAAATATTTGAAGATAGGTTTAAAATATCAATCACAGGTTCTTTTAAAAACAATAACAAACAAAAGCAATGCACATAAGCCTCCTTGGGGATGAAGAGTTCGCTGAGGAAAAGAACATTTTCTGAATTTCTTATCCTCAGCCCCGCAGATTCTCAGGAAGGCATAAGAGATTCTTTGGCAGAAAGAATCCCGTTTAAAGTGTGTGCACTGCTTGCCCCTGTGTGCATAAAGTATTCATTAGTCCCTGTTTGTACGCACTCACCTGCCTGGATTCTGTTTGCTGTTAACACTGTAGGCACGCTCGGGAGACCGGGCGGAGGTGGTCTGCTTCAGTTGTGGCTGGATAGACGAGGCTGGAGCACCTCAGGGATGCGTCACTCACAGGAGGCTGTGCTGTGAGGGGCAGCTGCTAGCAGTTCTTCATGTCACCGATGCTCAACAGCAGAGTGTCGAGTTAGAGGGTGGCTCCGTTCCGCTTCTGTTCACGCAACCAAAACACAGAGGCGGGGGTGGTTCCAGGCCACGCGCAGCCTCACGCTTTGCCTTCTTGACTCGCAGCCTGTGATATGAACGTGCACAAGCAGTGCGTGATCAACGTGCCCAGCCTCTGCGGGATGGACCACACGGAGAAGAGGGGCCGCATCTACCTGAAGGCCGAGGTCACGGATGAAAAGCTGCACGTCACAGGTGAGGCGCCTCCCCCGCGGCGCGGCTGGGCTGCCCACAGGCCTTCAGACCAGGGGAGGCCGGCCCCGAGGCCGAGCTGGACGCAGAGCCTCTGGCTCACACGCACCCGCCTCCCGGGTCCGCAGACACTCGGCGTCCAGCGAGTCACGAGTGCCGTGTGGAGGAGGGCTCTGAGGGCATGGCTGCCCCCCTGGGGATGGGCTGCCAGAAGCCGTGGCGCCAAGGTGCCCTGGGGAAGGTGCAGCCTGGGTGGGGGCAGGTGCGGGGCGGCCCGGGTGTTCCGGGGCATCGGGCTGTGATGACCTGATGAGGCGGCCGTGATAACAGCAGCGGTTTGGGGCATTTACCCTCCTCTGCTGTGCGTGCTGTGCTGAGAAACGCACACAGATTAATTTACTACATTTCACAACTGCCTGATCACTAGCGTCATTTTCCAGAAGAGGAAACCAAGGCCCCAGGAGACAGGGTCCTGCAGAGTCACAGCGTGAGTGGGGATCCCAGGCCCTGTGCTTCCAGCCATCACCCGCCGCCCCGCTTGCCCACGAGGCCCAGCCGCGGTGGCTCCACGCCCACGTCCCCGGCCGGGCGCCCCCTCGGGCCGTGTCTGGGTGGGCACCGTTGCAGCACAGCTTCTCCTCTGGGCTCCCATGAAATCCACGCTCAGCCGCGGGGCCTCGGGGTGACCGACATGTCTGCTGCGGTGACCACTGAGCTGAGTTAGGGCGGGAGCCCCGGACGGCAGCCACCTTCGCTCCTTGTCCTGGGCCCACCGTGTCCCACCCGACGGACACGCCCTCCTCCTGGACCAGGACAGCTCAGCCGTGGGGCCTCGGGGTGACCGACATGTCTGCTGCGGTGACCACTGAGCTGAGTTAGGGCGGGAGCCCCGGACGGCAGCCACCTTCGCTCCTTGTCCTGGGCCCACCGTGTCCCACCCGACGGACACGCCCTCCTCCTGGACCAGGACATCCACTCTCATGGGTTGAGACTTGTGGGACTCGTGGGACTCTCACGGGACTGCGTTCCCACTTGTATTTAGGAATTCTAGGCTATCACAGAAGCGGAAAAGCCGATGACTCTTACTGTAAATAACAGAAGATCTTATAGAAAAACAAAAGACTCGGAGGGCCTGTTGAAGGAAAGAGCTGGGGTGGGGGAGGCTGTCCCAGAGAGAGCTCGCTTTGGGAACTTGCTCATGTTCTTTTCTTCGAAAACTAATCAAGTTTTCTACCCCATGCTGTCCTGTCAGATAAGAATTCAGGGAAAATCAGAGGGTCCCAAGGTGTTGCAAGGGGAGGGTCCCTCGCTTTGCCACCGGGTGACCTCATGAAATGAACCACGTGCAGCTGATGGCCAGCATGGGGTCGTGTGTCAAGTCCCCACGGCAGGCACGGGCTCCCTGTGACTCTGTGTCTCAGAGAAGATGCTCTATTTTCTCAGAACCTCCCGACCTGCATCCTTGCACATGGGGCTGCGATTCTCACCTGTGTTCCCTCTGGTTGGACTGATGCTTCGGGGTTTGGGGGGATCCACTCTGAATGATGGCCAGGCCCCTGGGCCCAGAGCAGGCGGACCCTGGGGGTTGGTGCGCGAGCCGGTCCACACCGTCGCAGCCCTCACTGATCTCTCTCTCTTTTCTACTAAGGTTCCTCCATTGTCAAAGTCACATAGGGGGGGCAGGGAGCATAGAGCTTCAGAGAAAATCACCATAAAACAGACTCACCGAATGGTAAGGGATGGAGCGGTGTAAGGCAGAGCGCCTGTCCTTTGCCCTGAAAGCCCGGTGGTGGCCCCCGCCCGCAGGTGAGCAGGCAGACCCCAGCCGGGAGGGTCCCGGCCCCACCTCAGGCAGGACCACCTGGCCATGGGTTGCTCCCAGTCCTGGTGCTTCTGAACGCAGACCCCAGGCTGTGCGCACTAGACTGGCCACATCATTCCCAGGCTGCTGCCTGAGGGGCCTGGCTCCGCCGAGCCTCAGGAGTGGCACCGGGGCCCTGCTGGGGCGGCTCAAGTACCCAGTGCAGGAGAAAGACCCACCGGCGCCCCGCTGGGGCAGCTCGTAGTACCCGGTGCAGGAGAAAGACCCACTGGGGCCCTGCTGGGGCAGCTCACGGTACCCGGTGCAGGAGAAAGATCCGCTGGGGCAGCTCGTAGTACCTGGTGCAGGAGAAAGACCCAGCTCACAGGGACAACAAGGCGAGCCTCCTGGGGCTCAGGGGCTGATCACGCCGTCGTCGCCAACAGTTGAACTTGACTGTGGAATCATCTCCGGGGAGACACCTGCGCTGAGTCAGAGACTTTTCACGCATGAAAGCCAACCAGTGGCATCTCTGGCTATAGTCTGGGCACGTCGCTGGAGAACTGGTCTGCTCGTTTGTGCAGAGAATTGCTCTGCTCTAGGACCGTGAACTCAGCGGCTCCTTAAAACTAACAGCAACAGCAGCTCAGTAACCGAGCACGTACCCCCAGAGGGGCATCTTTGCAGCACTTCACCTGAGTGACTTGTTTAAACCTGTGCAGAACTTCATTATCCTTGTAGAGAATGAAACTGAGGCATGAAGAAGTTAACTTGCCGAAGTCACACAGATCGTCAGTTGAATGGAAACCTGTTTAATGGATAGAAGTAGAGATATTTTAGTGACAGCACCAGGAAGGACTGGAATCTTGTCTTAGCTCAGGCTGCTGTAATAATACCATGCACTGAATTTCTCGTGGTTCTGGACGACGGGAAATACAAGATCAAGGTGTCTGTTGACTGTTTCTGGACAGAACCATCTTCCTGGTGTGGAGCGGCTGCCTCCTGGCTGTGTCTTAGGGAAGAGGGTTGAGAGTGGGCAGCAGGCGGCAAAGGAGGACGCCATGCTATGGAAGCTTCAGGGCACCGTTCCCACCCTGAGGGCTCCTCACGACCTCTTCACCCCAAGGCCCCGTCCCTGCACCATCCCCAGGGGGTTAGGGCCTCAGCGTACAAACCTGGGGGCACAAACATTCCATCCACAGCAAATCTGATTTAAAAACACAGTAGTTATTTATGTGCAGGAAATTCAGTCCTAAATATAGAATGCCAAACTAAGGGAAATAACTAATTAGTAATCATTTCTTTAAAATTTGTAGAGTAATTTTAGATGTTCAGAATCAGAATTAGCCTGGCTTCAAGGAGAACGGAAGTATAAATAATAACAGTGACTAGCGGCACTTGGAGAAGGCAGTGGCACCCCACTCCAGGACTCTTGCCTGGAAAATCCCGTGGACAGAGGAGCCTGGTGGGCTGCGGTCCATGGGGTCGCGAAGAGTCGGACTCGACTGAGCGACTTCTTCACCTTCACTTTTCACTTTCATGCACTGGAGAAGGAGATGGCAGCCCACTCCAGTGTTCTTGCCTGGAGAATCCCAGGGACGGGGGAGCCTGGTGGGCTGCGGTCCATGGGGTCGCACAGAGTCGGACACGACTGAAGCGACTCAGCAGCGGCGGCGGCGGCGCTTGGGGTACCAAAAAAAAAAAGTGACAAAAGCAAATAGCACAGAGTTCCCTGCGTCCTTCACCCAGCAGCTCCCAAACCATAGCTCAGGTATCAAAGCAGCCACATTTTTAATAGGACCTGATGAATTTGTGAACCCCAGGTTAGTCAATGGAAATGTTTTAAAGAGTCAGATATCGTGCATTAACACATCTGCATATGAAATCTGGGGAAACGGTCCTGATGAACCTATTCGTGAGGTGGGAATGGAGACAGACCTAGAGGTGAGACCTGCGGGCGCAGCGGGGAAGGAGCGGGTGGGGAAGGGAGGGAGAGGCCCTGCAGCGCAGGCGCCGCGGCGAGACGGGCGGGCGCTGCCTGCACGCGGGCTCGGGTGCCCTGGGGAGGGCCGGAGGGGCAGGGTGGGCGAGGACTCAGCAGGGCGGGCCGGGTGCTCTGACGACGGACTCCGTGTGGTGCGCCGGGGACCACACGACGCTGTGCGCGACTGCACGCCAGTAAGGAACCGGAGCCCAAGAGATCCGACTTCCCCGCGCGGGCCGGGAGGGCCGGGCAGGCGCCCCAGCGGTGCCCGCCCCGCGGGTCGCCGCCGGACCCTCCTCCCCCAGCAGGTCCGGCCGCAGCGTCGTGACGGGCGGCTTCGGCGGCACAGCTGCCGTCCTGCGTCCTCCCTGGGCCCCTGCTGTCCACGGGACTGGACCTCTCTCCGTGCTGAGCCTTACAGCCCGTTTCACGGACACCCGCAGTTCGCAGCCACCGAGCGCCGGTCTCTGAGCCCCGAGGCGCAGGAAGCCGCGGGGACGAGGCGGGAGGTGGCTGCGCTGGAGCCTGGGCCCAGGTCTGACCCCGAACCCAAAGGCGGAGGCCCTCCCACGTCTCTCGTCAGTTAAAGAGTCTCTTTCGGATAACCAGCAAACCCGTAAATATTTGCTCAGCCCACATCAGCACCCTGCAGGTCCTCCGAGGTGACCAAAGGTCTAAACGTGGGACTGACATCCAGGGGGAAAGGGTACCGCGTGGAGCAATTCTCGGACGAGCCGCGTCCACATGTAACTAAGTGCTCAGTTTCAGGGGTGCTGGGCGGTCTCTGTTGAGAGGTGCTGGAGAGACTAAGGGGACGGGAGGGAGAGACCCCTGGAGGAGGCCGAAGGACGGGGTGTTTGAGAGGCCAGAGGGAAAAGCGCAGGAGCGGACGAGGGGAGGTGAAGGGATTAGCCCGCCTTTGCTTTTCCAGCGGTCGCGCACGGATGTGAGAGCTGGACCATCAAGAAGGCTGAGCACCGAAGAATTGATGCTTTTGAACTGTGGTGATGGAGAAGACTCTCGAGAGTCTCTTGGACTGGAAGGAGATCCAACCAGTCCATCCTAAAGGAAGTCAACCCTGAACAGTCGTTGGAAGGACTGATGCTGAAGCTGAAGCTCCAGTTCTTTGGCCACCTGATGCGAAGAGCTGACTCATTGGAAAAGACCCAGATGCTGGAAAAGATTGAAGCCAGGAGGGGAAGGGGACGAGAGGATGAGATGGTTGGACGGCATCGTCGACTCAATGGACATGAGTTTGAGCAAGCTTCGGGAGATGGTGAAGGACAGGGAAGCCCGGTGTGCTGCAGTCGTGGGGTCTGTCCACAGTGAGGACAGAGACATCAACGACAGCCCGTGACGAGCCAGCTTATGGTGCGCGTACAAGTGGGCTCTTGGGCCATGCTCTTAACCGTAAGCACTCGTGTAATCGTTAGATTCGCTCCGTTTCCATTTGACCTGTGCAGACTCCCCCAGTTTGAAAATAATTCCCAAAGTAAAATAGAAACTCCCAAGGGACTACTGGGGTGGAAATTGCCCTTTGGAGATCAGAGATCAGGGTCCTTTAGAGATTGGTGCAGTATTTATGGGAAAGGCGTCAGCTTCCTGGTATATTTTTACTTCTTGCCTTTGGGCGATGGTGCGATGTTATCTGAACAGAGTCGTTTTTTCTTTTAATATGTGATTTTAATAGGTTTCCTACATTCCTGTGTGCTTTTTATTTGGTTTGGAGGAGTGGTAAAGAAAAAAAAAAATCCCTCATGGGAACAAATTTTCAATTTAATGTTGTAAATAAATGGAAAAAAACATCGTAGGCTTTACAGCTGTTTCAGGAACACATCTCCCTGAAGAGACTGTCCTGCAGAAGAGTCTGATTTTCTTCGTTTGTTAGTTCTGCGTGGAGATAGAGGTTCTAATCGGGCTCCAGGGGAGGGGGAGAGCTTCCTGCAGGTGTGAGGATGTGAGGCTCCTGGCGGCTGCGAGGTTGCATCCTCTGGGAACCTTCTAGAACTGTGTGGGGACCTGCCATCAGGTTGTTGATTTAAATAATCACATTCTATATATGCCATGTGTCCTTCCAGCGTTTAATAGTACAGCTGGGGCAGCCAGGGCAGTGAGACTCAGCTTCGCATAATAATCACTCTCTGATTCGTCCATTGGCCACCCATTCATGAGCCGTGCGTCAGGCTCTCTGCCAGGCCGCTGGGGATGCTGAGATGAGGAAGATGTGGAGCTTATTGTGGGGTGTGGTCTTGCCGGGGGCGGAGGGGGGGGGCATTAAGACAAGGAAGAGAATGGCAGGGACGTGCCTGTAAGCACAGAGGCCCTTGGGGTGGCCCCTCGCCCCCTCCCAGGAAGCTTCGGGTGACTTCCCAGAGGCCCCGGGAGGATGACGATGCGGGGCCATGATCGGCTGGGGGTGTGCAGGGCTCGACCCCGGCCCGGGTGTCAGGGAGTCCAGCGTGCCTGGCCTCGAGGGGAATTCCCTTCTGTGTTCACGGGCTTAGGGCTACAGTCACTGCCGTTTAGCGTGCACGGGTCTTAGACGTCACAGAACAAGAGCTCCGAGTTAAATGCTTCTTTCTCAGACGGGAACGTTTATGGTGCAGGTGGCTCTTTTTTTCACATCAGTCTCCTCCCCTGAACTCCAGGGGTGACCCCAAGGTTCACGGTGACCCTTGACTTTCTGTGGATGCCGGGGGTGGGGGGCGGGCGGGCTGCCCATCTGTCGCCTGGAGGCTCTGTACAGGAGCTTTCCACAGCGGCCGGAAGGCCTGTGGGGTGGGACTGCCCGTCTGGGGCTGCCATCGGGGAGGAGCTGCACCCAGCCACTCGCTGAAAGGAAATTGCATTCGCTGGATGCCATTTCTCTTAAATAAAAGCTTGGGATTAAATGCAGCTCAGGGGCACAGGAGGGGACAGAGCCCATGTGGCTGGTCCTGGTTTGGGCTGGGGAGGGCAGGCTCAGGTAGCTGCTTATTCGGGTACGTCCAGATTGACCCTCATCAGTGAGCTATTAATGCCTTTGATCACCAGTTACCGTGTTTCCATCAGATCCCTCCACTTCTCAGTAACTTTCAGCATTTGCGATTGATAAGGCATCTGGGCATTGTGTTTGGAGACCAGCAGCCTTTCATCGATGGTTTTAGCACCGAGGACGAACTTAGTCAGTTTTCATGTTGGTGGAGAGGATGCTGAAGTGTTCTTGAGTGAGTCTCAGCCTTGGAAGAACCCACCTCGGCTGGGCCGGTGCTTGACGTCCAGGCGCCCCTCTGTGCCGGCAGACGGGACCGGCCTCGAGGCTGAAAGCATCTAGGGCCTGCGTGTCGGAAGCTCCCGCGTTGCCCGGCTCAGACGCGTGTGCTTCCAGGCGGCGGCCGCGTCTTCTCAGTGGGTTCCTCTCCTCTGTGTTCTCCCCCAACTGGACATCCCCGCGTCCCGGGTGCCCCATGCCCGTGTGACCCCGCCAGCAGCTGGTGGCTCCCCTCCCCAGGCGTATCCCTTCCGCCCCTCCACCCTGACACTCAGAGTTCTCACTGAGGAGAAGAGCTGTGCGCTCTCTCCCAGGGGCAGGCTGGCTCCACCCGCTCACCTCTCTTGGCTGTTCATGGGCTGTTCCAGGTGGCCAGTGCAGGGGACTCTAGAGACAAGGGTTCAATCCCTGGACTGGGAAGATCTGCTAGAGGAGGAAATGGAAACCCACTCCCGTTTTCTGTTCTGGGAAACCCCATGGACAGCGGGGCCTGGCGGGCTACTGTCCACAGGGTCACAGAGAGTTGCAAGGCTGAGAGCACACAGGTGCGGGCGGTTCACCCTGCTCCATCAGGAACATAGCTTACACTCAGCGCGGTTGCCTCTGTGAAGCCCGTCCAAGCATTTTTTTTTATGTAAAATTTTTAATTTTAATTGGAGGTTAATTACTTTACAATATTGTATTGGTTTTGCCACACATCAACATGAATTATCCACGGGTATACACGTGCTCCCCATCCTGAACCCCCCTCCCTCCTCCCTCCCCGTACCATCCCTCAGGGTCATCGCAGTGCGCCAGCCCCAAGCATCCGTATCGTGCATCGGACCTGGACTGGCGATTCGTTTCATATATGATATTATGCATGTTTCAGTGCCTTTCTCCTGAATCATCCCCCCGCCCGCTCTGCCTAAGATGGGCTGCTTTCTCCTCACGCCCTCGACACCATCTGCCGCGTGGCTGTGTGTTTGTTAATGCTCATCTCCCCCCGCCAGACCATTAGCCCTTGGAGGTCAGAGATGGCATCTTATCTCCTGTTCCCAGTGCCTTGAATTTGCGCCTGAGATGTGTTGAGTAAATGATGATGATGACGGAAGGGTCCAGTGGGCACAGCATTGAGAGAAACAACGCTGCTCTTCTCCGGCTGTGCCGGGTCTCCACTGTGGTGCACAGGCTTCTCTCGTGGCCTTAGCTGCCCTGCAGCCCGAGAGAACTTAGTTCCCCAACCACAGCCCCTGCACCGGAAGACGGCTTCTTTACCCCTGAGCCAGCAGGGAAGTCCCAGAGAGGACTCAGGGTTACACTGTGCTCCTGCATCCCAAATCTAAGCCAGTCTTACCATCTTAGCCTTTCATCTGAATCACATGGAAGGGATCCCGTTTTAGCCCGTTTCATGTAGCCACGTGACTTCTGGGATCCTTCAGAGAAACATACGTCCACCAAGAAGAGGTCACATCTTCTCCAAGAGAGGCGTCATTGCTTACAGCCTGACCTCCTGCAGTGGCGGAGCTAACCGTCCGTGTCCACAGGCTGCTGGGTGCTTCCTGTGGACGGTCCCTCCAGCAGGGCTCCCTGGCAGTGCCTCAGACCCAGCTTTCCATGGGTGCTTGTGGGCAGCACCACAGCCAGGCTGGGGAAGGGTCGTGTCATTTCCTTAAGGCACTGCCTGCCTCTGCCGTAAACAGCCCGGTCTCCAAACTCAGAGTGACATGGCTGCTTTCTCCTGCTCGAGACAGCCTCCAGTCCTTTTATAGGATTCTTTGCAGGAGCCTCAGCCCTGCTTCCGCTTTGACTTCAGTGACTCCTGCCACAAAGAAGCATTTCTAAGATGGGGTCTCAACGCCTGCATCCCCAGGAAGAGGAGAAACACATTATTTGTGGGGCCTCTTTCAAGACCACCCCTGTGGCATACGGGGCATAGACAGACTGAGCCGGCCATTCTTGTGCGGGATTTTAATTGCTTCTAATTATAGGGTTATCATTTAAGCACAAGATTAATTGCCGTGAAATTATTGCGAGCAACTTGATCATCTTCTGGAAAGTAAATGCCTTAGCCAAGTGAGGAGTCTCTTAGAGGCTTGAAAATGATGTTTTAATCACTTCCACTGGAATGTTCCTTTAACTCTTTGATGGGCAGAGATGTTAGGAGGATCAGGATGGGGGGGATGTCCCTTCTGGTTCTGCACCAGAAGGTTGGGAAACTTCGATACCCTGTGCTGAGGGGTCGTTTGGCTCCCCTCTGGAAATGTCCCCAAATGTAGAGACTTCTCCTCTCTCGACTCAGTGAATCCGCATGAGTGGGTGGCTGGTGGGAGTGCTCCACCAAGAAGCTCGAAGAGACAGGTCCTGTCTTTGGTCCGATATTAGCCGATTCTGACGAGCCCACGTTCCCCACCTGTTCTGACGGACTCTGCAGGCAGCGGCGTGCTCGTGCTCCAGGCATCGGCATCGAAATGGGGCTGAGAAACCTGAGTGTGTTCAGCTCAACTTCCAGGCACCTCCCTCCGCTGGGAAAGAATGCAGATTACCTGAGAAGGCTGAGATTTGGCTCCTGGGGTTGTCCTAAAACAGCCCTGTAGAACAGAGCAGGGCAGGGCCACCTGCGGGAAGCTCGCTCCCAGAGCGCCCAAGGACCCGCCTTCCCAAGAACAGTGAAGCCACCCACCCTCCTGGGCGATTAGCGCAGGGTGTGTGGTTAATTAAAGACAGTCAGGGTCCCTTTTAAAATCAAAGCAGGCATTCTTTCCCCAGAATAATGAAGCGAGAACAGATGCAAGGCAAACTTCCTATAGAAGTTTTCGAGGCGGGTTGCTGAACGTGCGCAAAGTCCTGGAGAGGACGTGTGGCTTCGCCAGCTTAGACCCGCTGGGCCGGGGATGTCGTGGAAGGAAATGCAGGCTTTGCTGACTAGCTGGGGTGGGGTGGGGATGGGGTGTCGGGGGTCTCTTGTTCTGGAGAACTCACTCACTGGCAACTCTTCCCCTTGGGGAAGTCTCTCTGCAGCTGGGTGTCCGCGGCTGGGACTAGGGCTGCAGGGCATGGGCATCGTCTCGGCTGGCCCTTGCATCGCCTGGGCGACCACGCGCAGAGGAGCCCAGAGGGAGCGTGTGCCGGTGGGTTCCCATCAGCCTGTGCGGCCTCGCGACCTCCTACTCACACGCCACCACCCGCCCGACCCCAGACACCCCCTCAGCCCCCGCTCCAAGAGACAGGGACCCTTGGTGATGCTCAGAACCTCAAGCTCCTGAAGGATTCCAGTTTGTTTTTGAAAAAAGAAAAATTCCTCGGCATACATCAAATGAGTAACACTCCATTAAGGAAGGATACAGGAACTTATGTTTCTAGAATCATGAAAGTGATCTGATGCAAAGAGCTGACTCACTGGCAAAGACCCTGATGCTGGGAAAGATTGAGGGCTGGAGGCGAAGGGGACGGCACAGAACGGGATGGCTGGACGGCATCACTGACTCAACGGAGATGAGTTTGAGCAAGCTCAAGGAGACAGTGAAGGACTGGGAAGCCTGGTGTGCTGCAGTCCTCGGGGTCGTAAAGTACTGGACCCAACTTGGCGGCCGAACAACAGCAAGAACAATCTCGGCCGAGTCTCAGCAGCAGATGCCTCCAAGGGGTGTCCTGTCTGCAGTGGTGGACGTTCCCACTAACAGAAGTACTGGGGTCGAAGAGGAGAGGAGGGCCCCCCATCCACCCCCACGGCCCGGGCAGAGGCTCCGAGGAGCAGAGTCTGAAAGGCACGGACGTGGGCCAGCCCTTTCATGTTCTGTTAATCAAGAGGGCGTGGGACTATGCGGTGGGGTTTTGGGTTGTGACGGACAAAACTCAATTCCAACCCACTCTTAGAAAGGAGAGATTCCCCCCGAGAAATTGGGTCTCTTGCGTAGCTCGTGGGCGGGGGCGCCCTGGGGCCCGGGGGACGCCAGAGGCAGGGGCGGGCTTCGCTCACCTGTCCTTCTCCGGCTGCTGCTTTTGTCTTTTTCACGGCAAGCTAGGCTGGCTCCGCTCTGTGGGAAGCGCGGCCCCGCGTCTGCCTCCGACAGCTCCGTCTCTCCTGCGGCGTCGGGTGTGAGTCCGCGGGGCCCAGGGAAGGCTGTGTTGGCCCCCTCTGCGCCCCGGACCCTGGCTGCCGGGCGGGGCTTATCGGAGGGCAGGTGATGTGTGCGGGAATGGGGGTGATGCTGAGCAAACAGACCGACAGGTAGCACCGCGCTCCATCAGCCAGGGTCGTGCAGAAGGGTGGTCAGGGGTGGGATGGGGGTGAGGACAGGGTCTTCGGCTTTGAGGCCTTTTCCTTTGATCTTGTTGCCTGTGTGGGAGATCACTGAAGAGCAGAGACGACGTCTGGGCTTCAGTATGAAACTTACTCATGACTCACAAGTCCCTTTGGAACAAATGAACGCATCCCCAGCCTGGCCGGTCTCCAGGGACAGGCAAGGATAAAGAAAATGTTTGGACTCAGCCGTGTTTGTCCAACCCCGCCACCCGGCACGTTAATCACCCCTTTTATTCAGCAGCCATAGAGCAGCGTGGAGAAGGAGGTGGCACCCACTCCAGTGCTCTTGCCTGGAGAATCCATGCCCGGAGGAGCCTGGTGGGCTGCAGTCCATGGGGTCACTAGGAGACGGACGCGACTGAGCGACTTCACTTTCACTTTTCACTTTCATGCATTGGAGAAGGCGACGGCACCCACTCCAGCTCTCTTGCCTGGAAAATCCATGGCCGGAGGAGCCTGGTGGGCTGCAGTCCATGGGGTCGCTAAGAGTCGGACACAACTGAGCGACTTCTTCACTTTCACTTTTCACTTTCCTGCACTGGAGAAGGAAATGGCAACCCACTCCAGTGTTCTTGCCTGGAAAATCCCAGGGACGGGGGAGCCTGTTGGGCTGCCGTCTGTGGGGTCACAGGGTCTGACACAGCTGAAGTGACTTAGCAGCAGCAGCAGCATAGAGCAGTGCTCCGGGCTGTGTGTCCGCGGTCCTGATGGAGAGCAGATCCCGCGACGCTGGTACCCCCTGAATCGACCCCCTTAGGATGTAGGACGAGTGGCCCGGGAGGCACGGAGGCCTGTGCTGGGCGCTGAGACCTGGGTGGAGCCCCCTCGCCCACACTGGGCTGCCTGGCAGCACGGTCTGCAGGCCGAGTGGCTCTCTAGGTCCTGGCAGCTCTGCCCTTCTCACCCCCACAGCTTTGCTTTCATGGAGAGTTCCAGCTGAGAGAGCGAACAGCTGGGGACAGGCTAACAATGCCTCTGCGTCTTAGCTTCTCTCTGAAAAACACCAAGCTACCTGGCTTCCCTCCAGCCAGGGAAAGAAAGACGAGGTACATTTTCCCCACTAGTCAGCCCATCAGGCTCCCCCCACGGTCAGGAAAAGGACGTGTCCCCTGCTTGGTGTTGGAGAAGGAAACGGCAACCACTCCAGTACTCTTGCCTAGAAAATTACATGGACGGAGGAGCCTGGTCTCCATGGGGTCGCAAAGAGTTGGACATGAGTGAGCGACTTCACTTTTTTTTTCCTGCTTGGTGTGTAACCGTGCCGACTTCCCTCGGGCAGCAGGTGCCCTCGCCTGGCCCTCCCCGAGCCCTTAGACCTCAGATGCCCACCTCCTGGAGCCCCGTGGGGAGCAGACCCTTCCCGCCTGCATCTCTGGACTGAGGGCGCTGCCTCTCTGGCCTCCCACCCGTTTAACCTCTGCCTGCCTCCCTGCTGTGCGTAGATGGTGGTGCAGGCGCCATGGCTCAGCGGTGTGTGAAGAGCTTGGTTATTTTGCTGAATTAAAAGTTTTTCATCCAAGATCCTTGGCCCCTAGTCCTGCCTTTTTTTCGGAATTAATTTAGCCTCAAGTAGGCTCGATGCATGTGGTCACCTTGGGAAGTTCCAAAGTGTTGACAGGTGGGTCAGAGAATGATCCCAAAGGTAGTGAGAGCGTCCGGGTCTGTTTTTTCAACTGTGGTGGAGGCGACCAGAGGCTCCGCTGGGTGAAAAGCTCACAGCCCTGACCTGGGGAGTCTAGCTAATGTTTATCTTCGGCTTCGTATTCTCAGATTAAAGACCGTGGTGGTAGCACAGATGGAAGGGCCTTGAGGAGATGGCTCTTTGCTAAGGCCTTTGTCTCCTAAGGCTCTTGTGTTCCAGAAGCAAATGCTGATCCGAGCCCCCCAGTAGCCCCTGAGGGACACGTCCCTGAGAGCATCCTTTTGAGACCATGTCTGGGAACCAGGAGTGTGTGGGAGCGTCGTCGATCCCTCTGGTGATGGGACCACCCTGTGGACAGCAGGGCCCTCTCCTGCAGGCACAGGACCATCGCTGGCCAAGCAGGTGTCATGGGTGATGCTCAGCGTCGAATTCCTGATGGGGGAGCTGCAAAGGCCTCCTGAACACGGGGCTCCCCCAGACAAGCCGGCAAGAGCAAATCCTGCTCAGAGCCTCGGGTAAAGGTGACGGAGAGGAGGCTGGTTTCGCTGGGTCTGGTCTCTCGAGGGTTCGGCTGCTTCAGGGTGAAGAGAGAGAGGACCACTAAGTGCCCCCGTCTCTGCCGCACTGGTGTGGGTGCTTATGGTTTTATTAGCAGCCGCCTGCGAGCCAGGCCCGACTTAATTTAATTTAATCTCCTCGGTTATTTTCAGCTCAGCTCAGTCTATTTTCAGCCCAGATGGAGGGGAAGTCATCAGATGGAGGGAGTGGCTGGGGAAGGGGCAGGGGGCTGCCTTCCGTGCCCCCAGCCAGTGGCTCAGGCTTGACCCCTCCTTTCGAGGAGGCGGGTTCCCCGACCAGGTTCTGGGCCTCATCGAGTTCCTCTCTGAGCCATCACCTTGTTGCTCTGAGTAACCGTGCACACTGAGAATAAGAAGGGACGGAAATTTACCGGGTGACCAAGAAAAGGGCAGCTGAAAAGGATCACCCTCAGTGCAGCTGAACACCCAAGGCTGTGTCTCAGCGCGCTGGAAATCTTCAGCAGCTTAAATGCAGGCTGGGCTCCTCGGGCAGCCCAGTGGCTACGACTCTGGGCCCCCAGTGCAGAGGGCACGCGTCCAGTCCCTGGCCAGGGAACTAGACGCCACATGGCAAAAAAAAAAAAAAAAACAGGCTCGCTGCAAGAATTAGCAGAGTCGAATATGACAAGAGAAGTGGCCTCTGATCAACGAACAGAAGCCACGTGACTGAATGGAGAAACCATGGCTCATTTCAGAATGTTGTTCAGAGAGTTCTCTAAACACTTGGCAGAAAAAAATAAGGAAAACTCACACTGTACTGTACTGGATTTAAAAGTTAAATATATTTAAAAAAAAAACAGGATAATTGAAGAAAACTTAAGTGAATATTTGGCTAATCTCAGGAAAGGCAAGGATTTTCTGAATGTAATAGAAATGGAAGAAGTAAAAAAGGAAATGCCTGAGAGGCTTGGCATAAAGACTTGGGCTGCTGTGTTGCTGGAAGCATGGGGAGTGAAGTCTAGACGAAGCTCGCAGCACACGGGCCCTTGTCATTCCTTCACATCTAGAGCGCTCTTGTGGCCTGGCAGGAAAATGCTTTACCACCTGTTGGGAACTCGGACAAGGACGACATCGAAGGGGAAGGAGTGCTGACATAGCAGGGGCAAGGTAGCTAAGCCTCAGAAACAACAAGGGAGCCGCAGCTGCCAGGGCGTTTTTAAGCTTTATCCCCACACCCTTCATGAAACTTCGAGATGACTTCTGGGGGAGCATTTTGGCAGTGCACTTCGGAGTCGTGAACGAGTTCGCCCGCTCCGGCCCACTCCTAATAATAACGTGTATCCTGAGGGAAGGCAGAGCTTCCGATGGACGTTGACGCAGGAGGATGGTCCGTTGCCACGCGATTTACACAAAGGGGAAGAATTCTAACCTACATAGACGGCCTGAAACGGAGTTGACAAAATAGATTACGAGATAGCTAGAAAATGGGATGCCAGCCTTTTAAAATGTTTTCAAAACATACCTTGTTGTGTCGTAAAGGTGGGTTCCTAAACTGTGTTCTCAGGGAGTTCCCTGGCGACCCCACAGTTAGGACTCCGTGCTTTCGCTGCCGAGGGCCCAGGTTCAATCCCTGGTCAGGGAACTAAGATCCTGTAAGCCGTGTGGTGTGGCCAAAAAAAAAATCTAAAAACTGAAACAAAACAGACAAAAAACCCCTCTGTTCCTAGACATGAACTCTATGAAAATAAATGTTCCGGCGTAGATACATGCAGAGAAAGAGCCTGGCGGTAATAGCAGCTCTCTTACAGCAGAAGCTCAGGTGGCCTTCCTTTTCTTCTTAATACTTTTATGTATTTTAGTTTTTGAATGATGAGTATATCCATGCCTCTCATAATAAGAAAAAGAAGTCTTTCTTGAGAGCTTCTTGTTGTTTATACAGAATCATGTGGGCTCCCATAACCTGGAAAATATTATTTCTCCAACAACCAGATTCCATTTCCTCTTGCAACTTTAAGGTCATAGAACTTTAATAGAAATTGTTATTTTCCACTAACTGGAAGAGAAAAAGTAGTGAAATATTTATGATTCTTGTCCAAGGACCAAAAGTTGCTTTTTCTCACCTCAGACCAAATTCTTGTAAGTTCTCTTTCATTCGTTTACGGGATTTTGGTGGTAGAGTTGCTGACTCAGGTGTTTTTCTGGTCTGTGGATGGCACTGGATTTCCTGGGACAGAAATTACATTCTTATCATCAAAGCATGGGCCTCGCCGCTGAGACAGAGCATTAGGTGCATCGGCCCTGGCTCTGGAGAGGGGCGGGGGGCGCTGAGCAGGTGGATGCGCCCGTTGCTTTTTTTCCTCACCTTTGTCTTTGGCCGCAAAGGAAGCAAAGATGATGAAATGTATGGGCCGCATATTCTTAACACGCGCATGTGACCAGGTGGCTTCAGTCGTGTCCAGCCCTTCGCACCCCCCTTGTAGCCCACCAGGATCCTCTGTCCACAGGGTTCTGAGGCAAGAACGCTGCAGTGGGTTGCCATTTCCTCCTCCAAGAGACCTTTCCAACCCAGAGGTCAAACCCAGGTCTCCCGCGGCTCCTGCATTGTGGGCTGGTTCTTCTACCGCTGAGCCACAGGACGTGGAGGAGATCAGATCTAGAATGCTGGAGGTTTCAGTACAGACAGTGTCAGCAGACAGCGCGTGTAATCGGATCAGATGGAGCAGAGGGACAGCACCAGGGGCCCAGGCTGTTCTGAGTCCTGGTCCATCGTTACTCAGTCAAAAATCGCTCCTTGTGGCCAGTGCCCCCTTGCATGTCACTCCCGAAGTCCAGAGGAGTTCTGTACGGGCCTTCCCTTCCCCAAGCGAGAGGGCTCCTTTCCGGCTTGTTTCCCCTGAAAGCTGGGGCTGTGTCGTGTCCTTTAAACCTCTGTGAGCCCAGCGACCCTTCCTCCCGAGCAGTTAACATTTTCTAAAACACACCGCCTGCTTTGGACCTGACTTTATTCTCCACCGAGAAGGCCTGCAGGGCTTCTCCTTGTCCGAGAGTCCCTCCGAATGGACGCTGTATGAACTGCAGCCGGAGACGCAGTGTTCACCAGCTCTCCAGTCAGCTGTAGCTTCTCAGCCCAAAGAATCTCGGATCTCGCGGTCTGGACCAGGTGCGGAGAGCCGCCCCCAGGTGGGGCCTGGAGCTGCCCCTGCTCAGGTCGCCCCGAGTCTCTAGACTTGAGGCTCCAGTGGGCCGGGCGAGCGGGGAGGGGAGGTTGGAGACGATGGGTCTGGCACCAAGGTCCAGGCTGCAGACCAGGGAGGGCTGGGAAAGGGGCAGGTCCCCGCCGGCCAAGGACGGGGCAGGGTGAACCCAGATAGGTGGAGGGGTGTGGAGGCCCGGGGGTCAGGACGCAGCTCCCGAGCCTGTGTCACGAGCCGCCGTCGGCAGCAGGGGTTCAGCGTCATCAGCATCGGAGCGGGGCTCCCCCGGGGGGCTGGGTGTCGGGGCCCAGGCGAGCACCGAGCATGCTGTGCTGGCTGCGGTTAACTGTCCGACACGCTCGGAGCAGCCCGTCGGGGCCAGGCCGCGTCCCTGGGTGCGTGTGGAGCCGAGCGTGGAGCGTCCCCAGAGCCGAGACGGAACGTTTCAGTAACAGAGCACGCAGCCCATTGCCCTCGTTTCTAGGTCGGGTGCCTCCAAGATACGATGTCACTCAGGCCTCAGAAATTCTCTGTTCTAAAGTTGCAGTGATGTGACTTAGCATCTCCTGGGTCACCTGCTGGTGACCACCAGACCTGTGAGCCCCCGTCCTGGGCTCCCCCCCACCTCTGGCTCCATCTCTCCTTCCGCCAGATCGAGCCTGGCCCCTTGGGGTGCCCACACGCTCGTGGAGAACTGGGGGCCCAGCGGGCAACCCTCCCCTCTAAGGCCTCCCGTCTAGGAGCTGCCCTGGCCGGTCCTCACTGCCTGTCATGGGGGCCGCCCTAGACACCTGCCCACCCACAGAGGGACGCTCCCTCCTGCGTAGACGCTGGTCCTGAAGGGCATGGAGAAAGGAGGGTCCCTCTGTCCTTGAGGGCCGGGCGCTGAAGGCACACAGCCCGGGGCCCGCAGGCGCTCAGAGGTTGTCATAGAAACCGTGGGCCAGTGCTCCAGCAGCTCGTGGCTTAAAGAGGAGGAGGACTCTGCCCAGAGCGCCCTCGGGCCACGTCGCCTGGCGGTGTGGACATCTGTGGGCGCCGGGAGGGGACCTGGGCACTTTGCCCTCTGTGCCCGGTCCTGGTGCCAGTCGAGGCGGCCCAACCCTGCCTACCAGGTGACCTTATAAGCCACCTGCCGGCCTGGGGCCTGGCTGGTTCTGACCCTTCTGGGGCCCGAGCTCGCCCGTCCACCCCTCCCGCAACCCCACACTGGCCAGGGCTCGTCTCTCTGATGGCTGGAGAGGCTTGACTCAGAACCACCCCCACCCCCCCGGCGCCGCGCCCACTGCTAAACAGCTTGGCCGCCCCCGCAGCTTCTCGTGCCAGGGACGCTGGGTGAACCCTCCTGTTCCGGAAGCAGCCTGCGTCCCCCACCGGCTGCATTTGCGGGAGTCCTGGCTTCTGGAGCAGAACCCCCTCCCCCAGGACACGGATCCTCCTCTCGCGGCATCGTCAGAGGAGCTAAAGGCGTGGCGGGGACAGGCCTTGGGGATGTGGCGTCCTCCCGGCCCACGCGGGGAGGCCCATTTGGGGCGGTGAGGGCCGAGCCCCGGGAGCTCTGAGAGTCGTCTTGTTTGGCTCAAGGGTCTCGGCCTATGTGCTGAAGGGAAGAATCCGGAGGAGGGTGGACGTTCACGATAACACCAGGTGGACCCTCAGTCCCGTCTCAGGCATCCTGATGAGAGAGGTGTGGTGGGGGGGTCTGACACACAGCAGAGGCGGCCTGGGGGCTGAGCAGAGGCTGGAGAGATGTGGCCGCCAGCCCGGTGAGGCTGCGAGACGCAGGGGCAGGTTCTTCCCTGGAGCCTCCAGCCAGAACGTAGTCCTGCCAGCACCTTGAGTTTTTTTTTTTCAATTTTAGTTTTATTTTTTTTAACACCAAAACCGTTCTGTATCGGGGTTTGGCCGATTAACAGTGTGGTGGCTTCAGATGCGCAGGGCAGGGACTCGGCCATCCGCATGCGTGCGTCCACTCTCCCCACACTCCCCTCCCGTCCAGGCTGGCAGACAGCGTTGAGCAGAGTTCCCTCCGCAGTACGGCAGGTCTTCCAACACCTTGATTTTGTCCCGGTAATTCTGACGTTGGCCTCCAAACCTGTGGGAATAAACCTCTTATTTTAAGCCACCGAGTTTGTAGTCACGTGTCCCAGCAGCCACGGGAAGCTGATCCTGCTGGACCCACAGGACAAGGATGCCTGCGTCCTGACGGCGGGAGCAGGGGAAGCTGGAGGTCCTCCCTGCCCTCCTCCAAGGCAGGACGCTCTTCCCCGCACCCGACTCTCTGTGGGGCGGGGCCGGGGTTGGAGGAGCCTGCCTCACCACCAGACCTCTTGTGGACCAAAGCTCCCCTCACTCCATTCACTGCGTTCCTCCAGCATGAGACTGGTGGATGCTTATTGGGCTGAAAAAGAGAAAATAAAATGAAGATACAGCCCACCCGCCAGGCTCTCCTGGTGCACACGAGGAATATTTCAAGGGTTATCGCGTGGGCGGGGGAGGGGGGACTGAACACCGTTTGGACGCACGTCATGCTGTTTTGTCAAATGTCGTTCACCCTCATTCCAGGATTTGTTTTTGTGATCTTAAAAAAATCTCTGCCTTTGAGCACAATTACCCAGCTCGCGGCACACCCACGGCAGCTGTCTCTTCTCCCTGTGTTTTCCCAGTGCCGTTTGTCCTAGAATTAGCGTCGCACACAAAGCTTCACTCCTGCGTGTGTGTGGGCACAGTGCCCGTGGCCTCCTGGGCCAGGAGCACCGGATGCTCTCGGGCCCGAGTCTTGGTGACGTGTCATCTCACGGGGTCCAGGCACCAGCCTGTCGCTTCCTAGGCTGATGTCAGCCGGTCCCTGAGGCCCTGTCGCAGAGATTACTTGGCAACCAGAACACCCCAACCACTGAATGATTTTAGAATCGCACGCCCGAGAAAGAAGCTGAGCGCTGAATAACTGATGCTTTTGAACCATGGTGTTGGAGAAGACTCTTGAGAGTCCCTTGGACTGCAAGGAAATCCAACCAGTCCATCCTAAAGGAGATCAGTCCTGGGTGTTCATTGGAAGGAATGATTTTGAAGCTGAAACTCCAATACTTTGGCCACCTGATATGAAGAGCAGACTCAATGGAAAAGACCCTGATGCTGGGAAAGATTGAGGACAGGAGGAGAAGGGGACGAGAGGATGAGATGGTTGGATGGCATCACAACTTGATGGATGTGAGTCTGAGTGAACTCCGGGAGTTGGTGATGGACAGGGAGGCCTGGCTTGCTGTGGTCCATGGGGTCGTAAAGAGTTGGACAGGACTGAGCGACTGGACTGAACTGACCACTGCACTCACACCTCTCAGTCGGGTGGAGTGAGCCCTTCGGCCCCTCCTGTTCTCCATGGGAGAGCTTCGTTTTTAAGCCCGAATTTGTCATCTCTTGTGATGCTCGGGTTGCTTTTTTAGGGGAGTAGACCTTCTGTCGGAGAAGGCAATGGCACACCACTCCAGTACTCTTGCCTGGAAAATCCCATGGATGGAGGAGCCTGGTGGGCTGCAGTCCATGGGGTTGCTAGGAGTCAGACACAACTGAGTGACTTCACTTTCACTTTTCACTTTCATGCATTAGAGAAGGAAATGGCAACCCACTCCAGTGTTCTTCCCTGGAGAATCCCAGGGGTGGGGGAGCCTGGTGGGTTGCTGTCTGTGGGGTCGCACAGAGTTGGACACGACTGGAGCGACTTAGCAGCAGCAGCCCTTCTGTAGACCTGGGTCACCCTTCTCCGGCAGTCAGGGCCCCTGGAGCCTCCTGTCTCAGTGAAGACCGTGGAGCTCGGGCGGCGGGATGAGGCTGGGACTCCGCGTCCAGGGTGCCGTGCGAGCTCACGTCCTGCTGTCTGTTCTCTGCTGCTTCCAAGCCGCCGACAGCAGAAGGCGCTGTGTCTGAGGGCCTCCGTTTCCTCCTCCGGCCCTCCTTGCCGCGGGAGACGTGCCCCCGCCGGCTGATCTAGAGGAAGCCGCGGCGGCTCATGAACTGCCGCTCGCAGCACTTGGGGTGACAGGATGGAGGTCTGTCTGGGAAGCAGGTCACGGGGCGGCCGAGCCGGGCGCCTGCTTCTGTCCTGTCCGCTCTCGGCTGCGAGAGGTTAGGTGCTGTTTTATGGGAAAGTGGCTGGCGGGAGTCACTGGTGTATGAGGAGCACACGGGGGGCTGCTCTGTGGCTGGTCACCCTGGGCCGGCCCGCCACCCCCGGGCACTACGCCAGGTCACTGGAACATGGCCACACTGTCACCTTCCCATGCTAAGCTGCTATGCAAGGACGGTGCCGGCCCTTGGCGGGTCTCCAGGCGCCCAAGCAGCGCTGTCTCTGACCTCTGCCCTTGGGGCTCCACCTGAACACCCAGTGTCTTTAGCCCCTTTCACCTGTCCCCCTCCCCCACCGCCCACCGCCAACACTGGCACCGTCTTCTGAAATTCTTCTAAATTCCTCCTTTGACAATCACACTAAGCTGACAGTCTGTTGATGGGCTGGAGAGTGGATCTTGCCAGCTTCCCCACAGAACCACCTGGAAGGCCTCTCCCTCCGCCCAGTTCTGACTCGGTCGGTGAAGCCGAGGCCGCCGTCCAGGGGCCACGCTGTGAGAGCTGCTGGGCTGAGAGTCTGGCCCCAGGGAGATGTGTCCCTGTGGCGTCCAGCTGGCTGGGGGCCCCAGAGCTTTTAGCTGCGCCGAGGGGGAGAGTGAAGACGGCCCCTGGGTACAGTGGATGTGGCCGCAGTCCCTTCTTGTCCCACCCGGCCGACGGGTGACTGGCAGGTGTTGGCGTCAGCCCTCCCGCACAGGAGCCTTCATCGGCTGCTCCAGAGAGCTGCCCCTCTGCAGGCGACGCGGCCTTGTCTCCTCTGTAGTTTCCATTTGCTTCTCCATCTCGAATGGGCACTGGGGCCACCCAGGGTCTTGGGGAAGGCTTCTGAGTCTTCCCCCGGGTCAGCCCCCCTCCCACACAGTCCTCATGCGCAGCGGGTTAGAAGCCACCAGCCTCTACAGAGGAGGAGACGGCTTCGTGTAGGGGCCCCAGTGCCGCCGGGCGTGGGCCAGCCTGCGGGCCGCTCAGGCGGGAGGCAGACCGGCTCTCCCTGCCGGGGGTGGTGGCAAGGAGGGTGTTAGGATTCAGATTCTGCTTCCTCAGGTCGGGTGGCAGCCCCGGTGTCACGGATGCTGCTGGGCCAGGCCAGTGCTGAGTCTCCGGCTTGACCGCTGGGTCCCCCGGGCCCACTGCCTGTGGTGGGCGGTGGCAGCGGGCAGCTTCTCTCGCGGCGAGGGTCAGAGCCTCCTCCCCCACCTCAGCACCGTCGTGATGTCCCCCGATCGGCCCGGTCCTGATGCAGGATGCTCAGCAGTGTGGGTCTGTTCTCCTTTTGCAACCTGGGATCTTTCTTCTTCTCTCTTTGCAGTACGAGATGCGAAAAACCTAATCCCTATGGATCCAAATGGGCTTTCGGATCCTTACGTGAAGCTGAAGCTTATTCCTGACCCCAAGAACGAGAGCAAACAAAAAACCAAAACCATCCGCTCCACGCTGAACCCCCAGTGGAATGAGACCTTCACGTTGTGAGCTGAACCCTATTCGTGATGTGTTTCTTCCTTCCCGTTATGAGCGGGGATGGGCTGGGCTTATCATAAACGCCTTTAAACTCCATGCATCCCTCAGCTCTTCTCCCAAAGCTGCTAGAGACGTAGCTGTGGTCACCCTTGGCTGATGGATAGAAACTCAGTTTACCAAGACTTATACATGATGCCCCGAGTTACCACCAGTAACTCCTGTACAAAAAGTTCTCTCACACTTCAGATGTAAGATCAAGCCCTCTTGGTTGACTTTGGTTTTTTGGGGGCTGGTTAGAAGGGGCTGTAGGTAAGAGTTTAAACAACAGTTTTTATAACGAGGAATAAGTGAGTAACCATCGAAGCCGATGTTGCCACTGAAATGGGAAGGTTATCTTTCCATCTAAGCAGGGAAGACTTTCTGGGGAAGGCAACATTTAATGTGGGCCTGAAAGGAGTGGAAAGATTTTGGAGACAGGGATGGGAGGGGGGAAAAAGGGAGGAAAGGTTGGGGAGTGGAGGCCTGAGTAAGTCAGGAGCAAGAAAGCTCTGAGCACAGCTGAGCACGAGCAAGGGGCCCTCTCTGCGAATGAGAACACAGGAAGCAGCTCGTCTGTCACACCCAGACGTAGCTGTCTAGGGTATAGACCAGAGGCTGTCCGGCCTTGCTCTGGGAAGGGCTGGACAGTAAATGGTTTAGGCCTTATGGGTCCTCCAGTCTCTGTTGCAGGTACTGTTCTAGATTCAGAGCTGCCATAGCCAAATGTGTCCAGACAAACAGCCATGACTGTTTCAGTAAAACTTTATTTACACACACAAGCAGTGGGCCTGACTTGCCCATGGCTCATGGTTTGCTAACCTCTTGTCTAGAGCTTCGGTTACTGAGGGGCTGGCACTTTGTTGATGATGGAGAACCACAGGAAGAGAATTGAATATACTATTTTTTCAATCTCAGATTCAGATCTCAAGCATGTGGTATCATCCCTTAAATCACAGTAAAGATAACCCTGTATCTGTGTGTGTGTTCTTTGACAGCAAACTAAAGCCTTCTGATAAAGACCGGCGACTGTCTGTGGAGATCTGGGACTGGGATCGAACTACAAGGAACGACTTCATGGGGTCCCTTTCCTTTGGGGTCTCGGAGCTGATGAAGATGCCGGCCAGCGGATGGTGAGGAAGGCTGAGTGTGTCTGCGTGAGCCAAAAGTTAATTGTCTGAAAACATTAGCGCTTTCAGAGGTTCAGGAGACGAGCTGGCTTAAGTCCAGAGTGACCACTGAGTGTGAAGTTTCCTGGGTCCTGGCTCCCCAGTGAACGCATTTCAGAACCAGCGGGACTGGAGCCTGGGGATGGGGGTGGTGTTGAACCCAGTCTTGCCGGCATGGTCTCACCCTCCTCTGCCCTGTGTCTCTGAAGGTACAAGCTGCTGAACCAAGAGGAGGGTGAGTACTACAATGTGCCGATCCCTGAAGGCGACGAGGAAGGCAACGTGGAGCTCAGGCAGAAATTCGAGGTGAGACTAGTGCCATGAGTGAACTGTCTTTCTGTTCAGAAAGTTTCACTCCAGGAAGGGCCAGATTGTTGTGGTCACTGGGCTGGAAGGCAAAAGTCATCTAAATGTTAATCTTTGTCGTTATCTAAAGGCATAAATGTTGCGTCATCACCTTGCTTTGCAGGCTGTTGACACTCTGGCTGTTATCCTTAGAGCATGGAGACTGGGAGCAGCCCTGCAGAGAGGGGGCTGGTTCCTGCGCAGGGAGCTGGTCTGGCGCCAGTGGGGAGGTGGGCAGGTCCTAGGCTTCTCCAGGCGGCAGCGTCCTTGGGTGTGACTGGCGGGCCAGCATCTTCCTTTTCTCTGCGGATCTCTAGGAAAGGGAGCTCCTTCTCCACACCCCGGTGCGCGCCGCCTTCTGCCCCAGAGGTGTCACCTCGTCCGCCCTCTCTTCCCTCGTCCCCTCTTCGCCCCAGCTTCTCTCACCTGACATCTCAGCTTCAATGCAGTTTCTGCTCCAAGCACCTGCCCTGTGCTCCAAGTCACAGCTTGACATTTCTTGCCATTTCTCCAATCACCTGTGTGCTGGCTGTTCGAAGGACCCATGTAGGAGCTGATTGTCTCTGCACCAGGCTCACGGGGGCTTCCCTGGGGGCCCAGACAGTAAAGAGTCCACCTGCAGTGCAGGAGACAGGGGTCGATCCCTGGATGAGGAAGATCCCCTGGAAGAGGGCACGGCAGCCCACTGCAGCATTCTTGCCTGGAGAATCCCGTGGACAGAGGAGTCTGGCGGGCTGTAGCCCGCGGGGTCGCAGAGAGTCAGACACGACTGAGCGTCCGAGCAGCCACACACGCGCCTGACTCGTTACTTGTGAAGCCTCCCCTTCCTGGGCGGCTCCCCAGCCCTCGAGGAATCGCGGTGGCGCGCGCACGCGGGCGGAGACCCTGCGCGGCGGCGCCGCGGGTCCCTCCTGCGGCTGTTTCTTCTCGGGGATGCGTTCCGTCCAAGAGCAGCCTGCAGGCCATACCTGCCAGTCAGAACGGGCTCCGAAGGACCTGAGACACAGAACGTTCACAGTGCTCTGGTGCTCATGTCGTTGTTCAGCTGCGAGGTCGTGTCCGACTCTTTGCAACCCCGTGGACTGTAGCACGCCAGGCTCCTCTGTCCTTCCCTGTCTCCAGGAGCTTGCTCAGATTCAGGTCCATTGAGTTGATGACCCCAACCAACCGTCTCATCCTCTGTTGCCCCCTTCTCCTCCCGACCTCAGTCTTTCCCAGAATCACGGCCTTTTCCAGTGAGTCAGGTCTTTGAATCAGGTGGCCAAAGTACTGGGGCTTTAGCTTCAGCATCAGCCCTTCCAATGAATATTCAGGGTCGATTTCCTTTAAGATGGACGGGTTGGATCTCCTTGCAGTCCAGGTGACTCTCAGGAGCCTTCTCCAGCACCACAGTTCTATCGCATCGATTCTGCTGGCTTCAGCCCTCTTTATGGTCCCACTGATCGCTGACATTTGGTTAAGAGGCTGCTGATGGCAGACACTTGGGGGCAGGGCCTGGGTGCCATCAGGAGCCTGGAGGACTGAGCCCGGAGGGCGCTCTGCGGGTCTGTAGTAGGCGCCCACGCACCACTTGCAGGATCACCCCAGAGACTGCAGCTGCCTGAGGACCACAGGTGTGTCGGCTTCCGTTTACCCTGGGGAAGCATTTTGAGACTATCCTTGTTACTGACTAGCAAAATGTGGTCCAGTTATGACGAGAGTCAAGACGCTTAATCGCTGCCCTTGAGACTCGGTTGCCAGGTTGTCTGTGGAAAGAAAGCAGCGTTCTCTGTTCACTGCTTTGAAACTGGATTTTCCAAAAGCCTCCATTGTCTTTGAAGACTTTAGCTAATTCAGGATATTCTTCAGATGGGGAGAGAAAATGGTTCATTGGAGACCCCCAACAAAGTGTAGCTGTGTGTTGATTTGATCAGGACTGCCAGTGTTACCATGGAAACCTGAGCGCTTTCAGATGACCTTTTGGACACAAAACAGAAAATCTGTGTGCCTCATTATGGCCTCTGCTTTCTTCCCCCAAATGGCTTCCTTAATTACTTTCTGAGCTGTGTGCTGTTAAGGGTGGGGTAAATCTATAAAATGCACATCAGTGAAGAGAGATTTTTGTCTTCCTCTTTGTACGTCAGCTCTTAGAGGCAGAGCCTTAAATTGAAATGGGATGAGGTTCGGTGTTGGAAATCGTTTTCTCGCCTCTGTTCGAGCATCGTCAGCAGGGATTAGTGCTGCTCCTCAGCAGAGCAGACTCCAGGGCGGACTCTGCAGGACGCCGCCCAGAATTTCTGATATTCTGGGTGGGGGGAGGGCATGCGTTTACGCGACTGTATGTGGAATGTTTTCAGGACTGCGCCTGGGCTACACCCATCTCAAAACTGGCCTGCGCTCTGTGGTAAAGGCCCTCCCCCGCGTCTCAGGCCCGTCAACCCCCGCCCCCAACCTTGCATCACCCTCCAGCCCTGTAAGCTGCCCCGGGTCCCCTGTGCTCCCTTGCTGGGCACACCTGTCCGTGTGTCATCTCCATGTGGATCCAGAGGGGAGCCTCGGTCCTGCTGCGAAGGCTTTGGAGTCTAAACTTCAGGCCCCACGAGGAATCCATGTCCCCCGGCCCCCGGCCCCCATCGGGGAGGGTGCCTGAGCTCGTGTCTGAGGGGGGCGCTGTCAGGGCCGAGGCTGCTCTGCAGCCCAGGGTCTGCCTCCAGTTACACGCCAGGCGCCTCTAGCACTTGGGCGAACAAACCGCCTGGTGCGACGAGCGTGGTCACGCCCGGAGATGAACCAGCTCCTTTCTCAGAAGGGGAGTTCTGGAAATTTCCATCCAATGAATGCTGCATCTCCTCAGTGCCAGGTACCACCTGTGGGGATAGAGGCTTTAGACGGAGGCTTCCCCGGTGGCCCAGCGGCTAAGAACCCGCCTGCCAGTGTGCGGGACCCGGGTCAATCCGTGGTCCGGGAGGATCCCGCGTGCTGTGGAGCAGCTGGGCCCCGGGCCGCACCTGCTGAGCCCGAGCCCTCCAGCCTGTGCCCTGCGGCAACAGGAGGGGCCTCCGCGGGGAAGCCCGCCTATAGCAGGGAGCAGCCCCCCACTCGCCGCCAGGGAAGCCTCCCCCGGAGAGGAGCCCGCCCAAGCGGGGAGCAGCCCCGCGCGCTGGAACCAGAGAAAGTTCCCAAGCAAAGACCCAGCACAGACAAAAATGAATGAAATTTCTTTTTTAAAAAAGACAGACTTCAGACAGGACCCTGGCTCCCGAGGACACTGTGAGCATGAACAGGGGTTGGAACCTTTCTCTGACGCCCCAGCGCGCAGGTACTGTCCTGGCCTCACGGGAGGCAAGCAAGCCTCCTCCCAGCCCCCACCCTGCAGCTGACCCAGCTGGGCACGGCTGACCGTGGCCTCCGCACGGTTCTTCCTCTGGCCCTCGGGAGGCCAACCTGGCCTCACTGCTGAGGAGGCTTGGCTCGCTCGGTGGGGGCTGCAGGCCCAACACGGGCCCAGGAGCCTGTGGCCAGGAGCTTGGGGCTTGGCTTCGCTTTCAGTGATGGCTTTTGTTTCCATGGATGAGGCCTCCTTTCCACTGAAGACCTGGGCCTCGGTTGTGCCTGTTCCCCAGCCGTCAAACAGCCTCAGACCAAGAGCTCAGCGAGTTCAGCAGCTGGTGTGCCTTCAGCGGTCACTGAAATCCAGCTCGCTGGCGTTTGGGCTCCTACACTGACCTTGTCCACCTTGAGCAGGGGGCGTGCGTCCTCCCGAGCCCCACCCCGGTCTGGGCTGAGGTCCAGGCAGGTTCCCTCCAGGCTCTGGAACCGGCTGAGTCACTGCGTAAGCCTTTCCTTTACAGTGTGCGGGACCCGGGTCAATCCGTGGTCCGGGAGGATCCCGCGTGCTGTGGAGCAGCTGGGCCCCGGGCCGCACCTGCTGAGCCCGAGCCCTCCAGCCTGTGCCCTGCGGCAACAGGAGGGGCCTCCGCGGGGAAGCCCGCCTATAGCAGGGAGCAGCCCCCCACTCGCCGCCAGGGAAGCCTCCCCCGGAGAGGAGCCCGCCCAAGCGGGGAGCAGCCCCGCGCGCTGGAACCAGAGAAAGTTCCCAAGCAAAGACCCAGCACAGACAAAAATGAATGAAATTTCTTTTTTAAAAAAGACAGACTTCAGACAGGACCCTGGCTCCCGAGGACACTGTGAGCATGAACAGGGGTTGGAACCTTTCTCTGACGCCCCAGCGCGCAGGTACTGTCCTGGCCTCACGGGAGGCAAGCAAGCCTCCTCCCAGCCCCCACCCTGCAGCTGACCCAGCTGGGCACGGCTGACCGTGGCCTCCGCACGGTTCTTCCTCTGGCCCTCGGGAGGCCAACCTGGCCTCACTGCTGAGGAGGCTTGGCTCGCTCGGTGGGGGCTGCAGGCCCAACACGGGCCCAGGAGCCTGTGGCCAGGAGCTTGGGGCTTGGCTTCGCTTTCAGTGATGGCTTTTGTTTCCATGGATGAGGCCTCCTTTCCACTGAAGACCTGGGCCTCGGTTGTGCCTGTTCCCCAGCCGTCAAACAGCCTCAGACCAAGAGCTCAGCGAGTTCAGCAGCTGGTGTGCCTTCAGCGGTCACTGAAATCCAGCTCGCTGGCGTTTGGGCTCCTACACTGACCTTGTCCACCTTGAGCAGGGGGCGTGCGTCCTCCCGAGCCCCACCCCGGTCTGGGCTGAGGTCCAGGCAGGTTCCCTCCAGGCTCTGGAACCGGCTGAGTCACTGCGTAAGCCTTTCCTTTTTTTTTTTAAAGCAATTTGGGCTGTTTTGTTATATCCAAGCTTGGAACAGCTTAGAGTTCTTTCTGGGTCCATTTAAGTCTAACTGCCCAGTGACTGCATGGCAACTGTATAGAAGCTTCTCTGCTGGAGGATTTGCCTTCTATTCCGGGTGGAGGTGGGAGGTTCCATTCAGTTCAGGTTAGTTGCTTAGTCCTGTCCAACTCTTTGCAACCCCATGGACCACAGCACGCCAGGCCTCCCTGTCCATCACCAGCTCCCAGAGTTCACCCAAATTCATGTCCCTGGAGTCGGTGATGCCATCCAACCATCTCATCCTCTGTCGTCCCCTTCTCCGGCCCTCAATCTTTCCCAGCATCAGAGTCTTTTCCAATGAGTCAGTTCTTCGCATCAGATGGCCAAAGTATTGGAGCTTCAGCTTCAGCATCAGTCCTTCCAATGAACACCCAGGGCTGATCTCCTTCAGAATGGACTG
>SJYR01001163.1:296085-308691 GCA_006410655.1 Kobus ellipsiprymnus
CGGGTTCCTGCGCCCCCCACGCCCGAGGCCCCGCCGCACCCCCGCTCTGAGGGCTGCGCGGTGTGTCCTGTCCAAGCGGCCACGGCGCCGCAGCGAGGACACGCTCACGTGTGACCCGGCGCACGCCCGCCCTCCCCGTCTCCGATCAGGTGCCTTTGGGATTCCACCCGGGAGACTGCGGCCCCACCTGTGAATGACTCCAGACCAGTTCCGGCCAGTCTGGAAGGCAGTGCGCGGCGGGAAGAGTGCGTCTTTAGGCTGACGGCACGTTTCCCTTCGTTCCTGTTAATGTGTGTCTCTGATCACACCTCCAGATCCAGTTCACCCTGGTCAAGGCACACACCTCCGTCAGCAGGCAGCCGGCGGGCGTGGTGTGCGCCGGGCCGGAAGACCGCAGTAACTGTCACAGGCGGGGTCGTCCGGTTCTGATCCTCGTAACACCTGGCTTAATACGGCTCCTGTTTCAGCTTTTCCACAGCTCTTCCCAAGCCACTTCATTGTTGTAACCTCGTCAGCCATTCTGCTCCCTAAGGACCCAAGGGAACTTTGCAACTTGCATGTAAATCACTTTAAAAATCTGGTCTATTGCCATTTCTGACAACACCGCTGTCTCTGGGAGGAGCTGGTTGGGGGCCACAGACCAGCTGTGTTCTCAGTGGATTGCTCTCATTAATAGTTAATCTCAGCCTGAGATGTTTCCAGCATATCCATGTCTGAAGCGAGTGGGAAAGTGGCTGCTCCGCCACCCGGGGACAAAATCTGCAAGGAGAGACCTCACTCCCTGCACTGAGCGAGAACCGACAGGTCGTCTTTCAAGCGCGCCACACGGAAGCAAACACCCAGCGAACGGTGCCGTTCAGCCTCTCATCTCCAGAACGCGTGCCTGACGCGACAGCTGTGCCCCGTGAAGGGGCTTCAAGGGACTGGCGACCTGCGTGCCTGGGAACGGGGAAGGGAAAGCACTCTGCGGTCTCAGAAGCCTGAAGCGGGTGGCGATGGCTAGGTCCCCGGTGTCAGCGCACCCACTGTGGGCGGCTGGGTCCCCGCCGTCCCCGGGGTCCCCGCAACCCCCTACTCCTCTGCGCCCCTGAGGAGGGCCCTTCTTCCGGTGCTGCAGCAGCTGCTGAGCAGACAAGGCGGGCGGGGGGTGGGGGGGGGAGTTCCCCGCACAGGAGGCGGTGGGCACTTGAGTCCATTTGACAGATGAAGAAACTGAGGCCCGGGAGGGGTCTGTAGTGCCGGAGCTGGTCCTCCCAGCCACATTTCCCCCAAGTCCCGGCAGCCTGTTACCACGGGGCAAGGCGGTGAGCTGGGGGCGCGCAGAAAACTGCCCAGAACAGCGCAGCTGAGCCGGGCTTGAAAGCAGGTGTCCCAGCTAAGCTATAATTAGATCCCTCCTTTTTGAAAACTGGTGCAATTTAAAAAATGCTCAGTGAAGATAGGGTGAAATCAACGATTATGGAAATTTTGTGCTAAATTTAATTGCAGTCAGCTCCGCTTTCAGAATGCTTGCTGCTGTCAATTAGAGGCATTTTAGAAAAAATTTAAATTGAGTAATTGAGCAAACATATTCAGCCTTTTGGGGGAAGGATCATATTTTTCCTGTCTTTCCCTCCACGCCTGTCACGTTTCAAACCTCTGCCCAGGTTCCTCGGGGCGCGGGAGGGGCGGGGATGACCCTCACCCACCGCCCTGTCCTGCAGCCGCTGATGAGGGCGAGAAGCGCTGGATCTTTCCCAGGGGTCTGAGCTTTATTGCCAGCCATGGTCTGGGTTTTCGTTTGTTTTTCAGGAGCTCCCACCCTGTGATCACTTGGCACGCGTTGAATTTCCCTGGGGGTGGCCGTTTCACTGAATTCTGCCCTTACGTGACTCGCCGTTCTATTATTTCCCAGGCACAGCGGGTCTCGGGGGCTGCACCTCGCCCCCTCGGCCCTCCCAGCCTCCCTGGCATCCGTCGTTTGCAGAGTCTGGGCCCAGTCAGAGGTCTGGGGAGAGTCAGGACACAGAGACAGCTAGCAGTGGTTGGGGCTTGTCTCCTGAAATCAGGCCCTTGGCGACTGTAGGACACACTCTGGTGTCTGCACTGTGCCAGGCGTGAGGCCAGGCTCTCACACGAGAGACGAGTCGCCTTCTGTGAAGGCGGAGCTGGGAAGGCAGCGTTTGCATCTTGTTTGTGCCATTTGGCAGTACTTACAGGAACTTCACTTCTGTGGGCCATTCTAGCGAACCTGGGCGTATTTCTAGACTTGGCTGAGAGTCCAGGCAGCACGCGGGCGGCCATTGTCACGCTGAGTGAAGGAAGTCAGACAGAGAAGGAGGAACAGCGTATGGCGTCCCTTATATGCAGCATCTAAGAAGAAATTCTATAAATGAGCTTATTTACAAAACAGATAAAGACTCACAGACTTAGAGATCGAACTTCTGGTTACTGGGGGGATGGGGAAAGGACAGGCAGGGAGTTTGGGGTGGATGACTGCTGGATGCTGGGGGAGGATAGGGAAGGGACAGGCAGGGAGTCTGGGGTGGATGACTGCTGGATGCTGGGGGAGGATGGGGAAAGGACAGGCAGGGAGTCTGGGGTGGATGACTGCTGGATGCTGGGGGAGGATGGGGGAAGGGACAGGCAGGGAGTCTGGGGTGGATGGGCGTGTGTGTGTTAGTGGCCCAGTCGTGTCCGGCTCTTTTGCGACTCATGGACCATACATAGCCCGCCAGACTCCTCTGCCATGGGATTCTGCAGACAAGACTGCTGGAGTGGGTGCCACTTCCTCCTCCAGGGGATCCTCCGACCCAGGGATCCAGCCCACGTCTCTTACGTCTCCTGTGTTGGTGGGCGGGTTCTTTAGCACCAGCGCCGCCTGGGAAGCGCTTTGTCCTTGCTCAGCCCCTAGTCGTGTCTGACTCTTGGCGACCCGTGAATGGCAGCGCGCCAGGCTCCCTATCCGTCAGTGTCTCCTGGAGCTCGTCCATTGAGTCGATGATGCCGTCCGACTGTCCAGTCCTCTGTCACCCCTGCCCTAAGCTGTGTTTAAAAGGATAGCTAACAAGGACCTACTGTACAGCACGGAGAACGGTTTTACAGTGAGCCTGGATGCGAGGGGCAGAACGGATGCGTGTGTGTGTGCGGCTGGGTCCCTTTGCTGTCCCCCCGAAACTATCACAGCACTCTTCATCACCTGCACGCCAATGCAAAACAAAAAGTTTTTTAAAATAACATTAAAAAAAAGAAAAGAAAAACTGCAATCAGTCCAGAAAATAAGTACCACAAGAGGGCAGTAAAGATTTACAAGTAAAAGGTTTCCCCAAACGCTGCACCGGAAGTGAGCCGTGGGCGCCTCTGCGCTTCCCGCTGGACAGAAGACGGCTTCCCGCGTGATGCTCCCGCGTGCTCTTTGGCTGTCGAGGCTGTCTTGGTCCTGGGGGAGGTGCCCGTGGTCCAGTGGTTCCTTCAGTCTCCTCTGGCAGGAGCCCAGCTCACTGCATATCTGCTCTGCTTTCCTAGGACAGGGAACTCACCGCCTCTAGGCGATATTGCCAGCGGTCAGGAGACACTGAGTTTGTCTGACCCTGCCAGCACTGACTTAGGCCCGCACCATGGCCATCCCAACAGGGAGCATTTTAGCAGGAAAAGGGTCTGTTGTTTGTTGTGTTCAGGCACTGAGTCATGTCGGACTCCTTGTGGCCCCGTGGGCTGCAGCCCACCAGGCTCCTCTGTCCGTGGGGCTCTCCAGGCAGGAACACCGGAGGGGCTGCCACGCCTCCTCCAGGGGTCTTTCCGACCCAGGGGTCCAGCTGCATCTCCTGTGTTGGCGGTGGGTTCCCTACCACTGAGCCTCTAGAAAAGGACACAGGTTTCAAAAAATTGCCAAGTGCCCCAAATCCTCTTCCAATGACGTGCTGTGGCCTTGAGCTCCCCTTAAGCCAGCATCAGGCAGACACGTGCCCTCAGCTCCCTGGCGAGGGAAAGACGGGCTCTCTCCAGGAGGAAAACCTTGTGCAGGGTGAAGTTTCTGGTCCCGGAAGCTCGCACACGGAAGTCTGGACTCTCGGCCACTGGGTGGGACAGACCCAGCAGCCGTTCTGGGACCTCTGGAGCCGCGGGACCAGCGTGCTCTTACCGCTGGACTGAGCCGGCCTGCGGGGGTGTCGGTGTCGGCGCATGGATCTGGGAGACGGGAGAAAGCAGGTTGCCTGCAGGAAAGCATCACAGCTAGTACTAAGGCAGGAACACTTGGGTCCAGAAGAACCAGGGACTTCGTATTTCCCACAAGGGTCCGAGCGCTAATGCATCGTGGATCTGCGTGTCTCCCGAGAGAGTGGCTGAGTTGCCATGACAACGGAGGCCTGCCAGTGGCCGGCGAATTCAGCAGCAGCGACAGCCAGTGTGGACGTGTCCATAAAAACATTTCTCATCAAGAAGATGACCTCGTGTGGTTTCCCATAAATTTTTGCTCTCCCGAATAAGTTCTTCACTCACCACACCGTTTGGCTGCCGAACAGCTTTTTCCTGTGCTGGTCGTGAAAGAGGCTCGGTAGGGACTTAATTCAGGGGCATCTGAGGCTCTTCACTGTCGCCATTCTGCCAGCTTGGCGAGGACAGAGGGAGGCTGTGTTTAAATCCAGCTGCAAATGAGGAATGATTTCAGAACCTGTGTGATGTGGGGCGAAAGGAGACAGACAGGAGCCCCAGGCCAGATTCTGGCTGCTGTCTGTTTTTGTAAATAAAAAGTTTTGCTGGAGCACAGGCACGCAAGTTCACCTGTTCATCACAAAGTTTTTAGGCTCCCTACGCGTGCTAAGTCACTTCAGCCGTCTCTGACTCTTTGCGACCCCAGGGACTGTAGCCCGCCGGGCTCCTCTGTCCATGGGGTTCTCCAGGCAAGAGTACCGGAGTGGGCTGCCATTTCCTCCTGCAGGGGGCCTCCCCGACCCCGGGATCTAGCCCGTGTCTCTTACATCTCCTGCCTGAGAAGCGGCATTTCATACCAGTGATACGAAACCAGCAGGCTCCTCATAGCGTCGCTCTGGGTTCCAGTGAATATGTCGGCCTGGAAGTGGGCTGCTGCTCAGGGGCCCTGGGTTCTGCACGGCCTAGCTCCTTCTGCTCCCCGGCCCCTGGTCGGTCTTGCGCTGTCAGCGTGGATCAGACGCAGAGCAGACACAGCGCATTTTTATCGCAGAAGCAGAATCGTAGCGTGAACGTCCGGTTACTCGTCTGCCCCGGTCGGCATTGGCCTGTCTGCCTCCGGACTCTCAGAATAGGAAGACCCTTCTGCTGTCAGGGTCCTCTCTCTTCGCGTGGCAGACACCCGTGATAAATGTTTTGCCGTTTAGTTGCTCAGCCGTGTCTGACTCTTTGCAACCCCATGGACTGCAGCCCGCCAGGCTTCTCTGCCCAGGCGAGAATATTGGGGTGGGCTGCCATTTCCTCCTCCAGGGGATCTTCCTGACCCAGGGATCAAACCCACGTCCCTTGTGTCTCCTCTGTTGGTAGGCGGATTCTTTACCCCTAGCACCACCTGGGAAGCTCACGTCTCCTGCATCAGCAGGCGGGTTCTTTGACGGATCGCGCCACCTGAGAAGCCCACGATCCCTGTAAAAGGCTGTTTTGATCAGAGAGAAGGGTCGCCTCGCAGCCCAGCATGTGATGAGCATGGTCAGGTCTCGCTTCATTCTTCCTTTAACCAAAACGCTAGCGCAGACCTCACGAGTGTGGCGCCAGGACTGGGTCTGCCGGGACAGGGTGGAGGCTCGTCCTGCGAAGGCACAGCCGCCTGCAGAGCCAGGCACGAGCAGCCCGTCGAGTGGCTGTGGACGAAGGAGAGGGGGCATGGACAATTCCTCGAGAGCCTTCTCGGCCACTAAAGAAAACACGTCAGCTCCGTTTCCCCGAAGAGCAGCGCACCGACGTCCCCGTGGTCTGGTCATGCCCAAAATCTCCCCAAAGCTTCTTCACCTCCTGCCATCTCCCTGGGAGCCGAGTTAACTTGAGGGGTGTTAACCAAGTGACCAGTGGGTAAAGCCCCTCTGGGGAACTCACAGGTCACGACCCAGGATCTGTCGGGTGCGGAGAGCACCTCGGGCTCCGTGGGAAACCAGATGCTCTTACAGGTCACCATTTTTCAGGAGTCCAACTCTTTACCTGAAAAAGAAACCTCTGTTCTTCCTGTGCCTTTTAACGCAGCAGTGAGTCACCCCACAGCCTGCCGTGAAGGCGTTTTCCTCCAGGGAACACACTCTCCCTCTTCCTGCGGGCGCAAGTTTCCTTTCTGCAAATCTTAGATTGGAAAATCTACAAATAAGGAAAGAATCAGTACACAGTTAATTACGTTTATTTCTTTTATGAAGTTAGTTAAAGATACAAAGAGTTTCTTGTGATGGGTAAGGGCAGCTTCTCGTCCCTTTGTAAATGTCGCCCTGGGGGTGAGGGCAGCGATGAAGGCAGGAATAGACGCCTCGTGGCCCCGCTTCCTTTCCTCACCCGTCTCCCCTCCTGCCGCCCACCCAGCAGCGGCACTCAGCTTAGTCAGAGTTCCCTGTCACTTTTGTCCCTGAGGAAACGGCTGACTGTTTTCACGTGTGTGTTATTGTTTAGAAAGCCAAGCTTGGCCCTGCTGGCAACAAAGTCATCAGTCCCTCCGAGGATAGGAGACAGCCTTCCAACAACCTGGACAGAGTGAAGCTCACCGACTTCAACTTCCTCATGGTGCTGGGCAAAGGCAGCTTTGGGAAGGTGAGCGGGCCGCGTCCGAGCCGGGTGGGGCTTCCGTGGAGGACGTGGGGCCGGTCGGTCCATCTCCCCGAGGACTCTGGGGCAGCCCTCTAGACGTCCCCTGGTTCTGTCACATTCCCAGGGGCTTCCCACTTCAGCGCATTAAAAACGACTTATCCAAAAAGCCAGACAGGGCTCCCTGTGCCACCGTTTCAGGGTTCAGGATGGAGTCAGTGCCCCACAATGGTGGCTGAATAATTTTCACGACTGAAAATTAAAGGTTGGCTTGTAGTAAATAAGCGTAATAGTTGAGAGATACCAGACCAGGCGTCCTCCGCGTCCACTCTGCGTCTGCCTTTCTGGGTCCAAAGCTCTGGCGGAGCCAGGGGCTGGCTTCAGTCCTCCTTCTTTCTTTTGGATTTGGGTCCCGACTTCCTGGCTTCTGAGGAGCATGTAAGGGTCAGTCAGGTGTCTGCTCTGAGGGTGCTCCCGAGATGACGGTGCTCCTGAAGTACCTGCTGATGTAGAAGAGGATGTCAAGCATCCTTTTCAGCGGCCGCAGTGGCGCCCTCGTGTGGCTGTGGCCCACACAGCATGTATGTCTTGGGGCCTAGAAGGTGTCAGTCCAGTCCAGTCGCTCAGTCGTGTCCGACTCTTTGTGACCCCGTGGACTGCAGCACTCCAGGCTTCCCTGTCCTTCACCATCTCCCAGAGCTTTCTCAAACTGTCTGCTGGAGGAATTTAACATGCAGCAGTCTATGGGGTTGCAAAGATTTGGACACGACCGACGACTGACGTGCACGCGCGCACACGCACGCACACGCACGCGCGCGCGGTGCAGCCTTTGAGAACCAGCGGCTGAAGGGAGCTTGCTTTCTTTCGTGAAGCTGCTGGGACTGGCCTGGTGGCCCAGTGGTTAAGACTTCACCTTCCAGCGCGGGGGCTGCAGGCTCAATCCCTGGCCGGGGAACTAAGATCCCGCGTGCCTCTTTGCCAAAAAACCAAAAGCAGAAAATAGAAGCAATATTGTAACAGATTCAATAAAGACTTTAAAAATGAGCCGCATCCAAAAAAAATCTTAAAAACAAAATTGACGGGTCCGTACACACAGTTCCGCACCCCCCGTGCTGTGTGCCCGGATGCTCAGGTTGCCCTCCGCCTGCCTGCAGGTGATGCTGGCTGACCGGAAGGGGACCGAGGAGCTGTACGCCATCAAGATCCTGAAGAAGGACGTGGTCATCCAGGATGATGATGTGGAATGCACCATGGTGGAGAAGCGGGTGCTGGCCCTGCTTGACAAGCCGCCGTTCCTGACGCAGCTGCATTCCTGCTTCCAGACGGTGGTGAGGGTCCTGGGACCCGCCCCCCTGCCCCCGCCACAGGGTCCTCACACCTGTCTCTTATACACATCTAGATGTGTATAAGAGACAGGGCTCCTCATAGCGTCGCTCTGGGTTCAGCCATCAAGATCCTGAAGAAGGACGTGGTCATCCAGGATGATGATGTGGAATGCACCATGGTGGAGAAGCGGGTGCTGGCCCTGCTTGACAAGCCGCCGTTCCTGACGCAGCTGCATTCCTGCTTCCAGACGGTGGTGAGGGTCCTGGGACCCGCCCCCCTGCCCCCGCCACAGGGTCCTCACACCGCACCCCCAGCCTCCCTCCCGGGAGAAGACATGGCCCACGCCCTCCTCTCCCAGCCACTGAGGGATTCAGGGCACCCTCTACTTACAGGCTTGGCATTAATCCCGTTTGATTCTGCGAATGCTTCTATGAAAGGTTTTCCCAGCACACACCTGGCAATGTGTTAAGGCTTAGAGATACAAAACAGCAACTCACAGTCCTGGCTCGTTAAATCCTGGTACAGCTGCCGAAATGGCATCAGAGCGTCAGGAGACCCATGTCCTGGAAGAGGCTGTTCTTGGGTAACGCTCACGCAGGGGGGGTAGTCTGGCCTGTTGTGTGTGGGTGGTCCCTGAGCTCTAAGAGAGGCTTTATTATTTTGTAACACAAGAAAATTAGATGATTTCAAGGCCCATAAATGGTTTTCTCGGGACATAGCCTGCCCCTTCACTAACCTGGCATCGGGGGCTTTCCAACTACAAAGGCACAGCTGAGTAGTTGCAAGACACACGCAAAGCCTAAAACATTTCCTGTCTGGCCCTTCACAGAAAAGGTTTGCAGAGCCCTGTCACACAGGTTAGCTAAAGAGAGGACAAAATAATTTCCACGAATCAGCCAAGGCTGGGCATGGTGCTGGCAGGTAACCTCCAGAAATGCACACACTCAGATGCTTCTATTTATGTGTGTGTACACTGTACGCCGCACGGTAGTGAGGCGTTCCCAAAGGCAGGCTCTCCACGCCTCAGCGGCTGTCCTCCTGGACTTGTGGCTCGGTGACCTGGCCGTGGAACTAACTGGGGGCAGGGCCACAACCTGAGTCCGGAGTGCAGGGCGGGCCCGCAGAGCCAGTCCCAGCCACCGGGGGGCGCCCGGGCGCAGGCAGCCGAGCGATGGTCCGTCTCCCAGCAGCTCCCAGGAGCGTCTGGAAGAGTCTTGCAATACGCATAGGAGAGGGGAGAGCCCCAGCCGGGATCCTGTCACCCCGGTTACACTGATTAAGCTCTGGAAAGCTGCAAAGCAGAGAAATAAAGTTGCAATTAAAGTTCGTAACAGGAAGGCGAGGGACAGGCTCCCGCGCCCTCTCCTGGCCGTCGGCTCCAGTTCTGCCGTTTTCCCTCCCTGTGCACCACTTTATTAATGGTCAGTAACCTCTGCGAAATGGTGGTGTTTTCTGGAAGAAGGCAGAGGCCAGCGTTTCCTTGTGCTGCGCTGTCACTAACCCCTCCACCCCCATCAGTCCCAGCGCAACGTCCTTGTAAATGCGCAGACTCACGGAGCTCTGGCTGTGTGCTGCGCGGGCCAACACGCAGCGTGTCGGCCACAGTCAGAAACAGCATCTGGCGAACGTGGATGCAGGACACCGATCGGCCTCCCCACACACAGCCCCACCCCGCGGCAGACGACCCTGAGGTCCACGGGGTACAAGCCCCCCGACCCACGAGGTCTGCTCTCAGACGCTGGGCAAACGCATCACCGTCCATCGCTGCAATGCCAGCCACTGGTTAAAGAATTGTCCCCTGTGGACTCTTCACACCAGCCCCAGCCTAGACATGAGTTCTGTGTGGAGGAGAAAAGGCAGGAAGGTTTGAGGCCGTTTCCATCATTGGGAGCGTCCGTAACCAGAGGCTTGGACAGGGCAACTGAGAGACGAAGTTTCAGGGCTATGTCGTGACTTTGTGCTTCCTGAGGTCCTCACACAGCAGGGCTTTTTACTAATTCTTTCTTGCGGGGAGAACACTGCGGGGGCTCCGCCGGGCACATGCGCCGGCGCGGCCCACGTTTCCCGCGAGAAGCAGACCGGGGCGGGAGCGGGGCCGCCGGCCGCGGAGGAGCCGCTCACCGCTCACCCTTGGCCCGCAGGACCGGCTCTACTTCGTCATGGAGTACGTCAACGGCGGGGACCTCATGTACCACATCCAGCAGGTCGGGAGGTTCAAGGAGCCGCAGGCAGTGTGAGTAGCTCGAGCGCGCTCGGTGAGGCCGGGGCCTGGACATGGGGCTCCCCCAGCTCGGGGCGAAGCGCTGCCGCCTCCGGTCCGCCTGCGCGTCCCACGGAGGAGGAGGCTCGTTCTCCTCCGGTCGCTGGGAGCTGCGGGCGCGCAGCTGCCCTCGTCGACCCCTGAGTCATTCCCTCAGGAGCCGAGCAGCGGCAGGCGCTCCGGGTGCTGCGCCCAGCGAAGCGGGGGCCTGGCTAGGAGCAAGAGAGCCCGGGGGGCGGGGGGCTCGGGGGCGCCGGCCAGAGGAGACGGGAGCGGCAGGGGCTGGTGTAGCAGGTGCGGACAGCCTGCAGAAAGAGACGAGCGGAGCGGGCATCAGTGTCCTGGAGAGGCCGGGGTGGCGCCCCCGCAGGCTTGGGACGGGCTGCCGTCCAGGAGGAGGTCGGGCGAGGTTTCAGTGGAGTGCCCGCACCTCGAGGCCGGGAGGCAGGAATCCGCACAGTCAGGGAGAGCGGGCTCCAGGGAAGACGGAGAATCTAGAGGCGGGCCCTTGACCACCTAGAGAATCAGCCCGTATTCCGGGGCCAGAAGTCCCGGGTAACTCAGAGGCAAAGCCCCTTCACCCCCAGTGGAGATGTGTAGTGCCAGGAACCCGTTAGTCACCTGAGCAAACGTCCGTCGGGCTCCGGCCCAGGTTCAGTCTAAACAGTAAACCCTAGCCGCCCTGGCCCACGTGGGGTGAGCGGCCTGGGCATAGCAGGGCGTTCTTGGGGGCTCGCGCAAAACAAGGGCAGGGCTGCTGGTTTCTGCTTTTACTTTTCCTGTCCGTTTTCAGAAAGCCCTCCCCGATCCCATCTCTTGTGTTGTTAGTTACAAAGCATTAAAACAAGTGAATGACAGAGCTGAGCCTGACCACTCAGAGCTGTCGGAGCCAAGGGGCAACAGCCTCCCTCCACTGAGAAGAAACCCACGGGCATCCCACTTAGTACCTGCAATTGTATCTGTGTTGCTGGAACGTTTTATATTTTAAAAATACAGAGAAACCGGAGAAAGCCACAGGAAAGTCACCCGTGACCCCTGCTCTCCTCCCCACCTCCCGCCGGCACTCAGAGATGGCCTTGTCATCAGGGGTCCTTCCTCCGCTGCTGTAAACACACTCATGTAAACACATGTGGTTACTGAAGCCTCGCGAGAGTGCTGTTTGCACAGGCAGCCTTGTGGCTTCTCAGGCTTCAGAAACTAAACACAAAGCAGATTTTAAAACCTCCTCCAGCGTTTCTTTGGAGTTTCAGATATTGATCCATTAAAAACTCTGAAGCGACGGCTGTAACTCCTTCCTATCATGAATTATTTAAAGGGTGCACCAGGTAGGAACCTGGTGCCTGGGGTGAGGCTGTGGGGGTGAGTAAGCCGTTCCCAGAGTTCAGCTCACACTGACTTTTGTCTTCCAGGGCAGGCGTGTGTTTTCAAACGCTAACGTATTCTGTCCTTAAGGGGGAGAATGGAAATTTGCTTCCATCTACTGTAGCCCTGACACAGAACAGCCTAGCAGACAGCCACTCGTTAAAAGATTGTGCTCGAAATTTCTTTTAAGCAGATTACCTGTCCACCTGCCCCAGACAAGAAGGGCTTGTTTTCAGACAGGCAATAAGCCTGCTTCACTGATTTCATCAGCTGTGTCATCCCTTGGGGAAGCCGGGTCAGAAAACCGCAGAGGGCTGGAGCTGCCTGTAGGGCAGCGCCGGCCTCTGGTGGTCAGGGCCTCCCCTTCCTGTGCCATTCTGACGCCTGATCTTGAGGGCAGAAAGCATGGCAGCGCTGGCCTCTGGTGGTCAGGGCCGCCCCTTCCTGTGCCATTTTGATGCCTGATCTTGAGGGCAGGAAGCATGCAGGAGGCCGGAGGGAACAAGCCAGACGCCTGACAGACGTTTTCTGTTGCAGGTTCTATGCAGCAGAGATTTCCATCGGGCTGTTCTTCCTGCATAAAAGAGGAATCATTTATCGGTGTGTATCAAGGCCCTGTGCCTGCAGCAGAGAGGAGGCTCTGCTGGCCCTCTGGACTCCATGGGCGTGTGATTCTGTCGGGGGGAGAGGGGGTGTCAACATGGAGAGGACAATCCCCCCCCACCCCATCATGGAGACCTGCTGGGACCCACCGTTCTCTGCAGTCTCCGGGCAAATGTGGACCAGCTTCTAGTTTCTGGATCTCAGAGATGGCATATTTCATTTCTGCTTCTGCAAGAAAATGAGCTTTGCTCTCCCCTGCCAGCCCCCTCCTCTGCCTTTCATGTGGCGTGAGGGTCGGGGGGGTGGGACCCTTACGGGCTGAGTTT
>SJYR01001163.1:310205-321463 GCA_006410655.1 Kobus ellipsiprymnus
AACCCACTCCAGTGTTCCTGCCTGGAGAAGCCCATGGACAGAAGAGCCTGGTGGACTACAGTCCATGGGGTCACACAGAGTCGGACAGGACTGAGGCGCCTGGCATGCACACAAGTACCCTAGGCACTGTGCTGGGCTCGAGAGAGAGAAAATCGCCAAGTGGCAGGTCCCGCCCCAGCTCTCCCAGGCCTGTAGTAAGGAGGCGGAGGGAAGCGGCTGCGTGCAGAGGTGCACGCTGATGGCGCCTGCTTCCTTGCAGGGACCTGAAGCTAGACAACGTCATGCTGGACTCGGAAGGACACATCAAGATCGCGGACTTCGGGATGTGCAAAGAGCACATGATGGACGGCGTCACGACCAGGACCTTCTGTGGGACCCCCGACTACATCGCCCCGGAGGTAGGCCCCCACTCGCCGGGAAGCCAGCGGCTCGTGGGGCGTGGTGGGCCCGCATCACCGTCAGTGTGTGAGCAGCAGGCCAGAGAGGGGGCACGAGAGCCCCACACACAGTGAGGACGCGTCTCGCTTCACGGCACTTCTGTTTCTGTTACACGTATGTGTGAGGTGGGTGTGTGGTAAAATGCATTTCTTACAGTCACAGGCAAAGGAATGTAAGAACCGCCGCGGGGCGGAGAAGGAGGGGCCTTGCTCGGGAGATGCTCCGTGTGGAAACACGGGCTCAGGGGTGGTTGCGATGATGGGATTTTAGCAAAATCAGAGTGCTTCAATGTTTCGTTTCTTACTGAAGAGTAGTTGATTAATAATGTCCTGTTAGTTTCAGGTGCACAACACAGTGACTCAGTTATTAGAAGAGCACACTCACGTTCTTTCCGTTACAGGTCATCTACGACACTGAGTGTGGCCCCCTGTGCTGTGTAGTGGGCCTTGTTGATTATCTGCTTTGTATACAATGGTGTGGATCCGTTAGTCCCGAGCTTCTAATTCGTCCCTGCCCCCCTTTCCCTTTCGGTGACCACCAGTTTGTTGTCTGTGTCAGAAAGCCAGAGTGATGAGCCCAGCAGACACCGTGCTGTTTTATAGGTGTACTTGGCTCTGCAAAGGTGACCCGGTGTTAAAGAGCCCGCCTGCCTACGCAGGTTCCCCCCTGGGTCAGAAGATCCCCTGGAGAAGGGAATGGCAGCCAGTCCAGGGTCCCTGCCTGGAGAATCCCGCGGACAGAGGAGCCTGGCGGGCTGCACCCACGGGGTCGCAGAGTCAGACGCAGCTGAGCGACGGAACAGCGCGGCAAGTGCCCTCGGCAGCACGCCGGCGTGGGTGCTGGGGCCTCCCGGCACGAGCACACCCGGGGTCTGGCGGAGCGGCTGCAGGACTTGTGTGTTGACGGCAGGGGCCGTGCTGCTCTGGCTTTGTCCTAACACATGGAGCAGTTTTCTTCCTCTATTGTGAAGCTTCCTACATGCCAGTGACTGGGTGGGTTACCACCCTGGGTCGCCGTGTAGCCCACTTTCTGCCCTGTGGACGGCACAGTCCCTTCCCCACTGAGCTCTGGCCTGGAGCAGTTGATGAATTCCAAGGCCAACCTTCAGCTCTTCGTAGAGGTCTCATGTTAGCTGTTGGTGACATTGTGGTATTTATTCAACATGCTGCCTCATGCATTTATCTTTGAGGTAGTAGCGAGAGCAAGACATGAGCTTGGAGATCCGACCAATGTGAGCGCCAATCCAGACTTTATTATTTATAGGCTATGGGAGCTCAAGCAAGTTTCCCAACCTCTCCGAGCCTCTGTTTCTGCAGTGGCAAGTCAGGGACAATACTGTGTTCCCTGCAGAGTTGCTCTGAGAACTAAATGTGCCTGGTACAGTGTTTGTACCTGGAACCCTCTGTTACAGCCATTATTCCCAAACGGAAGCTAACTTTAATTCCTTTGTCAAGGGTTTTTTTTTTTGTTTTTTTGGCTTGTTATATTCCTAGTGTAGAAACATAGGCTTAGAATATTTACTTAAAAACTTAAATTCTGAATTACATGTCCAATTATTCTCTTGATCCTTAATCTGCCTAACCTCTTTACCTGCAAAGAACTCACACTTTAGTTTCTCCAGGTATATTGTGAGTTTAAATATTTTTCAAATATGAAGGATAAAGAGATGGTACAGAAAAAATACGCCCTCTGGATGCAGTATTTATTCTGGAGGCTTCTCCTGGCTGACATGGATTAAACAGGCTACTATTGTGAGCTGCACCAGCTCCAAGTGCCACCCACCAGACGCTGCTAAAGCCTGATGGCAGGGAACGGCAGCAGTTTGAGGAATCAAGGTGGCTTTGAGCTTCATCTCCGTGAAGACCAGGTCTCTGCTGATCAAATAGATTCTCATGTTCAGTAATGCCTCAGCCATCTGATATCACCAGGGATGAGAGCATTCCACATAGATGAAACTGCCCAAATAATTGAAGTCTGTTGCCTTTTTTCCCAAGGTTCCTCATTGTATTAATTTTATATAGCTGCTGTATCACTGCCAGCTTAGTGGATTACAGCAGTACAAATCTATTCTCTTATAGCTCTGCAGGTCAGGAGTCAAAATTTGGTCTCATTGGGTTACTGTGGAATTGCTGCCAGGGTGGCCGTCCCTGCAGCAGCTCCAGGGTGACTGTCTCCTTCTCGGGCCTTTGGAGCTGGTCCTCGGCTCGTGGTTCCCTCCTCCGCCATCTATGCTGACAGCATCGCATCTCGGAATCTCCCTCTGTCTCTTCCAGCCCCAGCCCTCCAGCCTCCCTCTCATCAGGACCACTGGGGTTCCAAGGGCTTCACCCAAACACTCCAGAGTCATCTTCCCATCTCAGAATCTATAACTTATCCACAGCTGCAAAATTTCTTTTACTAAGTGGAAGTAGCGGGTTTACAGATTCTGGGGGTAAGGATCTCTGAGGAAAGGGAGTGTGGTTCAGCCCCCCGCCTCTCCCTAAGTGATACCTCCTTCCTCCGCCTGAGTGTGCTGCTAACGTATCGCGGTAACGCTGAGCTTTTTAAGCGTGTACTCTTCGCTGTGTGTGTTTATTTAGTGCTGGGCGGCTTGACCACATGTCAGTTGACGTCTCCAGCACCCTGTCCAGGTACAGATCGGCTGGCCACCACAGCAGCCCCCCTGTTGTCCTTCCATCACCACGCCCACCCACTTCCTGCACCCCACCCACCCCTGACCCCTGGCAGCCACTCTTCTGCCTTCTGTTGCATAATCTTGTCATTTCAAGAATGTTATAGGATGGAGTCATACGGTATCACCTTTTCAGATTGGCTTTTTCCTCTAAGCACTTTCTAGAAGCACAGTCACTATTTCGGAACACTGCTTGTACCACTTGGTCAAGTTACTTAAACACCCCAGGCTTCAGTCTCCACCTGTGAAGGGGCATGATAATGTCCACCTCATGAGGTTGTCTGTAACTGGAAAGTTGTTGCTCCTGGCATTGATTTTGTTCACTTAACTCACATTGGATTGTAAGCCTCCTGCTGTCTTCCTGCTCACTTACTTGGGACAGCCTAGACTCGGTTGACTTGGAAAAGACACTTTGAACTGAGCTTGATTGCCATTTAAGAGATTGCACCTGTATGATGCTGGCCATGTCATGCTCAGAACTTGAGGACATGCTGTCAGGGGGAGGGATGCTAGGAACATCCCTCACAGAGAGGGATGCTGGGAGTATCCTTCTGAGAAAGGAATTCTGGGAGTATCCATCAGAGAGAGAAGCTAGGAACATCCATCGGAGAGAGGAATGCTGGGAACATCCATGAGAAAGAGGAATTCTGGGAATGTGACATCAGAGAGAGGAATTCTGGGAATACAGCATCAGAGAGAGGAATGCTGGGAACATCCATCCGAGAGGGGAATTCTGGGAATGTGACATCAGAGGAGGAATTCTGAGAACATGACATCAGAGAGAGGGATGCTGGGAACATCCATGAGAGAGGGGAATTCTGGGAATACTTTCAGTGGGAGGGATGCTTGTAACAAAGTATCAGAGAGGGACTCTGGGAACATGATTTAAGAGAGATAGAGGCTGGGAACACCCGTTGGAGAAAAGGATGCTGGGAACAAGCGGTCAGGGATTTGTGGAAAACCAGCTCGGGGCCCCTTGCTACACCCAGGGTCACGTGTCTGGCCCCAGATTCCCTCATTCCTCTCCTTGTCCCCACTGTGCAAATGATGATAAAGGGGCGCCCACCGTTTCTGCAGCGTGCCCTGTGTGCTGGGCCCTTCTCCTTTCTTCTCCTCGTGACAAACCCCACAGACAAACAGAACCACAGGCCCGCGTTTCAGACGAGGTGACCCAGGTGGTAAATGATGGTCTGAGGCGAGATTACTACAAACTGCCGGAGTCCAGCTGCTTGCCCCTGGCTCTGGCCATCTCCACCACGGGAAGCTGCTCGAACCCGGGCAGTTTGCCCATCCAGAGAGCATCCTGCAGGCTTTCTGTGGGCCTTCCCCGGGAAGTGCTCCCCGTTTGTGGTGGAAGAGGGGCACAGATGGGACCAGACCCACAGCCGGATCCCACTTGCCTCTCACTGAGGAACACGCCGCACCCTTAGGCAGCTCTGTGGGATGACTGCAGGCTGTTGTGCCTTTGGCTAGCACTGTCCTTCTGTGTGGCCAGGAATTGGAATATTTCGCTCAAGGAATCACTGCAGGGTATAGAAAAGACCATCTAGGTTCAAAGTCTGTGAATTTCAGAGGTGAAAATAATCCTGTCCTCTGTGTAAACCTTCCTGTCAGGCAAAGGCCAAGTGATTATCTTAGGTGGCATTTTCCTTAACAGGCAAAGCGGAGGCTTAAATATTTGTGACTGTTTGTTCAGAAGCCTTGAAATGGTTTTATAACATCTCCTTAAGCAATGAAGATGGGTGAAGGCAGAAAGTGTCACTGACGCACATTTGCAGCTGGGACGGACACGCACAGGAGGGGCCCAAAGCAGAAACTAGCCCCTGAGGCTGGCGTCACAGCGACTCTCCGCTTGGCCACAGAAAGGACCCTTCGCGGTCAGCTGAGAGTCCCCGAGCCTTCATCTGGACCTCATCCCCCACCTGAAATCCAGCTATCCTGGCGTGGGAGATCCGGTCAGAGTCAAGGGCCTGCTGGCGGCCGACTAGACCCGAACCCGTCGGCTCTGGCCCGGGAGAGAGCCAGGCAGGGTCTGCGGCCCCGGCTGCAGTGGGGAAGAAGCCTCTGGAAGGTGCACCGCGCGGAACCTCACAGCCTGGTGGGGCAGGGCCGTGTAGCCCCCCCTCGGAGGGCATCACCCACAACGCGGGGACCCTTTTCTCCGCCAAGCCCTCGGAACACAGCGTCTGCCTGTCACACTTGACGCACGACTTGGGGCAGGCAGTGGTGGGGTTTGGAGCCGAGACACTGAGCACAAAGCATGTGTGTCCTCTGCACGAACCGCACCATCTCCAGAGAGGAGGAAACGCCCCGAGTGAAAGCATCCACGTCTCCTTGATGTCTGAGGGGCTCAGTCACGACCAGACGCTTTCTTCTCTAAGGCAGTGAGTCAGGATGGTGCCCAGCTGCAGACCCGGGCAGACCCCGCCCCCGCCAGAAGCCAGGCTGAGCCTGCAGCTCGGAGCCCCTCCCCTGGGGCGTTCTCCCCGGCAGGGCCCCGTGGGGTGGGGGTGCCACCCGCCTGGAGAGCTCAGAGCCTTGGAGGAGCCCCCTGGGCGACGACAGACGGGCCTCCAGCCCGGGTCACTCCTGGGAGGAGAGGCTTGCAGGCATGCCACCGCCCTCTCTCCCCGCCACGGCCCGCCAGCTGCCCAGAAGCGCCTGTGCACGCCCATCCACCGGCACGGGGCGGCTGGGTTCCCGGTAGTCCTGGGGCCTGCCTGTGGGGCTGCCCAGAGCTGCCGGAAGCCTCCGTTTTTATGAAACGTCCGATTCTCCTCTCCCTCCCTCCACCTGGGCCGGCCTTCCCCTCCTGAAGCCTTAGCTCAGACATCACCTGTGGGAGTTCGCCTTTCCTGGCCACCCTGTCCCAGGTGGCAAACCTCTTGCCCCCCGGCCCCACCCCTGGCCCGTGTGGTGGCGCACGTCACCCTCTGATGGGCCACATCCCGCGCTCACGCATTTACTTATTTCTTTGTCTCCAGCTGAACTCCATGCTCAGGACCCTTGGCTGCTCTTCACTGAGGAGTCCCTACCCCTGCCTGGGAGGCTGGAGCTGCCGTGGGCGTGGGACGGGTGTGAGGCGATCCACTTGTTATATTCCTAGTGTAGAAACATAGGCTTAGAATATTTACTTAAAAACTTAAATTCTGAATTACATGTCCAATTATTCTCTTGATCCTTAATCTGCCTAACCTCTTTACCTGCAAAGAACTCACACTTTAGTTTCTCCAGGTATATTGTGAGTTTAAATATTTTTCAAATATGAAGGATAAAGAGATGGTACAGAAAAAATACGCCCTCTGGATGCAGTATTTATTCTGGAGGCTTCTCCTGGCTGACATGGATTAAACAGGCTACTATTGTGAGCTGCACCAGCTCCAAGTGCCACCCACCAGACGCTGCTAAAGCCTGATGGCAGGGAACGGCAGCAGTTTGAGGAATCAAGGTGGCTTTGAGCTTCATCTCCGTGAAGACCAGGTCTCTGCTGATCAAATAGATTCTCATGTTCAGTAATGCCTCAGCCATCTGATATCACCAGGGATGAGAGCATTCCACATAGATGAAACTGCCCAAATAATTGAAGTCTGTTGCCTTTTTTCCCAAGGTTCCTCATTGTATTAATTTTATATAGCTGCTGTATCACTGCCAGCTTAGTGGATTACAGCAGTACAAATCTATTCTCTTATAGCTCTGCAGGTCAGGAGTCAAAATTTGGTCTCATTGGGTTACTGTGGAATTGCTGCCAGGGTGGCCGTCCCTGCAGCAGCTCCAGGGTGACTGTCTCCTTCTCGGGCCTTGGGAGCTGGTCCTCGGCTCGTGGTTCCCTCCTCCGCCATCTATGCTGACAGCATCGCATCTCGGAATCTCCCTCTGTCTCTTCCAGCCCCAGCCCTCCAGCCTCCCTCTCATCAGGACCACTGGGGTTCCAAGGGCTTCACCCAAACACTCCAGAGTCATCTTCCCATCTCAGAATCTATAACTTATCCACAGCTGCAAAATTTCTTTTACTAAGTGGAAGTAGCGGGTTTACAGATTCTGGGGGTAAGGATCTCTGAGGAAAGGGAGTGTGGTTCAGCCCCCCGCCTCTCCCTAAGTGATACCTCCTTCCTCCGCCTGAGTGTGCTGCTAACGTATCGCGGTAACGCTGAGCTTTTTAAGCGTGTACTCTTCGCTGTGTGTGTTTATTTAGTGCTGGGCGGCTTGACCACATGTCAGTTGACGTCTCCAGCACCCTGTCCAGGTACAGATCAGCTGGCCACCACAGCAGCCCCCCTGTTGTCCTTCCATCACCACGCCCACCCACTTCCTGCACCCCACCCACCCCTGACCCCTGGCAGCCACTCTTCTGCCTTCTGTTGCATAATCTTGTCATTTCAAGAATGTTATAGGATGGAGTCATACGGTATCACCTTTTCAGATTGGCTTTTTCCTCTAAGCACTTTCTAGAAGCACAGTCACTATTTCGGAACACTGCTTGTACCACTTGGTCAAGTTACTTAAACACCCCAGGCTTCAGTCTCCACCTGTGAAGGGGCATGATAATGTCCACCTCATGAGGTTGTCTGTAACTGGAAAGTTGTTGCTCCTGGCATTGATTTTGTTCACTTAACTCACATTGGATTGTAAGCCTCCTGCTGTCTTCCTGCTCACTTACTTGGGACAGCCTAGACTCGGTTGACTTGGAAAAGACACTTTGAACTGAGCTTGATTGCCATTTAAGAGATCGCACCTGTATGATGCTGGCCATGTCATGCTCAGAACTTGAGGACATGCTGTCAGGGGGAGGGATGCTAGGAACATCCCTCACAGAGAGGGATGCTGGGAGTATCCTTCTGAGAAAGGAATTCTGGGAGTATCCATCAGAGAGAGAAGCTAGGAACATCCATCGGAGAGAGGAATGCTGGGAACATCCATGAGAAAGAGGAATTCTGGGAATGTGACATCAGAGAGAGGAATTCTGGGAATACAGCATCAGAGAGAGGAATGCTGGGAACATCCATCCGAGAGGGGAATTCTGGGAATGTGACATCAGAGGAGGAATTCTGAGAACATGACATCAGAGAGAGGGATGCTGGGAACATCCATGAGAGAGGGGAATTCTGGGAATACTTTCAGTGGGAGGGATGCTTGTAACAAAGTATCAGAGAGGGACTCTGGGAACATGATTTAAGAGAGATAGAGGCTGGGAACACCCGTTGGAGAAAAGGATGCTGGGAACAAGCGGTCAGGGATTTGTGGAAAACCAGCTCGGGGCCCCTTGCTACACCCAGGGTCACGTGTCTGGCCCCAGATTCCCTCATTCCTCTCCTTGTCCCCACTGTGCAAATGATGATAAAGGGGCGCCCACCGTTTCTGCAGCGTGCCCTGTGTGCTGGGCCCTTCTCCTTTCTTCTCCTCGTGACAAACCCCACAGACAAACAGAACCACAGGCCCGCGTTTCAGACGAGGTGACCCAGGTGGTAAATGATGGTCTGAGGCGAGATTACTACAAACTGCCGGAGTCCAGCTGCTTGCCCCTGGCTCTGGCCATCTCCACCACGGGAAGCTGCTCGAACCCGGGCAGTTTGCCCATCCAGAGAGCATCCTGCAGGCTTTCTGTGGGCCTTCCCCGGGAAGTGCTCCCCGTTTGTGGTGGAAGAGGGGCACAGATGGGACCAGACCCACAGCCGGATCCCACTTGCCTCTCACTGAGGAACACGCCGCACCCTTAGGCAGCTCTGTGGGATGACTGCAGGCTGTTGTGCCTTTGGCTAGCACTGTCCTTCTGTGTGGCCAGGAATTGGAATATTTCGCTCAAGGAATCACTGCAGGGTATAGAAAAGACCATCTAGGTTCAAAGTCTGTGAATTTCAGAGGTGAAAATAATCCTGTCCTCTGTGTAAACCTTCCTGTCAGGCAAAGGCCAAGTGATTATCTTAGGTGGCATTTTCCTTAACAGGCAAAGCGGAGGCTTAAATATTTGTGACTGTTTGTTCAGAAGCCTTGAAATGGTTTTGTAACATCTCCTTAAGCAATGAAGATGGGTGAAGGCAGAAAGTGTCACTGACGCACATTTGCAGCTGGGACGGACACGCACAGGAGGGGCCCAAAGCAGAAACTAGCCCCTGAGGCTGGCGTCACAGCGACTCTCCGCTTGGCCACAGAAAGGACCCTTCGCGGTCAGCTGAGAGTCCCCGAGCCTTCATCTGGACCTCATCCCCCACCTGAAATCCAGCTATCCTGGCGTGGGAGATCCGGTCAGAGTCAAGGGCCTGCTGGCGGCCGACTAGACCCGAACCCGTCGGCTCTGGCCCGGGAGAGAGCCAGGCAGGGTCTGCGGCCCCGGCTGCAGTGGGGAAGAAGCCTCTGGAAGGTGCACCGCGCGGAACCTCACAGCCTGGTGGGGCAGGGCCGTGTAGCCCCCCCTCGGAGGGCATCACCCACAACGCGGGGACCCTTTTCTCCGCCAAGCCCTCGGAACACAGCGTCTGCCTGTCACACTTGACGCACGACTTGGGGCAGGCAGTGGTGGGGTTTGGAGCCGAGACACTGAGCACAAAGCATGTGTGTCCTCTGCACGAACCGCACCATCTCCAGAGAGGAGGAAACGCCCCGAGTGAAAGCATCCACGTCTCCTTGATGTCTGAGGGGCTCAGTCACGACCAGACGCTTTCTTCTCTAAGGCAGTGAGTCAGGATGGTGCCCAGCTGCAGACCCGGGCAGACCCCGCCCCCGCCAGAAGCCAGGCTGAGCCTGCAGCTCGGAGCCCCTCCCCTGGGGCGTTCTCCCCGGCAGGGCCCCGTGGGGTGGGGGTGCCACCCGCCTGGAGAGCTCAGAGCCTTGGAGGAGCCCCCTGGGCGACGACAGACGGGCCTCCAGCCCGGGTCACTCCTGGGAGGAGAGGCTTGCAGGCATGCCACCGCCCTCTCTCCCCGCCACGGCCCGCCAGCTGCCCAGAAGCGCCTGTGCACGCCCATCCACCGGCACGGGGCGGCTGGGTTCCCGGTAGTCCTGGGGCCTGCCTGTGGGGCTGCCCAGAGCTGCCGGAAGCCTCCGTTTTTATGAAACGTCCGATTCTCCTCTCCCTCCCTCCACCTGGGCCGGCCTTCCCCTCCTGAAGCCTTAGCTCAGACATCACCTGTGGGAGTTCGCCTTTCCTGGCCACCCTGTCCCAGGTGGCAAACCTCTTGCCCCCCGGCCCCACCCCTGGCCCGTGTGGTGGCGCACGTCACCCTCTGATGGGCCACATCCCGCGCTCATGCATTTACTTATTTCTTTGTCTCCAGCTGAACTCCATGCTCAGGACCCTTGGCTGCTCTTCACTGAGGAGTCCCTACCCCTGCCTGGGAGGCTGGAGCTGCCGTGGGTGTGGGACGGGTGTGAGGCGATCCCGGGGAACACAGCAGGGACGGTGGCCTCGCGGCTCCCCTCATCCATGACTGGGGACCCGAGGGTCTGAAGGTGGACGGGAAGTCAGCCCAGGAACCCAGATGGCCCAAGAGGCCAGAATCCCCTCCTCCCTGGAGATGCCTCCCGGTCTCTGGGAAAAGGTCACGGAGTGAGGGAGCGAAAACAAGAGGATCTGAGAGGCAAATTTGGTGCACACAGGCAGGCGGGCGGGCAGTAAACTAGCGCCTGCCAGACGGGAAGAAACGGAGGAGACAGACGCCAGGGAGGGGTGCAGCGGCTCCTCTGAGGTCGAGTTTGTGAGCACAGACCCCACACCAGCCAGGGCGCGTGGCCTCGGAGAAAGCCCTTGATTAAGAAAGAGAAGGCTAAACCGGAAGGCGCTTCTTTCCATCAAAGGCCGATTTCCCTCTGGGTCGGGTAACCGGCCACCGACTCCAGCCTTGTAGAAGCCATGAAGCAGCTGCCTGCCTGCCTCCCGAGGAGGAGCGGCTAAAGAGCCCTGGCCAGGCGCTTTGGAAGGGAGGGGGGTCTTCTTTAAACTGCACACTTGTCTCAGATCTTTAGAGGAGGGATGTTGCTTATATTACCTCATATACTCTACCGTCCGCCCGCGGTTGTTTGTCTCATAGTTTTCCTGGTATCAGAGCTGAGTGGGTTTACCAGTTCTCTGGAGCCTTGGGCCCCTCCTGTGATGCGTCCCTGAGCCCCGGGCTCCTGCCTGGCTCCCTCCCCTCCCCCTCCTCTCTTCCTCCCTCCC
>SJYR01001163.1:321854-336558 GCA_006410655.1 Kobus ellipsiprymnus
TCCTCTCCTCCCCCTCCCATACTCCCCCAGAGAAGACAAGCTCCTTGTGGATCAGCCACCCTGAATGGATGCCCTGCTGAGTGGAGACGCATTGAGCTCCTTGATGTCAGTCTAATCTGCAAACTCGGTGCTGTTGGCCCTGTTTTCCAGATGACGTACCAGAGGGCCCCGTGGCCTCAAGTCCTCCGCCAGCCGACCTGGGCTCTGCACCAGGGCTCCTCAGTCCCCCGACAGGCGGTCCTGGCCGGAGGCCACCAGGGGATGGACACCTGCCCCCACCCAGACCTGGCCGTGGCCTCCGAGCCTCCGTTCAGGCCCGGCCGCGTCCTCGGAGCTGGACGCGCTGACGCATCCTGACTCTGGGGTTCTGTGGCTGTGTTCGTTGGCCCTTCCGTTGAAGATTTGTTTAAATCTTTCCAAAATGGGGTCAAGAGCACTGAATTCTTTCCACTTTTTATGTGGCAAATCTGCCCCAGGCCGTGGGGAGGAGCAGGTGGGCGTCTGGGCCGAGATGGCACGCAGTGTTCCCGCTGCGGGGCCTGGACTGCGCTCCTGAACCCCGCCCCTCGTTCGTTCTGACGACGGTCCTGGGGGTGAGAGGCACAGTGCCTGTTCTGCAGACAAAGAAAAGGCGAGCTGGCCGCAGGGGCTCGCAGACCACAGGCGGAGGGCTGCCTGTGTCCCTCCCGCCTCAGCGTGCCCTTGCTCTGAGGGTGCTGCACACATCTGTGCAGACTCACCGGACCGTGGAACTCTGAGAAAGCCTCTGCTCTGGCTGATGAAGACCTTACTGGCACGCGGCGTGTCCCTAACGCCTAGCTCGTCCCGTTGCTGCCGAGAGACCGTCTTGTTCAGACGCGCCAGGAGCATTGTCAGCCGCGCTGTGCTCGGCAGAGGAGGCCTGAGATAATGGGGGGTGGGGGCCCAACGGGGGCGCCGGCAGTGAGTCGGGCCCCCACCTGCCGCCCCGGGGGAGGCCAGCGACCAGGCCGCCGTGGCCGAGCTCGGGAGCCCCTCTCGAGGCCAGAGGCTGGCAGCCACGTGTTGATTCTGGATTGAGTCAGCTCTGCTGTCTTGTAGCCCCACGCAGACAGGATGTCTCCGAGAAGGGAGGAGTTCTGTTTGATTTTGTGACTTTTTTTAATCGTCGTTGAGTCAACTCTGGCTACAGCTCTGCTCTTTTAAGAGCTCAGGGTGACGTCTGTGGAATGGGAGTCGTCACTGTGCCGCTTTCAAAGCGCCGCTTCGAGGACCAGGCTTCCCCGTGATAAGCCTGGCCTCCGAGAAGGCTCCATACGGTTGTGTCTCTTATTTGACGGTTGTTTCCGTGATCTGCTGCCGTGCAACCACCCCAAGACCTAAGGGCTTGAAACTACAACTGAGTTCGCGCAGGATTCTTCGAGTCAGGACTCAGCAGGAATGTGCCGGCCGGCGCGGCCTGCCCGGCTCAGGCGGGTCCCTGGGGGCCCTGGGCTCTGGCTCTTGGACAAGGCCCCCGGGTCCTCGTCTGTGTGGCCTGTGCTGCGCGAGAGCTCTCCTCCTCCAGTGGCTTGTTCAGAGCTTCAGAGGACCTCACGGAGGCCCCTTAAGCTGCCCCTAGGACTCCGTTGCTGTGTCATGCCCACCACGTTCTCTGGGTCAGAGCATGCTCACAGGCAGCTCTGTATCCAGGGGAGACACATAAGTGCTAGGTCCTGGTAGAGGTGAGGCCTGTCCCCCCGCAGAGGCCGTCCAGGATCGTGGGGGGGTCCCCTGCACAGCTGGCCTTGAGCTCCGTGTCGGAGAACCCTCAGCACACTCCCTGAAGGGGGCAGGTCTCAAAGGCGCCCAGGACCCAGGCAGGAGGCCCCGCTCTGGTTACCCAACTGGGATCAGCAAGTGTTTTCTGCTAAGAGCTAGAGAGAAAATGTTTTGGGTTTTGCCTTCATCTAAATTTTAGATTTCGCCAATTTGAGCAACTGTTCCTGCCAAAAGGCTCAAAGATTGATCATCTTTTTAACATTTTTCCCTTTGCATTTAAACAATTTAAAACCATGCTCAGCTCCCAGGCTGCACATGGAGGGCTCGCTGGATTTGGGCTGCATGCAGGCCGAGGCAGACCCCCCCTCCCTTGCAGCGCCCCCCTCGGCCCCTCGGTTGCCGCCCGCGCTGAGCCCCCGCCCAGGTGGGGCCCTGCGTCTTCCCCACCCGCTCCGTGTCCCTGCTTCTGAGCTTGCCAGGCCCTGGCCGCCCCCGTGGATACGGGAGGCGCGTCCAAGGTGGCTTAGGTGGGATTAAAACTCAGCTTCTGTTACTGACTCGCATTCTTAGTGCACCCGCTGTGAGAAGCTTCTTGGGAACTTCGTGTTGGGGGAAAAGAGAGGATCTGAAGGTGTCCTGTTCTTTTGACACAACAGGAAATGTGGAAGTTAGTTTGGCATGGGGCTGAAGAGGCTGCGGGGCCCAGGGCAACTGGGATGGTGTTTCTCCAGCCCTGGTTGTTCCACGGTCAGCTTCCTGCTTTATCCCTTGACGAGCAAATGTTACAGAGGAGCTGGCGAGAGATTGGCCAAAGTAAGAGCTTAGAGCTTTGCCACAGAGCCTTGAAATGGGGCTGCTTTCTCCCTGGGTGACTGTGTGCTTGGGGCCTGTTCCGAGGACCACTGACGGCCTGCTAGAGCACATTCCAGAACCAGACACACCAGGTGTGTGGGCGTGGGGTCTTCCCACCAGATCAGAAGTCTGGCGGTTTATTCAGAATTTTACATGTGCCTCCTTCAGAATCAGCACAGCCCCTGTGGAAGGCAGTTTGGCAGTTTCTTACAAAGCTAAACACAGTCTTCACCGGACAGTCCTGCCTTCTCGCTCCTAAGTGTTTACCCAGACGAACTGAAAACGTGTGTCTGCACAAAAGCCTGCAAACACGTGTTTACAGCAGCTTTAGTTATAGCAACCGAACCCTGGGTGCTGGCGAGACGCCCTCCTGCAGGCGAGCGAGCAGATAACCTGCGACACGTCTGTTCGGTGGAGTGTTATTCGACACTCAAGAGAGGAGCTCTCAAGCCCTGAGAAAGCCCGGGAGAGCCTCAGTACACACGACTAAGTGAAACAAGCCAGCCTGAAAACGCTGCTCAAGCTCAGCTCTCGGCGTCTGGAAGAGGCAAAACTAGAAGGCCATGAAAAGATGAGTCGCTGCCTTGCTCTGGGGGGTGGGGGCAGGGCACAGAGGGGTCTGAGGACGCAGAGACCCTCGAGTGCGATAATGGCGCGCGTCATGGTACATTTTCAAAGCCCGCAGGACGCACAGGCCGAGAGCCCGACAAAAACCCGGGCTCGGGACAGCGAGGTGCGGCTGCAGGCCCTCCAGCTGTAACAGGAACCACCGTGGTCCAGATCGCGGAGGCCAGGGCCAGACGGCCCGGTCCAAGTCCCAGCTTTGCCCCCGACTGGCTGTTCAGCCCGAGGCTGAACTAGGCTGCTTAACCTATCTGTACCTCCTTCTTCATCCTTGAGATGGGCTGCTCCTACTGCCGGCGTCCCATGAGGGCTCCTGTGCCGAAAGAGAGGAGGCCCCGGCCCTTGGTCAGAGTCCTGATTGGTGCTGCTCTCAACTGCGTCTGAAGCCGCACACACTGCCCGGATTCCACGAAGGCCCGTCCGCTTCGGGCAGGTCGTGTGGCCCCGGCCCAGGATGGTGGGGCGAGGGGGGCGGGGGTGGTCCTGGAGTGACATCCTTCCAGCTGCTGCCAGCCTATATCCTCCTAAGAGGCCAGGGCTGCCCCCTGCCCCTGCCCCTTCCTCCCTGGTCCTGAGCCCAGGCTGGCAGAAAGCCGTTCATACCCTGCTTACAAGACAGGCAGCATCCCGACGCCCCCGAACACGTGGCTCGAGGGGCTGTAGTAACGGTCACGATGACAGACAGCTGTGGAGCTGGTGACCGGGCCCGGGCCCGCCTCTGCCTCCCGCGTGCTGCTGGGAGGCCACCGGCTCCAGCCTTCCTGTGAGCCTGCCTGTCCTGTCGTGAGTTCCTGCGACGGGAACCATGTCACCAGGGCAGCCCCTCGCTGGTGTCTGCAGGGCACCAGGCATCTCCCGGGCTGGGCTGTGCTCCCAGTGCCAGAGACCCTGCGCCGTCCCCTCTGGGGACAGACCCAAGGCAGCCTCCCGTCCACGCTGTGGTCCCTGAGCAACGGCCTTGGCCCAAAGCTGGCTTCCTGGGTGGGCGGGAGCAGGGGCGCCGGACTGGATGGTGGGAGCCGGTAGGATTCAGACAGTCTGGACCAGCCCTGCCAGATGGAATAAAATGCAAGCCAGAACTGCCTTCAAGCAGCCATGTGTCTGAAAAAAGAAAGAGGGGAAGTTAGTTCTAATATATCTTATTGAACCCAGTGTATCCAAGGCGAACGATTCTCCACGGGCTATTCTGCATTTCGGGGTTTTGCACCCAGAGCGCATCTCCGTTTCACTGCTGCTTCTCAGAAGCTCGGAGCCACACGTGCCTGAGCGGCTGCTCAGGGGGGCAGCGGGTCTCCCGGCTCGCGGGGCTGGGGACCCGCCTAGGGGGCAGCGGGTCTCCCGGCTCGCGGGGCTGAGGACCCACCTAGGGGGCAGCGGGTCTCCCGGCTCGCGGGGCTGAGGACCCACCTAGGGGGCAGCGGGTCTCCCAGCTCGCGGGGCTGGGGACCCGCCTAGGGGGCAGCGGGTCTCCCGGCTCGCGGGGCTGGAAACCCGCCTAGGGGGCAGCGGGTCTCCCGGCTCGCGGGCTGGGGACCCGCCTAGGGGGCAGCGGGTCTCCCGGCTCGCGGGCTGGGGACCCGCCTAGGCCTGTGCTTCCAGGTGCTCGGCTCTTTCGCGGGCTCATTCTTCAGCAGGTGCCCCTTTGCAGAAAGGTGGAGATGTTTGTTAATAGCGGCTCACTGGGGGCAAAGTCTGCTTCTTGCTAAATGAGGGTGTGTGGCGCTGAGGTCACCACCTCCCTGGCAACTCAGATCTTAGAGCCTTCTCATCCCATCCAGGGCAAAGCCGGCGTGATGGACTCTCAGGGTCCCCAGGAGGAAATGCTCCCGCTAACCCCTAAGGCCGTCCCGTTACTAACCCCCGCAGGTGCTGTGGGGTTCAGAGCAGCCTCGGGCGCTCCGAGCAGGGCTGGCTGGCCAGCTTCAGGGGCTGACCAAGGCCATCGCCTCAGAGGACGCGGCGGGGTTCTCAGCACCAGTCAGGAGAGCTTAACTCTGTGGACATGGACCGCAGGGAGCAAGTCAACACGAGAGTCAGAACAAATAGCACTGAGAGCTTCAGGTGGCCTTTCGGGTGTGGATCACTCTGGCCAGAGTCAGAATTCTGCACCCTGGACTCTGACAATTACCCGAACTCGGGGGCACCTTCCAGCCCCCGAGCAGGCGGGCCTGGGTGGTGAGATGCTCGGATGTGTGTGGAAGTGGAGTCCGAGGTAAAAGCTGGTTCCCTACCCAGGCCGCACTTCAGCCTCGTGGGTCACACAGCAGTGTGGGGCCTCCACACAGCCTGTGTTCAAAATAAAAACTGAAATAGATAAACAGCAGTTTTCCTATACAGCTCAGAGAGCTACATTCAACATCCTATAGTAACCTAAATGGAAAAGAATTTTAAAAAACATATACGTGTGTGTGTGTGTGTGTGTGTGGTGTGGGTGTGTGTGTGTGTGGTGTGTGTGTGGGGGGGGTGTGTGTAGTCTTCCCTGGTGGCTCAGATGGTTAAAAACCTGCTGTTTGATATCTGGGTCAGGAAGCTCCCTGGAGGAGGGCATAGCAACCGACTCCAGTGTTCTTGCCTGGAGAATCCCATGGACGGAGGAGCCTGGTGGGCTGCAGTCCCTGGGGTCACAGAAGAGTTGGACATGACTGAAGTGACTTAGCAGAAACACATGCATATATATGTAACAGAATCACTTTGCTTTATACCTGAAGCTAACACAATATTGTAAATCAACTACCCTTCTATTAAAAATTCTTAAAAAAAAACACTAAAACAGTGATTAATGAGAACAGATTGCAGGGCTTCGCTTTAATATAGTTACAAGAACAAATTTTACTCAAGGGCTTTTGAAATATAGTTGCAACAACTGGAGTGATGATTTTGAGTCTTGTTAAACTAATCCTCAGAGCCCTTTGATTCGTATTTTATTAATCCCAGTGTGAGTGGTTCCGTGTATTTGAAAGCCATAAATTGTAGTTTTAAAACAAGTATGTCAATATTCAGAGCATAGCTTACTATGTGCTTGGTTTCGGGCAAGCTTTACAAGTGTCATGCATTGGCTCTGCCCCCTCAAGTCTGAGAGCAGCAGTCGTTGCTGGCTCCCTGGGCCACACCAGTGTGCAGCGTGTCTGGCGCGCGAGGAGCTGGGCGAGGGAGCCCTCCTCTCCCAGGCAGGCCTGGGGCTCCTCTGCTGGCTCAGGCCACGCCACTGGGGGCTGGTAGGGCTCCAGCACTTCATGCCATTAGGGAGTAAACTAGGGACACATTTTGGTAGGGTTTTTTGTGCTTTTCATGTTTGTACTTTCTGAGTTTTCAGACAAGGTCAGTCTTCAAGAGAAACTAAGGCGTCTCTGCAGGTCCCTCTGGCTCTCTTTGTCTTGCCGAGGAAACGAGCTCTGAAGCTACCACATCTGAACACGCGCCCCCTGTTCCCACCCACACAGAGCCAGGAACACATCCTCCTCACACCCCAGCGAGAAATAGTAACTCGTTAAAAGAATGGGGTGGGCGGACATACAGGAAGTTAGCTCATGTCCCAGGACATTGCTTAGACGTAGGGGAAACGTAGCCTAGGGTACACCAGAGTCCGCTAGGACACCCCAGAGTCCTCCAGGACACCCCGGAGTCCTCTAAGGCACCCCAGGGTCCACTAGGACACCCCGGAGTCCTCTAGGGCACCCCAGAGTCCACTAGGACACCCCAGGGTCCTCTAGGACACCCCAGGGTCTTCTAGGGCACCCCGGAGTCCTCTAGGACACCCCAGGGTTCTCTAGGGCACCCCAGGGTCCTCTAGGGCACCCCAGGGTTCTCTAGGGCACCCCAGGGTCCTCTAGGGCACCCCCAGGGTCCACTAGGGCACCCCAGGGTCCTCTAGGACACCCCGGAGTCCTCTAGGACACCCCAGGGTCCAGTTTGTCTGCAGAGCTGCAGGTGGTTGTACTGAGCACCTGTGGGAACCCTCCACCCGAGTCCTGGGGCGCAACCACGGTCAGCAACGTGTGTGCTCAGGCCCACAGCCTACCTGCGAGGCAGTGTCTCTTAGAAAGCCGAGTCAGTACTACCCCCTTTCCCAGGGTGGGGCAGGGGCCTAGCGCCACCTGCACATCTGAGAGTCTCCAGGGGGTAGAGGGGCGAGCAGGGGACAAGGTCTCCGGGCCCGTCTCCAGCTGCAGCCAGTCGCTTCATTTTACTCAAGTATTTAAACCAAATCTAAGATGTCACGTGTCATGTTACACCCACAGACACATCTCTGAGGCACATGGGCTGTGCACACTTCTCACTTATAACTGAAGGACACTTTGTACTAACCCTCAGACCTTGTACGCCAGGGAGCAATGTTAGCAACAATCCTCTTCCAACCTCAAGACTGTATTTTAGTTTTACTAACTTCTTTTTACAGTTGGTTTGAATCAAGATTCAGATAGGGCCCAGCTTATATATTTGATTATATTTTGCGTCTCTCTGCAAGACGCTTTGAAACGTCAGTCCTTCAGCAGGTGCCTCAGGCCTGTTGAGCAGCACAAGGAAACTGGAATTCCCCTTTATCCTCCTCCTCACCATCCTTATTATTTTCAGCAAAATTCTGTGACACGGTCTGTCTCCAGGTGGGTTCAGAAGAGTCCAGGGGGTCCCGAGCTCTCGTGGGGCAAGAGTTCTCTGCGTGTCTGACCTGAAGGATCCCTTCAAACCCAACGACAAGCATCGTCACCACCTCGTGTGGAGAACAGAGTGTAAACGCCTGCCCGCTTGCCTTCCCTGTTCGCTCACTCAGTGCAGTCGATGTGTTTGCCTTCTCACAGATAATCGCCTATCAGCCGTATGGGAAGTCCGTGGACTGGTGGGCCTACGGCGTCCTGTTGTACGAGATGTTGGCCGGGCAGGTGAGTGTCGCATTTTCACGCTCGTGTGCGGCCGCGTGGCGTGACGGCTGCAGGTTTGTCGGGCCAAGGTCGTGGGACGCAGCCGACTCCGGTCGGACTCCCTGATCCTGGCGAGAGCGGGAGAAATGGTGCCAGGCTCATCTTCTGGTCGTAAAAGCCCCGTTGGCGGGGTGCAGACGCTGCAGCTTCTGCGTCGCCCACCGAAGCCCCCGCGCGGTGCGGACGGAGCCGCCTGCTATGCTTCCGTGTCTCAGCCGGGGCTGGGGTGAGGTGCGTGGCTCTCCAGAAACCACCAGCTGCTGCGTGTGCGGAGACAGAGTCATTGTCAAAGGAAGATGCCAGTTAAACCCGAAGAGGTGTTTCGGTAGCTTCTCCATCGGCCCTTCTCTCTCCGGGGCAATTCATTGTACTTTTCACAGAGACTAGGCTCCTCTTGGCCGTGTGACCCAGGTCAGATCACCAAGGGCGCCGCTGCCCGAGTCCCTGTTTCTGGGTGTGGCTTCCTGCCCGTGTCACTAGGCTCGGGACACGAGCCGCCGTTGGCAGACGACCCCCAAGCCTCAGGGGGTTAGCAGCAACGGCACGTCCGTCTCAGGGTCTCGGGGCGGGCCTGTGGGCGGGGAGCTCAGCCTGCGGTCGCCCGCGGACCACGCTGCTCCCAGCTGTGGCCCCACCATCTGGGGCCTCAGGTTCCGCCGCCGCCTCCTCCTTACTCAGCTGGCCGGTGGAGAGAGGCGGACAGAGTGTTGAGGGCCAGCCTGGAGCCCACATGCATCTCTCCTGTGCTGGCCCCAGGCCCCGGAGAGGCAGAGGGCTGGCCACGAGCTCGGGCTGGGGCTGCAGGGCAGGGGAGCCCCAGCACCTCTCAGCCGTTTCTGTTCTGTCCCGGGCAGCTTCTGATGACCTCTCAGCCCTCCAGGGGCTTCCCTGGTGGCTCAGCTGGTAAAGAATCCTCCTGCAATGCGGGAGACCTGGGTTCAATCCCTGGGTTGGGAAGATCCCCTGGAGAAGGGAAACCCTTCCCGCCCAGTAGTCTGGCCTGGATCCATGGACTCTATAGTCCACGGGGTCACAAAGAGTCAGACACGACTGAGCGACTTTCTCTTTCCCATCAGCCTCCAAGTGGGCCGAGGAGTTTGCCCTCTGTAGCTAAGGGCCTTCATAGGAGAAAATGTAAATAAAAACCCCCAAAGAAGTCTCTGAATCTTTGTTCTTGGGAAAGAGTCACCCTTTCTGACAAGTCACCTCCATCAACTCACTTATTATCCATTCAATGTGGATGTATTAAATGTGCCTGGTGAAGGTTCTGAGCAGCACACAGACTTGACCTCCAGGAAGCCTGCAGTCTAGAGAGAGACCAGGAGCATTCCAGGCTGAGCGACAGCAAGCAGAGGCCCTGGGCGCAGGAGTTCGGTGACGCTGGAGAGACACGCTGTGGGGGTGGCTGGAGTGGAGTGAGGAGGACCCTAGGGCAGAGCAGGGAGGGCGCCTGGCCCAGGGCCTGGGGGCCAGGCGACCGCTGGCTTCCCGCTGGGCTGGGAGACCCCACCCCCGCCCGTGGCCTCTCCTGCTCTGATTGCGCCATTCATCTCAGAAACACTGAAACAGCCTTTTAAGTGTTAAGAAATGAGAGGTTCTACCTATATTGGGTCATTATTTCTCAGTGGTATTAACACTTGGTATTAAGAAAGGGGCTTGTGTATTATTTATTTAGGTTTTCTCCCCTCAAGGAAACATTCTTTTTAAGATTAAATACCTCAGTTTGTAAACACAGAAAAGCCAGTTCCTCAGCAGCATTCTCAGCGGGAGGGCAGCTGGCAAAGCTCGTTTGCCTCTATCCAGCTAATTTCCGGAGAAGGCAATGGCAACCCACTCCAGTACTCTCGCCTGGAGAATCCCAGGGACGGGGGAGCCTGGTGGGCTGCCGTCTGTGGGGTCGCACAGAGTCGGACACGACTCAGCAGCTCAGCAGCAGCAGCAGCTAGTTTCCCCTTTCGAACTTTGACGGTAAAACTGGCTGAATTGTCAGCCCCGCGGGAGGAATCTGTTCACGAAGCCACAGAAAGCTGAGTTCCCCTCCCTGATCCACGCGAATGACCCGACTCGAGTCCAGACAGCAAGGCCGCTTTCCCTGATTCACACTTGGCGTGTGGCAGCCACGAGGCTGGGGGTGACACGTCGGGATCCGTTTCCAAGGGCGTCTGTTACAGGAGAAACGGGCTGGTCATCGCTGGCCATGGGAGACGGTCCCCGCTCAGGCCTGTGGCCAGGTTGCCCCGCCACCCCCTCCGCCGTCCTGTCCCCACTCCATCCCCAGGCCTTCTGNTGAGTTCCCCTCCCTGATCCACGCGAATGACCCGACTCGAGTCCAGACAGCAAGGCCGCTTTCCCTGATTCACACTTGGCGTGTGGCAGCCACGAGGCTGGGGGTGACACGTCGGGATCCGTTTCCAAGGGCGTCTGTTACAGGAGAAACGGGCTGGTCATCGCTGGCCATGGGAGACGGTCCCCGCTCAGGCCTGTGGCCAGGTTGCCCCGCCACCCCCTCCGCCGTCCTGTCCCCCCTCCATCCCCAGGCCTTCTGGGGCGTCCTCCCCAGAGAGCTCCTCCTGGGCCGGCCCCCGAGGCCTCAGACTCGAAGATTCCCACAACCAGTGGCTTCTAAACACTCAGACTCATGTCCATGGAGTCGGTGATGCCGTCCAAGCTTCTCATCCTCTGTCCCCTCCTTCTCCTGCCCTTAGTCCATCCCAGGCCTTATAAATAGCTGAGAAATGAGAACTGAAAGGCAAAGCAGAGAGGGAAAGGTATACCCAACTGAATGCAGACTTCCAAAGAATACCAGGGAGAGAGAAGAAAGCCTATGTGAGTGAATGATGCAAAGAAATAGAGGAAAACAATAGAATGGGAAAGACTAGAGATCTCTTCAAGAAAGTCAGAGATACCCAGGGAACATTTCATGCAAAAGTGGGCTTGATAAAGGACAGAGATGGTATGGACCTAAGAGAAGCAGAAGAGATTAAGAACAGGTTAATGGATTAATTATAATTTATTCGCAAATTGTTAGACGCATTACTCAAAAGCATTTTCCCTCAAGGTTTTTGGGGTTGCCCAGGGCAAGATAATTAAAGGGACAGAGGGAGAAATGGAAAACACTCCACCACCAACCTAGTTAAAAGTAATCAGCCCGCGAGGCGTGCAGCCCGCACGTGCGAGGAGCCGGGGTTCCCTGGCGCTGAGCGGCCTCTGTGCCCGAGGGTGAGCCTCTCAGCCTGAGTCGCCCCCTCCCCCTCTTCTCCCCATCAGCCTCCCTTCGACGGCGAGGACGAGGATGAGCTGTTCCAGTCCATCATGGAGCACAACGTCTCGTACCCCAAGTCCTTGTCCAAGGAGGCCGTGTCCATCTGCAAAGGGGTGAGTCACAGGCTGGAGATGCCTCCTGGCACGTCTCAGAGGCATCCGGGGGGCCCATGCGCCCACGCCCCCGGGTTTCAGGCGGCGCCTTTCTTGTGACAGCATGTGCTTTTGTGAATCATGAGTCTTGGTTCAGAGCATTTGGGTCCAGACAGCAAGCAGGCCTGTGATGCTGGCCTGCCACACTTCAAGCACACACCAGGTGTAGCGACTGTGCCTTTAACAAGCTTGTTATTCGGCTGGGCCGGAGGCACAGGGCTCTCGATCTGGGTGCAGAGCTGCCAGAGGGCGGCGCCGGCATCAGCCGCCTTCCCTCCCACCCCCGGTGGTGTTCCCGCAGATCTGTTTGTTCCTCTCTTTTTTCAGCTGTACTGATTGTAGTTGAGAAAAATGGCATGCATTTAAGGCCTAAGTGTGATGGTCTGACCTAGACGCACAGTGTGAAAGGGCTCCCACCGCTGACTTCACTCATCCGTCACATCACCTTCTCTATTTTTTGGCGCGAGCGCTCCGGCTCTGCCGTCAGCGGGTTTCTGCACACAGTCCGGGACTGTGCCCGGCAGCCCCCGCGTTGCCCTGCCCCACGTGAGAGCCTCTTTCTCCCCGCCTGCAGCTGATGACCAAGCACCCCGGGAAGCGGCTGGGCTGCGGGCCCGAGGGCGAGCGGGATGTGCGGGAGCACGCCTTCTTCCGGAGGATCGACTGGGAGAAGCTGGAGAACCGTGAGATCCAGCCGCCCTTCAAGCCCAAAGTGGTGAGTCGTGCCCAGCCCTCTCCCTGGGGCCCAGGCTTTCTTCTGGAGGGAGGGGCTGGTGACCCCCAGCCTCTGCAGTTCCCGGCGGGCCTCAGGCGTGGGGCCCCCAGGCCCTCCGTAGGCAGCAGAGCTCCCCCACACGACGTGAGAGCCCCGGCAGGGCCTCCCGGCTTGGCCTAGGCAGGACCCCTGGACTGTCTGCAGCTCGCTCAGCCTGGGCTCAGCCAACGGGGCCCCCAAAGCATAAGGAGGCTTCAGCCGGCCCACCGGCGGGCCTGGGCACGGTCCACACGCTGGCCAGGCCCCCGCCCCAAGGACCGTGTCCGCCTGTCTCCAGCACGGTGCCTTGGCTTCCACACTTCCTGTATGACCTCCCCTGGGGCCTGCTCCATTTACAAATTCGCTCGTTTAACCCTCACAACAACCCAGGAGGTGGCGACTGTGCCCCTAGTTTACAGTTGAGAACACTGAGGCACAGAGAGGCTGACTCACTTGCTGAGGACACACCGCTGCTAGGTGGTGGAACCGGGATGCGGCTCCGGTGTTCTGGCCCGGGGACCTTTCCCCGTTGCACGTGGCTGGCTCTTCACACCCCATCTCAGCCGGGGGGGGGGCTCCCAGAGCGCCGGGGAGCAGCCCTGCTCACAGGCGGCGTCAGGAGCGTCCACAAGGCTGGCTCGGCCTGGACCTGCCTCCTCCGCCAGGGGCCGCCTGAGCCTGCACCGGGACCCCCCAGGGCGCCGAGGCGGCCGGGGGCTGGTGGCTTTCTGGAGCAGCAGCTTTCTCACTCAGTCTGCTTGTGTGTCCTCTCCTCCAAGAATAAACTGCTGCTGGTGAGCCCACTGATTTTATTTTTCCAAGATATTTTTAGCACCAGCTAAAGAAAAGCTGAAATTAATCGGGTCAGTTGACTTCCTTCTGAGTCATCATTTCAAGCAGGGCCCTGTGTCTCTGCCGCCCAGCTCCTCTGTAGCTGGTCCCGGCTGAGTCAGGAAGCTCCCACGGGGGTGGATCCCACCTCCAGGTTGCAGAACCTGGTGTAGGAGGGCGTTGGATGAAGACAGTGATGAAGGGTGCTGCAGGGGGCCTCAGTGGAGTATTCTGTCAGGGACCTTCTCTCTCCCCTTTCACATCTATTTAGGCTTCTTAAGGTAAATATGAGAGGAATACAACAGCACACAACCCAGACAGCACATTAAAAGCAGAGACATGACTTTGCCAACAAAGGTCCGTCTAGTCAAAGCTGTGGTTTTCCAGTGGTCATGTATGGATGTGAGAGTTGGACTGTGAAGAAAGCTGAGCACCGAAGAATTGATGCTTTTGGACTATGGTGTTGGAGAAGACTCTTGTGAGTCCCCTGGGCTGCAAGGAGATCCAGCCAGTCCATCCTAAAGGAAATCAGTCCTGAATATTCTTTGGAAGGACTGATGCTGAAGCTTAAACTCCAATACTTTGGCCATCTGATGCGAAGAACTGACTCACTGGAAAAGACCGTGATGCTGGGAAAGATTAAAGGTGGGAAGAGAAGAGGGCAACAGAGGATGAGATGGTTGGATGGCATCACTGACTCAGTGGACATGAGTTTGAGTAAGCTTCGGGAGTTGATTAACAGGGAAGCCTGGTGTGCTGCAGTCCATGGGGTCGCAAAGAGTCGGACACGACTGAGCGACTGAACTGATACAACAGTACCCTGTGCACGTGTCCTAAGCTGCCTCAGTCGTGTCCGACTCTTTGCAACGCCACGGACTGCAGCCCGCCAGGCTCCTCTGTCCATGGGATTCTCCAGGCAAGAATACTAGAGTGGGTTGCCATGCTCTCCTCCGGAGGATCTTCCCGACCCAGGGATCGAACCCGCCTCACTTACGTCTCCTGCACTGGCGGCAGGTTCTTTACCACTAGAGCCACCTGGGAAGCCCAGGTGCGTCCTGCTCACCGCTTAGTTTCTGTGCAGCAGCACGTAGAGACACGGGCTGGCCCTGCTTTGCGTGTTGAGCAAAGTGCAAGTACTTGTCAGTCAGGCTCCAGAAAGAGGACATGCAGCCAGAACATCCATCTTCTCTCTGTTCTAACTTCATCTTCAGAAGAAATTTGTTGGCACAGCCTCCCACTCGTGGCTACGGCGGCCCCGAACTCACGCGTGGGGGAAACATGGGGCCCTTGCTCTGGCAGCGAAGGCAGGTCGCTCCCCAGGCCCACAGAACTCCCCGGACCGGAGTCAGGCAGCCGAGCCATGATCAGGGTGTGTTTGCGTCCTCATTCCTGGAGCCTTGCTGCTGCCCGGCTGGCGTTTAACCAAGCATGGGTTACAGTACTAATAAGGGGGGTGGGTCAGCTGCCCCCGATTGTGAAGAAACAGCCCCGAGATCACGACGGAAGCAGGAATCATGGAGCAGAGCCCCAGACCTGCAGGGGCCGGGGAGGGGCGGGGCCTGGGCGGGAGGGG
>SJYR01001163.1:336692-359993 GCA_006410655.1 Kobus ellipsiprymnus
GGGGCCGGCGGGGGGAGGGGCCTGCTGGTGGGAGCCCCGGTGACGGGCGCCGGCACGTGTGGGCGCAGAAGAGGACGAGGCCGGAGAAGACGTAGAAGGGCAGAAGGCAGAACCACATGCGGGCTGGAGCAGGACAGTGGACTTTCTGTCCCCAAACCGAAAAGCGTCAGCGGGGAGGGGCCGGTCAGGAAGTCCGATCCAGACAGTCATCCCTACGGCAGGCGCCCGCGGGCAGCAGGGCAAGGCCTTGCCTCAGGGGACGGGCCCTCCCGCACCTGGAACAGCCCCAGGAGCGCGATCCCACCCGCTGGAAGCTCCGCAGGCCCCGGTGCTGTCGAGGCTGCCGGATGTGCGGCCGCTGAGGGGACACGGTGGCGCCGACGTTACCCTGCGACGTGGTTCCCCAGCCTTCTCGGTGGAAAACGTGGTTCCCTGGTCCAGAGCCAACAACAAGGTCAGAGGCATTTATAGATAAAACGCAGAGCTGAGACTTCTCCTGTGGGCCGTGTTGTGATTTCAGAGAGCGGCAGGAGCACCACCCTGGCTTTGGCTGCTGACAAAATATCAGGCAAGTTTATTTTCGCCAGCAGCTCTTCCTTTCCCTGTGCAGTGAGCCCAACTCTGAGATCAGCTCTGCTCGAAGCAACATTTAAAACCCCGGCTGCCTCGCGAGTCAGTCTTGGTGAGGGCCGCTCGTCACTTATATACCTGCTGCCCCGCCTCGTGAAATCATGGTCTTGGTTATTGTAAATGCTAGCAGAAAGACTTCAGGTGCCCGTAATTATCTGCAGGGCGCAGCTGGAGGTCAAGTTTGTGCATGTAAGCTTGGGAGGCTCATCGTTGTTTTATTTTTTAACCTTTTTTTGGACCGTCTGGTGAAAGCTTATTCCAGGATCACTGACGTCCCTCAGAGAGTTGAGATGCTCTGTCCCTGGGCCACCACGGAGCTCATCTGGGGGGAGCGGGGTCTCCAGGTGTCCTGGCCCTGCGTGTCTTCCTTCCTCCCAAAGCTACATCCCTGAAGCTGTACCCACGCGCCTGGAAGATGTGGAATCCCACGGCCCTGCGCACCTTGCGATGCCCCTGGGCTCCCAGGAGGCTCCGACAGAACTCGCCCTCTCAGCAGCATTAAGGGAAGGCTCTGCAGTCCAGCACGGCCTGGGCTCTGTCCCGGGTCTCACGTGAACGAGGGCAGGGAGGAGAGTGGCCACGGCCATTTCCCACAGGGTGGGGCAAGTCTGGAGGCTCAGGGGTGCACCTGCTCCTGCGGCCCCCAAGGTGGGAGACCCTGTGTGATGGCGGAGAGGCTGTTCCAGGAGACGGGCCGTCCCTCGTGTACTGGTTTACCTGGAAAAACCAAAGCAGAAGCAAAACCAGACACTGCTGCCGTGCCCTCTCCTGGAGACAAGGCAGCCACGTAGCTTCCTTTATGGAAAAAAAGTACAAACCAAGCTGGTTTCCATTTTCTCTTCAAGGAAATGCAGCGAAGCCAGAGCCTCAGCTTTGCCTGGTGATCTGAAAGACAAAGCTGAGTCATCGAAAGAGGCCGTGTCCCGAAGACCTCATGTAGGAAGGTCCCTTTTTTGAGTTTAAAGAAGACGCTGCCCCTGAAAGGACTCGTGTCCGGTTACTGATGAGAAATGCAAGGGTCTGGGCTGCATCCCGGTGACATCCATAAACAACGAGGTATCAGGAGAGGATGGTGCAGCCGCCTGCCTGGCCAGCACCTGGAGAACTCCCTGGAAGAGGAACGCACTTTCTGTTTGTTTTGCCCGAAAACATGAAAGGCCTGAGTCCTCATCCCTGCAGCCGCCCTCAGAAGCACATGTGAGCCTGAGACTCTGATCCAGTGTCACTTTGCATTTCGTGGCGCTTATCTTGATTTATTATTCATGGTTGGATGGCTTCACTGACTCAATGGACCTGAGTTTGAGCAAGTTCGAGGAGATGGTGAAGGACAGGGAAGCCTGGTGTGCTGCGGTCCATGGGGTCACAAAGAGTCAAGACAAGACTGAATGACTGAACAGTTATTCATGCGACCAAAAAGCCCGAGAACAGCATTCACGTTTCTGTTCAGCCTGCCCGTGAGAAATAACAGTTGATGTGAATATCCTAATCAGAGAGTTAACTGGTGCTTCTCTTCTCAAATCCTATCCGCCAGCACCAAGGAGCAGAATAGTTAGCTCACGGGTCAGCCAGAGGCATCCGCTACCCTGAAAGGGTGATTAGAAATTAATCTACAAGGTGAATGCTGAGAAATACACCCAGGATTGACAGGGGAGCAGAGAGCTTTAGAAACAGGGCTGTCTGTATCAGGTGGCCTTTCTTGAGAAATTACTATTATTATTTTACCTAAAGGAGACGGAAAACAGAAAAGAGGGTGATAAGACACACAGTCAGATTCGCCTCAAAGCCCTTTATCTCACAGGGTCCTCAGTTTGCTTGGGTAGTGTGATGATGGTTTTATTATCCAAGTTAGTGCAGTGTTCTAGTACTTTCTATTTATTTTGAAATAATAAGTTGAAACTTACAGAAGAGCTGCACAGATCGCCGAGTGCCCTTCCCTGGGCCCCCTAAGTGCTAACCTCCCTCCACTGCCCCGTGTCTTCCTTCCTCTGCGTCTCTGTGATGGCAGGGAGCTGAGGACACACATACATGTATTTTCTGGGTCACCTAAGAGAAAGCCACAGGCTCACACCGACATTATTCCATGTGCATTTCCTAGAGCTAACGGCTTCTCAGACTTCACTGGTGGCACAGACCATAAGAATCTGCCTGCGATGGAGAAGACCCAGCCTCAGTTCCTGGGTTGGGAAGATCCCCTGGAGGAGGGCATGGCAACCCACTCCAGTATTCTTGCCTAGAGAATCCCATGGTCAGAGGAGCGTGATGGGCCACAGTCCGTGGGGGTTGCAAAGAGTTGGACACGACTGAGTGACTGCACTTTCACTTTCAAGGGCATCTCACGGTGCTGTAGTCTTTTGCTCTAAGAAGGTGCTTACGCGGAGCAGCAGCTGCCCTCCAGGCAGAAGGAGGAGGAGGACTGGAGAGGCTGAATCAGGAGCCTTGAGCCGTGTCTCATCAGCCCTCCCCAGTGGCAGGCGGTTCCTTCTCATAGCCTTTCTGTGGAACCAGCTGCAATGATGCTAATTAAAGTCAAGATGCTCAAGGCTCTGGGAGCGTCGCCAACAGTGCCGGGACACTAACCAGCCTTGGGGGACTGGAATCTGCCATAGGTGATGTGCTGATATTGATTTAAGCCTGGAACGTGGCCAAGACGGCATCTTCTTGGTTAACTGCAGGCAAGAAGTCTTCCTTGGTAATACCAAGAATACCTTGGTAATTATGCTCCCAAATGCTATTCTGCTCAAAAGAGAAATGTGAAGAAATGAGACTTTTAAAGTAATGCTCGGTATGAATAAGCAGCTCTCTTGCAGGCCCAGGGAGCTGTAGAGCACGGTGGGGAGGCGGAGGCAGTGGGGAAGGTGCAGACCCATGGTCACGGGCCGTGGTCTGGAGGAAGGTCCCCCAGATGCTCCTCAGGACAGCAGCCCTCCTTGGAGAAGCAGCCTCGAACGCCGTAAAGCTGCCTATAAAGAAAGACCAGGAGGCATGTGTGCTTTTATGCCGGAGAATACAGGCCGCGATTAGTTGCAACCTCTGCCCTCAGATACGCAGGCCCTCACCCTGCAGGAACCTGCCCCTTCAGTGTGTCTGTTTACAGGCAAAGCATTAGTTGCTTCAGTTCAGTTCAGTTCAGTCGCTCAGTCGTGTCCGACTCTTTGCGACCCCATGAATCGCAGCACGCCAGGCCTCCCTGTCCATCACCAACTCCTGGAGTTCAATCAGATTCACGTCCATTGAGTCACTTAGTCGTGTCCAACTCTTTGCAACCTCATGGACCGTAGCCCGCCAGGCTCCTCTTCAGGCAAGAATAGTGGAGTGGGTTGCCATTTCCTTCTCCAGGGGATCATCCTGACCCAGGGATTGAACCCACATCTCCTGCATTGCAGGCAGATTCTTTACCGTCTGAGCCACCAGGGAAGACCCATTTATGGGCAAAGTCACCCATAAATCAGCCACCTCCTGACCAGGAGTGGCCTTCCCTAAGAGGCTCTGCGAGCAAGTGAGAGGAGTTACATTTAATTTTGTCGGAGACTCAGGGCCCGTCTCCCAGGAACATTGGGAGGAGGTGAAAGAGGCCCCAGTCCATATTTTTGAATTATTATTAAAATTATTATTAAAATTATTATTAAAATACAAACTCTGTGTGGAAAGAGGCAGTCAGGCCACAGGGAAGGAGGTAAGGCCACCCCTGCACAGGCCACGCCTGCTGCTCACTCGCTTCTGTAAGCTTCCAGAAGGCTGCGTGCGTGCGTGACCTTTCCCACGGAGGCCCACCTCGGGTGCCCCACGTGGCTCGCGTCACCCTGTGGCCCCTCTGCACGGGCACTGACTCTCTTCCAAACCCTCCTCTGTCCGTTCTCCCCCTCCAGACTTTCTGCACCAAAATGCACTGGCTTCAGTGGGCATCCAGGCCTTCGGTGAGCACCTCTTGGAACCTTGAGTGATGTGATGAACAAACTAACCGCACTGCCTAATCCTGGCGTGTGCTCCCGCTTGCCTGGGCCGTGCACAGAGCCCCCGCCCTCCGCATGTTGGTCTGAGGAAGCACAGATGCCCCCGCGTCCCAACCCCTCACCAGACAGTTCTCTGGTATAGACGGGCCCACTCGTTCCTTCCACCGGTTCCTTAACTAAATGGAGAGTCAGGGAGCTGAGCCCCACTGCGGGCGATGTGCCCCCCGCCCCCTCTGCTGGGACCACTGTGCAGGTTGGCTCCCCAGACCAGGGTGTGGGATGCGGGCACGGCCCACCCCGAGACGAAGCTGCCATGTCTGGTCCTTGGCGAACGGTCCCCGCCTGCAGGGAGTGCCTCCCCTCGCTGCGCTGTCCACCTCTGGCTTCGTTCCACGCCCTTCCCGCTGTGCTGAGTGTGGTTTGGTGTTCTGATCTGTAACTCAGCGTTGTGGAGCTACTCACACTCACCCTAATCCCCATGCTGGTGCCCGTGGGTCTGATCTCTCTGTCACCAGGACACTCAGGCATGAAGGGTGGGCTTGAGACCAGCGTGTGTGCTGTGCGTTGTCGCTGGCCCCTCGCAGGCGGGGGTCCCAGCTGCGTGTCCGAGGAGCAGGCGCCGTCTCTTCCCAAGGCCTTGTGCAGAGATGCAGGGCTGTGCGCTCTGTGGGGCTCCAGGAGGGGCACGCGCGTCCCAAGCCTCCTGCGACCCCCTCCTGACGCTGTCGCACTCCTGCCAGCCTGGCCTCCCCAATTCATTTCACTTGTCAATGATTTCACCAAATGGACAGGAGCGTGCAGAGAACCAGGCGGGCAGTTTAATCCAGAGCAGGGAATGGGGTGGGAGACACAGGAACGTCCAGTGACCTAGGCGGGCAGTGCTCCATCCAGAGTGGGGCAGGAGGCGGGTTACTAATAGTTCATTCATCCCTCACGAGTTAGCTGCGCGCCTGGTCCCTGCCGGATGCCCGCGTGTATGGGGCCCATCTTGGGTCTGCGTCGGGCCTGATTGCCGGCTCAGGGTCCCCCAGCTGCTCCTCTGACCTCATGGCAGCCGCGGGAGGCGGATGTTCGCTCCCCACCTTCCCGGGGGGGCGTGTGCGCTGCCCAGAGCCACCGCCGGGCACTTCGGCCCTGAACCCCCACCTTCCCGGGGTGGCTCGGGACTGCCCAGGGGGCCGTCCCGCACACGCCAGGCTGGGGCCACCTCCTGGCCGCCGCATCCGCACTGCATCTCTGTCCCGACCAGTTGTGGGGGCCCCCGGGTGTCTGGAGGTTGGTTGCTGTTGCTCGGTTTTCCTGATGAATCAAGTGTGGCCCCTGACTGAGTCTGGGAAAATTCCGGTCCTTTCTTCTTGAAGAACTGGACTCTGAATGGTCTGGCAGGGGCCCTGCATGTGGGAGTGGGCATCTGCTGGCCTTCACTCTGAAGGCGCTCTGCGCTCCCTGGGAACGTGGAGCGTGGGGTGGCCCCACATCTCAGCTGTGCCCTGTGAGAGGTGGGGGAGCTCCGCGGACTCAGGACCGCTTCACGCCACCCTGCGGTCCCCGCTGGGGGAGGAGATGATGGCCGCTCGTGCCACCAGGGCACCCCCAGCACTCTGCCTCAGAGTCGCCCTGAGATCCGGGACCCCAGCCTGCCGCCCCTCTGGGGATTGGAGTGTGTGCAGGACGCCCCTGCCTCGCAGCTGGGGGTCAGGCTCCCAGGCAGCGCTGCCTACGCTGCTGTGTTTCCCAGGCCCACCCCCACGAGGGCAGCTCTGCCGCAGCCCCAGCTTATGAAGTGCCTGCTGGGCCCTGGAGGGGAGGGCTGGGTGTCTGGGACAGACAGACACTCTGCTCCAGAGACACCGGCCCGCACGCCCTCCGGCCGGAACCACGGACAGTGAGCTCCATGGCCGCCTGTCTGCTGGTTGGCAGAAGTACCCCCATCCCCTGAGCCCGGATTTCCTGATGAATCAAGTGTGGCCCCTGACTGAGTCTGGGAAAATTCCGGTCCTTTCTTCTTGAAGAACTGGACTCTGAATGGTCTGGCAGGGGCCCTGCATGTGGGAGTGGGCATCTGCTGGCCTTCACTCTGAAGGCGCTCTGCGCTCCCTGGGAACGTGGAGCGTGGGGTGGCCCCACATCTCAGCTGTGCCCTGTGAGAGGTGGGGGAGCTCCGCGGACTCAGGACCGCTTCACGCCACCCTGCGGTCCCCGCTGGGGGAGGAGATGATGGCCGCTCGTGCCACCAGGGCACCCCCAGCACTCTGCCTCAGAGTCGCCCTGAGATCCGGGACCCCAGCCTGCCGCCCCTCTGGGGATTGGAGTGTGTGCAGGACGCCCCTGCCTCGCAGCTGGGGGTCAGGCTCCCAGGCAGCGCTGCCTACGCTGCTGTGTTTCCCAGGCCCACCCCCACGAGGGCAGCTCTGCCGCAGCCCCAGCTTATGAAGTGCCTGCTGGGCCCTGGAGGGGAGGGCTGGGTGTCTGGGACAGACAGACACTCTGCTCCAGAGACACCGGCCCGCACGCCCTCCGGCCGGAACCACGGACAGTGAGCTCCATGGCCGCCTGTCTGCTGGTTGGCAGAAGTACCCCCATCCCCTGAGCCCGGGAAGGAAGAGGCCAGTCTTGCCTCCATGCTGATCCCGTCCTGGCTGAAGATGAATTTAGGGTCTGAGGTTTTCAGAACCTCCTAGCTGGAAGACGAGAATAACACGACTTACAAATACAGCTGCAAAGACCCAAACGTGGGACAGGCCCCCAGCCGCTCAGGTCGGGGACGACTGTGCCTTCCCCGACTTCCCGGCCTGCCAGCTGGCAGAGGGGAGGGACCCGTGGCCCTGTGCATGGGGTGTCTGTCCTCCTGGCTCCGAAGCGCGGGACGGAGTGTGGGCGGAACACAGGAGACCCGGGCCGTGGGCGCCCCCGCCGTCTCCCCGGCCGCCGTCCCCCGCCTGGCTTCCGGTCCGGGCTGTTGGCCGATTCACCCGCGAGTGACCCCGTGAGCGATCGCTGTGCGCAAACCCTCCAGGGCTCGTCCCTCCTGACCGGCCTGAGGCCCCGGCCCGCCCCGCGGAGGGCTGCCCCCGGGGTCGGTGGCGGAGCCCCTACCGACCTCTCCTTTCTCTTCTCCCCACAGTGCGGCAAAGGAGCAGAGAACTTTGACAAGTTCTTCACGCGAGGGCAGCCTGTCTTGACGCCGCCCGACCAGCTGGTCATCGCTAACATCGACCAGTCTGACTTCGAAGGCTTCTCGTACGTCAACCCCCAGTTCGTGCACCCCATCCTGCAGAGCGCGGTATGAGACTCCTGGCGGAAGCCGCGCGCCCGCCCCCGCCGTGGGAAGCGACCCCCACCCTAGAGTTTGACAGCCTCGGCCCTCCCTGTTCCAGGTGGAGGCCTGAAAACTGTAGGGTGGTGGTCCCTGCGCTCGGCGGCGTCATCTCAGCAGAAGATGACGTCACGTCAGCATCCGCTTTATGTAGAGGTGACATCTGGCGGGGGATTGACCCTTCCTGGAAAGCAAACAGACTCTGGCCCCATTTTTTTTTTTTTTTGGTACTGTTTGATGTGTTTCCCAAACCCTCTGTTGACTTTCACCATCCAGATTTCCCGATCAGAGATGTTCAAATGATCCACACGGTCTCGGGGGCCGGAAACACCTCCACCCACCACGTCTTTGGAATAAAAGAATGGGGGTCGCAGAGCGCGAGCGAGGCAGGACTCGGGGATTGGCGGGGGGGGGGGCTTCAGAAAACCCGCCGCTTGTGTCCTCTGCCTCCATGGACACTCCCCGGAACCCGAGAGGCTGGGAGAAGTCTAGTCCAGTTTGCAAGCTCGCTGCTCCCAGGCGCCGACGGTTGTAACCGCTCATGGTTCCCGTACTGCGGTCGCTGGTTTAGAAAGAGGAAGAGAACCCGAGATGGGTGTTGGGGGCGTCTGTCATCTTGTACCCGACTTGGCTGATAACTGTTTGCTACTTGCCTGTCTTTTTAAGAGGCCAAATCTTCTAAGGGATCCGCTAAATGAGCACAAGAAATCAGATCAAGGACAGACCAGTGTGTGTGTGTGTGTGTGTGACAGAGAGAGAGAGAGAGAGACATTCATAACCTCCGGGAGATGACTCTGGATCCAGGGTGCCATCAGCCATCATGCCACTACTCACAGTGTTGCTAGCCAAGCCAGTCCACACACTGCCGTCTCCCTGCCTGCTGCCTGGGAAGTGCAAGCGCGCACCCCACCCCTTTTGTACTTATTTACTGAGCCGCTGCGGTGTCCCTGCGAGTACGATGCACAGTCAGCTCACCCAGTGTGGCCCCAGCCGCAGCCCCGGGACCCAGTGCCCCGTCCCCGTCTTCTGAGGTGGACAGCAGCACAGTTTCGGTCCCCGGGGTGTCATGTCGAATGACACGCCTGGCGCTGCAGTCAGGAGACCTGGATGCTCCAGAGGCTTCATTGCTGGAAGGATTTTAATATGTTTTGCAAATGCATCATGCAATGAACTTTGCATGTTTATAATAAACCTTAATAACAAGTGAATCTATATTATTGATATAATCGTATCAAGTATAAAGAGAGTATCATAATAATTTTATAAGACACACTGTGCTATATTTGTGAAGGCTCTTGTTTCTAACTTGCTTTTACGATTAAGTTTAGCTTCCTTCCCCTTGCAGAGCTTCCTCTTCCGCACCCCCACTCTGCGTGTACCCCGCCTTGGCACTAGAGCGGCTTCATTAATTGTTATTGCAGTAGATCTAATTCTGAAAGTGAATGGCTACTTTACATGATCAATAAGGTACATATATGTATAAATATTTAATTCTACCTGCAAACAGAAGTTTTCTCTGGAAGATAATGTTGAGGTGAGACCCCTGGCCCTTGGCCTCCGAGCACCATCTGTGCCCTGGTCCTTCGTCACTCTCCCTCCTGGGGCCGTGGGGACCACCCGGCTCCAGGGGACCCAGGCCGCGGGTGCCACTGTGGCATCCTCGAGGTCCCAGGCCAGACTCGGTTTGTCTGTTCTGTTCCCTCCTGCAGCCTTGCGGCTGCTAGTGACGCGGCAAGCCCTTCCCGACGTGGGTGCGTGGACACCCCAGGAGCCTGCCGGCCCTGGCACAACCCACGTCTGCGCCGCACCTGCAGACAGCAAGCCAGGCCCGAGCGGTCCACGGACGCTCTCGGGAGGCCGGCACTCTCTCCGGGTCTCGGGGGAAGCACACCCGCGAGACAGCATTACGGCGAGGGCCTGGGGGAGCCAGCCGCCAGCAGCAGGAAGAGTGTGTCGAAGGACGTGGTCGCCAGTCCTCAAGGGGGTGCTCTGTTCCCCGTTGTTCCCCGGTGTCTCCCAGTGACGTGTCTTCTCATTTTTACGTTCTGGCTCTTTCCTGATTCTCAGCTGACGCACCACCCCTGAGGGGCCTTAAGAGACGAGAGGCCTCGCCATCCCGGGAACTTGTGATTGGAGGAGGCGGCGGGTAGGAAAAAGGTTAGACCAGGTTAGACCAGCAAAGAGGAACTTTTTTGGCCACTGTTGCTGAACTGTGGGCCCCCATGGGGGGTCTGTGCGGGTCTGGCCTGTCCTCCCCCACACCTCATTTGGTCTGATGGAAAGGGACCCAGGTATAAAGAGAACCCAAGAAAGAACCGATCACCCTGCCCTGGAGTGGAGCAACCCCAGGACAGGTCGGTCCCCAGGCAGGCGCCCGGCGAGCTGAGGGCAGTCCAGGCCGGCGGCTTGGACTGCGTGCTCCCCAGCAGGCGCTGGGCTGGGGAAGCCACTCTCCACCCTCGGCTGACACGCTTCCAAGTTGTTCCTCTTTCTCCAGAACCTTGCCCCGCATCCCAGCTGGCTTCCATCCTTTCTGAACGTACGGAAACCCCTGTGTGGGGCCAGCCCTGTGGGAGCGGCTGCGGGCTTGAAGACAGACTTGGGGGAAACCGGGGAAGATCAGGGTCAGCGAGGGTCACAGTGGTGGGGCGAGTTGGTGCGGGGCTGTGCCCCGAATTTAAATCAAAGCTGATGCTTTTTAAGAAACTGAGCATCCCGCGATAGTTCTGTTGAAGGGACATGCCATGTAGGTGACTGTTAGCAGAGGGGATTGAACTGAAGTTCTGTGCATTCACCCCCTGCAGGGGGGTCTGGAGAAATGAAGCCCAGGGAGGAGCTGGAATAAGGAGGAGGCCTCGAGGGCCCAGGCCCCCGAGCAGGGAGGGGCCGGGCGCTACCGCTGGGGCCCGCGGGCCCAGCAGCAGCAGCCCCGGGGAAATCCGGACCCCGCGGCTCCAGGGGCCGCTCCGAAGGTCGCGTCCCCTTCCTGCCAGAGGCGGCCGCTGGGGCGGGACGGCCCTGAGAGGCGGCGGGCCGCGGGGGGAGGTGGCCCCTCCTCTCGGCTCTTGTTTAAACCCACAGGGGCCTGGTTTGAGGGAGCACCTGGAGCGCGCCACCCGCAGGGCTCCCGGCAGGTCCGCGCGGGAGGTCGCGGGGTCCGGGCGAGGGCTCCTGTCGTCGAGTCTGCTCTTCCGTCCGAGTGACTGAGTTCACCGTCCCGCAGGGTCACTGCCCGCTGTGTCCTCGGAGGGAGGTGTGTTAGGCTTTCTTATCAGGAACTTGGGAGAAAATCAGAGGGCGTAGAGGTCTTTGGAAACCCGGGCTGAGAAGGTCGGATGGAAGACCGCGAGGGCCCAGGCTGATGCGATTCGCGCAAGGCGGATGAGCAGGGTCTGCGGCGGGGCGCGGGGACGCAGGGGACGGGGTGCCGAGGGGTCCGGGCAAGGGCGGGCTTGGGCGCAGAAGGGCTGACGGACGCCCGCAGCAGGAGGAAGCCGGGAGGGGGAGGGCCCCGGCAGAGCACAGCTGCTCCCGGAGGCCCAGGCCCGAGAGCGGCGCTGAGCCCCCGCCCCGTGAAGGGGCTGCTAGCTCTGGGTGGGGCCCGAGTGCCCGCAGGTGGGCGGGCACCGGCTTTCCCGGTGGCGGCTGCAGCCCGGGAGGGGGCGGGGCGGGCAGAATGGGCGAAATCGCCGACTCCGCAGGCGCCCCCACGCCCTGGCCCCTGGCAGGGAACCGGACGTGACTCTTGGGATCCGGGGAGCAGGGGAGAAAGGGTCCCCTGGCTGGTAGTCACCATGCTGCAATCTAACGGGGAGTGTTGGGAGATGCCTTTTAAAACCTTTTCCTTGAGTTACTTGGGTTATACTTTATGAAATGTAGTGACCGTCAGCGTTCCTACCGTTTCCCGCTGGGCGGAGGCAGCCATCTAGCAATGCTGTCTGCTGTTAGAAAAGTCACCCGAGTCACAGGTTGGGGGAGGCAGCCGGAGAGAAAGGCGCGGCCACAGTTCTGTTAATCCTGTAATGTCGGGGGCCCTCAGGAGGGTTAGAAGCTGAGATTAGGACCCCAGTGCCTCTGATCTGTGTGATCAGCTGACAGTGAATAATTGTGTGTGTCCAACTCAGTCATCAAACAGCCTTATGATGACCCGCACTATGGCCCACAGGCTCCAAAGACTTTTTGAAACCTTATGGAAAAAACTAATTTGTTCATTCCAACAGAACAGCTGAATATACTGGGCTATTTGTACTTTTTTATAGAGAACTTTAATAAATCGATTCTTCCTTTAAAATGAGTTTTTAAAGTAAAACTCGTTTTATTTTAAAATGAGTTCATAAGATTTCATAAGATTCCAGTGATTCCGATGATTTCATGCTTCCAATCACTAGGAGCCTGTAGGGGCACTCGGCTGGGGTGGGCCCCCCGGCGCACCCGGGCTGCTCTCCCGCTGCAGGACTGGCCCCCGCTAGGGGGGTGCGGCGGCCCCCTCGCACTGACTGGGAGAATGACGTCCTTGATGCTTTTAATAGACAGTGGGGACCACTGTCTAAAGTCTGAAAACTCTGGACCACGAGAAAGAAGCTTTCCTGTTCTCTGCACAGATGTAGCTCCAGGATTGCGGCGGGAGCCGGGGGGGGGGGGTCCCTGGGGCCCCTTTTCTTGCTCCTCAAGGCTCTGCAACCACCTTTTGGCCTGGGAGGGGGGTGTTTCCTCCGCTCTGTCTCCCGTCCCTAGGGTCCCCAGGTCTCAGTTATTTGGGAAAAGTTCAGTGATGCAGTGTAAGAACTTTTGCAGTTCTCGGGGTCTCCCCGAGGAGGCGGCTCGGAACTGCTCCAGCGCCCAGAGAGCGCGGCAGACATGCCCGTCGGTGTCACCTCCCCTGAGAGCAGCCAGCACCCGCCTGTCAGAAATCAGCATCAAGTCTGCTTTCTAAGAACCTGGTTTTCTAAACCAAGACAAAAGGTGGCATCGCATTTTCTGATTAGACAACTATGTCCTTGCTGCCTCAGCTTACTCCAGGAGCTTTATTCCTGTGGTTGTCGGTGGCCTTTTGTTGATGCTCTCCCTGGAAAAATGTGATTCTTGAGGGAACTATTCAAAATCATCCATGAAGGCTGCGATTCTCCTGAGTCTAAAAATTCACCTCGTCTCTCCTCTATAAGACTCTTCAGAGTATCTTTTGTAGACGACCAGAGACGCTTGAAATCATTGCTTTTGCTCTGTTGTCGGGGGGGAGGGTTGAAGGACACACCAGGTTTAAATTGTTAATTGAGAACCATCCTGTGTCAACCAGACCCCAAATCTGTGTGGAGGAGGCAGGGCTGGCGGCTGCGGTTTCCCTTCTGTGTGAGCACCTCCCTGCTGATGACAGCGGAGGCTGTTTGGCTGTCTGGCCACGTCCGGTTCGCCGTGGCCGAGACGGGTGTGCAAGCTGCTGCGTTGCTCTAACACTGCCCCCTCTGACCTCTGTTTGCATGATATGCTCTGTTAGACACATTAACTTAGTTTGGAAGCCCGTTTGTTCGAATAAAGACAATGACCATCCCTTCATGTCCTCGGCCTCGTGTGCATCCTCGGCGGCAGCACGGGCACGTTTCCTTGTGGTCACGGGGCGACCCGAGGCCAGAGCAGGTGGGCGGGTCGTATGGCCCCGCAGAGGCCGAGGGGAGGCCTGAGCACCAGGAGGGCTGCGCTCAGGTCACCGTCATTAACCTCGAGACGGAGGCTCCGCTGCCCTGGAAGCCGTCCCCCTGCCCCCCACACCTGGTGCCCACGACCTCTGACCTCACTGACACAGGTCGGCCTCTGGCGGGCTGGCACTCGCCACCTGGCCAGCTCGTGCAGGTGGTCCCCGCTCCCCGCTCCTGCCCCTCCTGGTCGTGGGCAGGTTTCCGCACCGCCTGCGGCCGGCGTCCAGCCCTGTCCGCCTGCGTCCAGCTCATCGGCGGGTCCCGCTGGGCCTGCCGCGACTCCCCACGGTGGTGACTTTGTCGCCAGCGGGCCTTGGGCAATGTCTTGAGACAGTTCTGGTCGTCGTGTCTGGAGACAAGCGCATGGGCGTCCAGTAGGCAGGGGCCAAAGACGAGAGACACTGTCAACATCCTACAACCTGCAGGCGCCCACAGCAAGGGCGGACCCAGCCCAGACAGCAGCGCCGCCAGTGCTGAGATCTCTGCTCTGGGAGAGCCCTCAGGCCGGCCGCCGGGACCCACGTCCACCGGTCTCCCTGCCTGGGGCCCCGAGGCCACCCTCGACACCCCCACGGCCCTCTGCCGGAAGCCAGCGTGACCTTGTCTGAGCAGGTCCCTTCCCTGTGTAAAGCCCTCCAGCGGCTCCCCATGACCCTTAAATAAACCAAACATCCCCACTGCCCACCAGCCTCACCCAGCCTGGCTGGTGACATCAGGTTCCACAGGTGGGAGGTGGGCTCAGACGGTGCTGACTCGATCATTCACTCGTGTGTGTGTGTGTGTCTGTGTGTGTGCACGTGTGTGCCCTTTCCCATCAGAATGCAAGCTCTCCCAGAAAACCGAGCGTGCCCACCAACTCCCTGCTGGACCCCAGCACCTAGAAACGTGCGAGGCACATGGCGGCGGCCGCTGTCTTTGGAAGGAATGAGTGAGGAATGGGGCCCAGGACTGCCCGCAGCCCGGCCGGCTGTGACCCGAAGCGTCGCTGTGTCCCCGCCACGCTCCCGGGGTGTCTGCCGGCACGACGGGCACACAGGAATGGGCTCAGCATCGGCTCCGAGCCCTTCACCAGCCTCTGCTGCGGGAACCCCAGCTGTCCGTCTCGCCGTCAGCCCAGCACCAGGGGCAGCGGCTGCCGCGGTGACACCTGACCCCCTGGGGTTTGCTCTTCTGGCCTATCGCGTGCTCTGGGGTAAAATCGTGCTGCAGCTGAACCACTAATGCCGACCAGCCCCCGGCGCGGAAGGACGGGGCTGGGCCTGAGGGGCGTGTGCAAGCCGCGTTGTGGCTCTGAGAAGGCAGGACACATCTCCTCCAGACACTTTTTATAAAAAGCTAATTCAATAAGTAACATTGCAGGAAGACCCACTCTAGGCAGGAGAGGGGAGCGTACGATATGGTTCTAAAGAACAGAAGAGTTAGTGTGGGCTCAGCAGACATGGGGGAGATGGCAAAAGATAAGGAAGGGTACGGTGCAGACGATAAACCCACACACAAGCACACGTATGCACACACAGTACCGAAAGCAGGCCCAGCACCATTCTGGTTTCTTCAAGTGCATTTTTAAAGCCCACGGTGACTCCCTGAGGTGGGTCCTATTTGCTGTGCCCATTTTACAGAAGAGGAAAGTAAAGTCCAAGAGGTTAACTAACAATCCCCAGGGAAGCAACACCAGACAAGCTGAGCCAACAAGAGCACAGATGTAAGCCATGCTAGGGGGACTTCTTGGAGGAAGGGGCTGGAGGCTGTGGTCTGATGGAGAAAAGGATGGATGAGAGGGGTCAAAACCACTCGGAAATCATTGAACAGGGAGGAGGGAAAGGACTGACTCTGATCCAGCTCTTGCTCTGGAGGAACTGCCATGTGACCACCCCCTTCAGTCCTCAGGACGCCTCCCAGAATAGAGCTGGGGTTCCCGTCTCACGGACCAGAAGCTGAGGCCCAGCTTAATTAACGGCTCCCAGTCACACACTTCCTGAGCAGCACAGTGGGGTGTCTCTGGCCTTCCTGACCTTGCGAGCTCAGGAGGCCAGAGAGACAGCCTGGCTGGGGTTGTGGGGCCTTCCTGGGGGCCTCTCCCCTCACGGCTTCCCGCCAAAGCCACCCCATCCCCAAGGGGAGGCGTCCTTTTCTCAGCTGACCGATGCCTCTGAGGCCAGAGGCCCTTCTGTAACTATTTCTAGAAGGCTCTCTCCCACCTTCACCTGACTTCCTTTTCTTTCTTGAGCTGTCTGGGTGTGGGTGGAGAGAGAAAAACAGCACCCTGCCTCTCAGAACGCTCCGCAGCAGCCCCGCTCACCGCCGGCTCTCACGGGGTCCAGCAGGTCGTTCAGGGGAGCGTCTGCTTCGGAGAAGACGCGCCCTCCTGCCTCCTGACGCGAGGCTCAGCTGCTCCCCATCGGGCCTCCACGTGCTGTCGCTCAGTCGTGTCGTGCTCTTTGCGACCCCGTGGACTGGAGCCCACCAGCCTCCTCTGTCCATGGAGTCTTCCAGCAAGAATACCAGAATGGGTTGTCACTTCCTCCTCCGGGGGTCCTCCCGACCAGGGATCAAACCTGTGTCTCCTGCACGGGCAGGCGGGCTCTTCACCACCGAGCCCCTGGGCAGCCCAGCTCGGGTCTCCACTGAGCCGCTCAAATGTCCGACAGAGTGGCAGTGTTGGCCCAGAAGCAGGTGACTCAAGACAGAACCAGGAAGACGTGGCGCCTCAGCCATTTATCCTGGGCGACACACTGTCACTTCCACCATTTGCTATTTCTTAGCAGCGAGTAACTAAGTCCAGCCCATACTCAAGGGGAGAGGACCTAAGGGCCACTTGGGGTCTGTGGACACATTTCATAAACAGCACAGCGGAGGTAGGTGTGCCTTCCAGGGCCCTGACCACTGTTAGCAGAAGCAGCAAGCGACCACTTGAGTCGCATCTTCGACGGCAGCATGCTCGTGTCCCAGGACATTCCAGGGAGTCAGCCTCGCCTCATGACTCTTTCTTTTCTGTTTTTATCATAAAATACATGCTTCTTGTTAAAAATCTGGGAAATACAGAAAAATCAAGGAAAAGTAATAAAATTCACCCACCATCACACAACCTAGAGGCAATCCCTGATCACAGTGCAGTTTATTTCCTCCCTTCTGTGTGTGTCGTCTTACACGGTGAGAAATGTGACGAGTGTACGCTTCTGCATCCTGCTTCTCCATGTTTCCTCCCTTCTGTGTGCCGTCTTACACTGTGAGAAATATGATGAGTGTACGCTCCATGTAATATTACTGCATACATTTTCCTTCGAGTCATTAAGAAGTCTTTCTCTTTTTTGACTGTGCCATGGGGCTTCTGTGATCTTAGTCCCCGACCAGTGATCCTACCTGGGTTCACAGTGAGAGTATGGAGTCCTAACCGCTGGACTGCCAAGCAGCTCCCAGGAAGCCCTTGTGCTGAAGACGTTGAATGGCTGCCACCGTACTTCTCTTACTGACTCCCCTATTGCTGGACTTCAGGTTATTTCTAGTTTTTTAATTATTTTTAACAACTCAGTGATGAACGTCTTTGTTCCTGAAATTCTGAAGGCACTTTGGATCATTTCCTCAGTTGGGTTCCCAGAAATAGAACACTGAACATTTTTGAGACTTTTGGTATTTTTTCCTTCTGGTTTGGCTTCTTGAAGCTCTGCTTTTCTTGGTAACATTTTCTTGCTCTTGGATCAACTAGTAACTTGCATTTCTTTTCAACCAACGTCAATTCTGTTGTTAGTTTGCTGTCAAGTTCCGTCCTTTATTCATTCAACAAATGTCTCCATGAGGACCGTGTCAGGCGCTAGGTCAGCGCTCTCTGTGAATAGCAGAGCTCATCGTCAAGAGAAGTCGCGGACTGTGCCTTGGTCCACAGGATTTGAAGCAGCTTGCATGTAAAACACATCAAGTAAATAGTAAAACCAGAAGGTCAGGACCAAAGACAAGAGAAACAGAACTATATTTCCCCCCAGAGTTAACACAGTTGCTGTAACGGCTTTGCATTTCCAGCAGCCAAAACAATCGGGATCGACGCTCCATTACAGGGCCCTCCCAGCCTGGAAAAGAGGAAGCTTATGTGTTCCTCCAGGAATGAGGCCTTTCCTAGCACTGAATCCTGAAAGAAGTCCTTGGGTGTGGCTTTATTATACAGAAGAGACACTGAGCAGTGGGAAAAGTGAGGTCCTCCGCGTGTTTGAGGTTTTATGAAACGATAAACGCAGGAGAAAACTTCACACAGCCTTTCTTTAGTGACCCTTCAGGGGCTTAACATTGAAATGCAACTTCACGAAGCAGAGAGATAACTAAATAAAAAGATAAACTCAAGTCTCCAGGTGAGTAGCCAATTGTGTGGTCCAAGTCAGTTCACAAATTTAGAATTCCTGGAGGAAAAAAAAATAACAACAAGACTTCAAGTTCTATGTATTACCTTGGCAAAAACTAAGCCTTCTTTAAAGATTAAAACCCAATTTTGGCAAGCACTGGGAAAGCCAGCCCTCCCCTGCGCTGCGGGTGGGAGTATAAATTGGTATAATCCTTCTAGAGGGAAATTTGGTATAAGTAACAAGAGTCTTAAAAATGCGCTTACACACAGCAGTTCTGCAGTGGGGGGCTTTTTTCCTGAGGAAATAATTTAAAAATGTACACCAAGCCTTGTGCACCAGTAGTTTGCCCTGCTCCGCTTCTTGGCCTGCAGTCAACATAGATGGGCCCACCCAGGCCTGGAAATCTCTGGATCTGCGGCGCTTTGGGGAGGCAGACCTCTTCTGTCACTCATGTCAGCATCTCAGCTCTCTCTTTCTTTCTAAAATCTTTTATTTTGAAATCATTTAAGACTCAGAAGAATTTGCAAAAATAATACAGAGTTCCCACCTACCCACCACCCCGACTTCCCCACGCCGATGGCTTACATAACCACAGCACATGACCCAAATCAGGACAGCAACCGAGGAAAGCAGCTGCTGCTGACAGCCGCACACTGATCCGCTCCCAGCAGGCCCTCCGAGCCGTGTGTGTTTCTGTGACTTCGGTCGTGGGCACAGATCCCCGGGACCACCACCGCATTCAGGACCAGGGCCGCTCCAGCCCCCGCAGTGGCCGAGCCTGCCCGCGGGACCCCCGCTCCAGCCCCCGCAGTGGCCGAGCCTGCCCGCGGCGCCCCCGCTCCAGCCCCCGCAGTGGCCGAGCCTGCCCGCGGCGCCCCCGCTCCAGCCCCCGCAGTGGCCGAGCCTGCCCGCGGGACCCCCGCTCCAGCCCCCGCAGTGGCCGAGCCTGCCCGCGGGACGCTGTCCTTCCCAGAGAGTTAGGTAACCAGAAGCGCACAGCGCGCCCTCTGAATGCGCTTCTCCTCCCCTGCTTTGCCTGTTTTCTCAACATCTCAGCCGACCCCGCCTCCTCCTGGCTCCTCCCAGCGGGCCAGGCCGGGAGGCCCCCGACCTGGGACCCCCTGGGTCAGCCCCGTCGTTGGTCAAGCCCATGGGCGGCTGCTGGGGGTCAGGCTCCAGGCAGTCCAGTCCCCTGTGCCGAGGAGAGAAGCCGCCCGCCGGCGGGGGCAGCGCAGGGCGGTCCCCGGGGGGCGCGGCAGCTGCTGTAACTGCCGTGGCTACAACGAAGCTTGTCGGGAAAACCCTCAACGGCCGTGGCGCACCTGGTCACCGTCCTCTGGTCCCCTTTGCTGGCAGAACGCAATCTGGGGCTTACCTGGGGAGGCCGTGGGTCCCCTAGAGCCCTGGGGGTGGGTCCTCATGGTGTGAACCAAGCCCAGGAACCCCAGCGGCCTCGCGCCCTGGACTCTGTGGGTTCCGCGCGAGGACGCGCTGAGAGCTGCCTCCGATGACCTTCCGAGCCCTGTGGACGCCCTGAAGGGCTGTTGGGAGAGGCCAGCTCGACATCAGAGAGGTCCTGGGGTTTTTCAGTCTGAAAGAACGTCTTGCCGCCTGGTTTTTCCAGAAGTCCTCATGCAGGGCTCCCTGGCAAAACACGCTGCTGCAGCGAGAACGATTTATAGCGAAACAGCGCAAGGAACAATCAGCTGACTTTGGAGGAAAGATTAAAGGCCAGAGAGGAGATGCTGGGAGATTGTATCAGGCTGAAAACACAGAGAAATCATTTGGCAGGTGGGACGATCTTTTGATCGCCAAAGCCCTGAGTGATTCTGTGTCTCTGTGAAGCTTCCACCCCTCCCCAGGACCGTGACCCCTGACCCTGACCGTGACCCCTCCCCAGGACCTTCACCCCAACCCTTCGCCAGGCCTGGCCAGGACTCTGCCAGGACTCAGAAGGAGCAGAACCCAGTCCCCTGCGCAGGGCTCTTCCTCCGCAGAGAGCGACGTGGTTCCCGACGGCAGGCTGCATCGCTGACTGGTGCGGCGGTAAGACAGGCCTCTTCCTTCTGCCGGGCTGTGGGCAGAAGTCAGGACCGCCCTCAGCAGCCGGCGCTTCCCGAGAGCTGCCCCCTGCCCCGCACCCCTCAGGACGTGGACGTGATCTGCTTTATTTATTTCAAGGATTCTCCGCCTGACATTCCTCAACCCGACAGGCATCGCACTGTGACATTTGGGGACTCGCTAGTCTTTGCTGCGGGGACTGTCCTGGCCATCCCGGTGTCCGGCGGCGTCCGTCGCCTCTGTCCTCTGGACACTGGAGCTCTTCACCCCAGCTGGCAGCCAAAGGTGTCTCCAGACATCGGCCAGCAGCCTGGGGGTGGTGAACAGAGTAGCCTCGAGTGGCGCTGGGAGCAGGGGGCAGGTGGTCACCTCAGAGGAGGGAGAGCGGGGTGCTTCCTCCCCGGTGCGTCTCAGGACCCCCGGAGCCACCCTGTCCCCACCTCTGCACGGCCTCCGGGGGTGTCGTCTCCCACGCGGGGACCCCCCAGGCAGGACCCCCCTCTGCAGAGCCATCTGGGTGTGTCCGGTCCTGGCCGGCCCCTGCCTGGCACCAGGTGCCTCAACGTGGGCCCCCCGCCTCTCCCTGCCCCTCCAGCTTGCCAGAACGTGCCCGGCAGGCTGGTAGATGACCATCAGGGAGCGCTACCCTCCCCAGAGAAACTTATACGTGACAAATAATCATAAAAAGCTGCTACTTCTCACCAGACCCTGTGCTGCTAAATGCTTCGAAGATTCTCTCCACAAACCGTCAACTTGGGTATTGCGGGCTTTATGTGCCTATTTCGAATGATGCAAGTGAAAGTCGCTCAGTTGTCTCCCACTGTTGGCGACCCCGTGGATTACACAGTCCATGGCATTCTCCAGGCCAGAATACTGGAGTGGGTAGCCTATCCCTTCTCCAGGGGATCTTCCCAACACAGGAACTGAACCAGGGTCTCCTGCATTGCAGGCGGATTCTTTACCAGCTGAGCCACCAGGGAAGATGAAACCAGAACTTAAGGGATCAAGAAATTTACCCACGTCACCTCGTGGTCGACAGATGACATGGACTCTCGGGCCCCTCTCACCCCAGCGCGCACGTGCTGGGGTCAGCGAGTCCCAGGTGGGTGGAGGTACCGCTTGTGGAGTGGCGGGGCCCAGAGCCGGTCGCCCCCCTGCTTCGAGCAGCCTTGGCCTTCCACCCCAGGGGGCCATCCATCATTATCTTTGTCTTGAAAAGGGGCAGGAAACAGCCTGAGCTAAGCTTTCTCCCACGAATGGACATCAGACCTGCTAGGAAATGTCAGACATTTTCTAGTAGATGGTAAGAACCGAGGGAAGGAGCTTTTTTCCTCTCCCCAGTGTGAGCAGTGTCTGTGATCTTTACAAGTGATGGCTGAGGCCTCTGTCATTCGGAATCAAGGTCTCAGGAGCTGGAGGCTTCCAGGTAACCTGAAGCAGGCCCATGTTTTGAGAATTTGTCCTGCCCAGAGGGAGCCCTAGAACCGAGCCCTGGCGACTCCCACAGACGTTTGCTTGCTCTGGAAGGCCGGCCAGAGCCGCTGGACAAGCTCCACGGCTCGCAGGTCCCTGGGCCCAGCGCTGCCTGCCCCCAGCTCCCCCCACCTTTGCTGCCTGTGTCCTAGACGCCTTGTCCTGGAAATCAGCGTCACAGTTCTCACCCGCGAGGAGGGCTGTGGCAAGCTCACCATCATCATTTTGAAAAGGAAAATAACAATTATTAGGAAGGATGTGGAGAAATTGGAAACTTCATCCATTACTGATGGGAATACAAACAGTTTGCCTCTGTAGAAAATCGTCGGTTCCTCAAACAGGTAAACACAGAATTATCCTGCGATCTAGCAACTCTGCTCTGATGTACGTACCAACCGAACTGAAAACAGGTGTCCAAATACATGTACACATGTGTTCACAATCACACCATTCTCAACAGCCAAGAGGTAACACGCAATCAGCCAGTAAGAAGATAAACAAACTGTGATACAACAGAATGTTAGAAGCGAAAGGGATGAGTACTGAAGCAGCTACCACGTGGATGGGGCTCCAGAACGTCACGCTAAATGTAAGAAGCCAGACACAAGGGCTGTGTGTTGTGAGACTCCATCTGTGTGAAGCATCCAGACTGGTGGCTCCACAGACACAGAGGGTGCTTGCTGCTGGCGGGGTAAGGGGCAGGGCGGAGGTGTGAGGACTGACCGCTGGGTGGTCCAGGGCTTCCTCACACGTTAGTGTCCCGGCTGAGCAGGGCCCCGAGCCAGCGCCTGGTGAGAGGGTGGTCCACGCAGCCAGCGACTGTGGATTTGGTGAGAAACACGCGTCCCTTCCTTGGCGGTCCACGCCCAGGTTTCTCTCTTCGGGCCTGTTCCCTTCATCCTCTCTGCATCCTGAGCCCCAGGAGTCACCAGGCAGAAGGTCTCCTGGACCAGCAGAGAGCAGGAGAGAGTCTCGGGTCGGGCTGCAATCATCACCTTTGCCATGCCGCTCCGCCTCCAGCCTGCTTCCCAAGCCCACAGGGAGCTGTCCCCGTGCGGGGCCGCCTCCCAGGCACCTGCAGACCCTTCCTGCCGAGGTCCCTGCCCCTGCCCACCCCACTCAGCAGCTCTCAGCCCAACCAGGCCCGCCTTTCAACACTTTCTCGGCTTTTGTGACGGAGAAGAGTCTTCATTTGGTAGATGGGGTCCCCTGCCCTTGGAACTGTTTTATAAGCCAGAATCTAGTTGCCAAGGGGACAGATACAGGAGCAGAGGCTGGACAGCTGGGCTTGGGGGACAGGGAGGGCAGTTTGGAGAGCAGCCAGTGGGGGATCCGAGTGGCTGCTCACTCACCCGGCAAGGACATGCGCAGCTGTGTGGCCGCTCCGGGGCGGGGGGGCAAGAGCAGTCCTGCGGGAGCATGGGGCTCAGGGCTCTTTAGGCCCCTGTGGGAGAGCCCCCAGCCCCCCAGTGGGCTTCAGGAGGGCAGGGCTGTGAGACAGCTTGGACGGGACTGCAGGGGTGATCGGCAAGGAGGGGCATGCAGCCCGGGTGCCTGAGGCGGGGGGACCCAGGGCCTCTCGAGCGGCCGCGTCCACCCGAGGAGGCGACGCCCGTGAGCCGGAACGTGCCAGCCTCCTCGAGCGCCCTCCTGTCGTTACTTCTGGGGCAAATGCTTCTTGAGGCCCCTGCTTCCTCGTGTGGAACAGAAGGGACTCACCTCCTCGCCTGGAGGGTTGCTTGGGAGCCAAGGGCGGCAGCACACGAAGGCAAGTGCGGCGGGGCAGGCACCAGCCCCGCAGAGTGCCCCAGCGACCTCAGGCCCCGGCCGCCTGCTGCCACCCGCCCCGCCCC
>SJYR01001163.1:363426-380558 GCA_006410655.1 Kobus ellipsiprymnus
GGGGGTGACGACGCCCCCTCTGTGCGGCGCGGCTGCACTGCCCGCTCCGAAGCTGAGCGCGCACGCCCACGACAAACTTGAATAGCGCCGCGGGCCGCGATTATGGGGTGGTGCGGGGGGAAGCCCCCCACCACCTGTCGAGCTGGGCTGTCGGTCCGCGCCAGCCGGGTGGTCCCACCGCGAGTCCGCCTGCTCCGGACGCCCCGGCGGGGCCGCGGGGACGGTGGGGGTGGCGGGGATGCTCTGTCCAGCGGGACAGGAGGACGTGTCGGGCCAGAGGCCGTGGAGCAGAGATGGACGCGCGGCGAGACGCGGGTGTGGGGCCGGGGCCGTGCGGGCAGTGCAGGGAGAGATGCCCGCCCCCAGAAACAGCGCGCGCCTCCCCGGCCGCCCAGGCCCCTCCCGCTCCACAGGCCCGGCCTGTCTCCCTGCCCTCACCCCGTCCCCCTGCCCTCACCCTAATTTGACAGCTAGTGAAGATTCCCTGTGCTAAAATTTCTTGATGAAGTCAGATAGCTTCTTCCTAGGATAGAAGAGAGAATCCCCTGGGACCTGGCTGGGCAGGGGGAGAGAGCAGGGCGTGGGAGGGGGGCCTGGGGTTTGCATTCTGAGCCCCACAGTGCTCACCCGGGTGCCTGCTCTCACCTGCCCCCTCCCCAGGACTGGTCACTCCAGTGTCCCTTTTTATGGCTGAGACTCGATCAGGAAGGGGCGGGGATCCACCGCTTACTGGACAAGAGCAGGACCCAGCAGAGGGGCCCCACGTGGGGGCCTGACTTAGCCAGAAGCCGCCCCGCAGCTGTCCCCGTGCCAGCCCCTGCCCCCTGCCGTCCCGGGGAGAGCGGGACGGGCGCCCACTCAGGCCCACTCCAGCAGCCCCACGTGCCCAGGGTTTGATACATTAACAGCCCAGATTGCACCGGGGTGGGCACAGGAGTCCTTGGCTCAGGTCTGGTGCCCTGGCCCCAGGACACCGCAGGACCACGGGAGTCTCGGTTGGCTGCGCGCTCTGCTGACCCACGGCCGGCACTCCCTCCCAGAGCCCCCGCCTGCCTGAGACACGCGAGCTCGGCCTCACTTCTCCACGGACTTGGCAGCTGGAGGCAGCTGGGGACATGTCTCAGGGCCAGGTCCCCAGGGTGCTTAGAAAGGGGGCAAAAAGTGTAGCGGCCACCAAGACAGCCCCACCCCAGACTTCAGCCTCCCTTTCACACGGGGGCGGGGTGGGGGCGGGTGCCCTGTGCACCGTGTCGCTGGGCCTGGGGCATCCTGGTGGGCTGCGCTCCTCACCGCCTCAGCTGGGAGCCGGCTTTGAGACCTCGGCCATTCTCGGCCTGCGAGGTGGGGTTCCGTGGCTTGCGGCTGGGGAGGGGCGTGCAGGGGGAGGTTGCCTGAACTGCTCGCGCTTGACCTGAGGAGGCAGGCCACAGGTCATGGCGGGAAACACGGGCTCCAGCCTCAGCTCCCTCAGCTGGAACAGCGCCGGGGTGTGCCACGAGGCAGGCACACAGGTGTGGTGCCGGCTCACTGGGGACTACCAGGGCCGGTCGGCTCTGCTTCCTCCAGGCCCCCCTGACTCTTGGACCCTGGACTCCAGAGGCTGGGACCCCTCGTGCCGTCCTCAGAGCTGGGGGCAAGGGTGTGAGTCATTGTATCAGAGACGCTCACAGATTGGGCTCAGGTTCCCAGGAAGCAGGTGGGACACAGGAACCCAGGTTTTACCCAGCCCCTCCTCAGGGGAGCTGACCCTTCTGCTCAGGCTTCCAGCCCTAGCTGGCCTGGGCCTGCCCCACACAGCCTCCTGGCTCATTCCTGGGTGGTCAGTGAGCACACACCTGCTCCTTCAGTCCATCCTGGGTTTTGGGTCAGCCTTCCTCCCTGGCAGAATCAGGACCAGCTACTTGTGACCTCAGGGACACCATGAAAACCCACCAGATAGCATCTGTTCCCCTAAACCTAGCTGTCTGCTGCCTAATATTACACCATTAGAGACTCATTCCTTTGCCTGTGTGTGGCTTTGTACCCAGTTAAGTCAGCTACTAAACGTAGGCATAGGTGACTTGTTTAAAGGCTTTCAGGACCTGAGGGGAGATGGAGAGGGGAGGAATGAGAACGTGCTGTGCTGGCCGGCCTCTGAGTTCCGCGGAGAAAGGCTCGGCTGTGAGCTCCCAGGAGAAGGAAGGGTTTGGGGAGTCGGTGCGGGGGAGTCAGGCAGGGAAATTTGTGACCCTCAGTGGGAATTCTCAGCGGGAATGTGGGGCAGGTGGTCTGCTGAATGAGGAATGAGCAGATAGAAGCTTCCAGTCCTGTGGGGGTGGGGGGGGCAGGGCCAGTGGCCTGCCCCACCCCCCACCCTACGACTGCGCAGCCGCATGGGGTGTGACGGGCTCTGGCTGTAGGAGGTGCTCTTAGCTCTGATGGAGCCTGGCTCGCTGTGCTGGCCGTTTAACCCGCCGCGTTATTTGTCGGGTCAGCAGATGATGGGCTGTGCTGGCGGGGGTGCGGGGGACACTCCATGCGTCCCCACAGCCCCCGGGGCCTTCCCTGGGAAAGAGCAGGAGCGTCACGCAGACCCGAGTCTGGGGGCCGCAGGGCTGGCTGCAGTCACCTTGCACCTCGTGGAGGTGGCCCCGGCCTGGCCAGGCGCACGGTCCTGGGTCTTCCAACGTGAGGGCCAGCGTTAGGGGTCGTGGGGGTGAGAACTGACCGCCCCTGTTAAGGGGGCCCCCCAGCAGGCCCGCTGCGGGAGGGGCGGGCCGATGTCACTTGGGCTCCCGGGGCCTGAACCATGGACCGGGCCTGCCTGCCGATGGCGCAGCGGGGACCGTCTGCCGCTGGTCCAGGACCTGCTGAGGGCAGGGCTAGGCTGGGGCTCAGAGGTCGTGGGTCCCCTGGACGGCCTGTTGCCGTGAAGCCCCAGAGCACGGCCGTCCTTAGAGATTGTTCCCAGCCGTGTGCGCGCTGAGTCCATCCAGCCGCGCCTGGCTCTGCGGTCCTCAACCGTGTGTGCGTGCTGAACTTATCCAGTCGTGTCTGACTCTGCGGTCCCACGGCCGGTAGCCCGCCAGGCTCCTGCGTCCATGGGGTTTCCCAGGCAAGATACTGGAGTGGGTTGCCATTGCCTCCTCCAGGGGATCTTCCCGACCCAGGGATGGAGCCCTCCTCTCTCACTCTCCTACCTTGAGAGGCCGGCTCCTCGCTGGCGCCCCTGGAAGCCGGTTCTCAAGCACAGCTGTTCTTAGGAATAATGGTGGTGGTGACGGTGACCGCAGTGGCTCTTCGTCCTCTGTCCGTCGTTGAGCACCTACTGTGTGCCGGCTGCTCCTGTGAGCAGCGGGCACACAGCGGAGGCCCTGCTGGCCTCGGGGGCAGATTATTCTTCCGGGGAGGGGTCCTGTGCTCGGCCGAGTGTTTAGGAGCAGCCCTGGCCTCTCCCAGTGGGGAGACACTCCTCCTGCTTTGGGACACCCAAACGTGTCCCCCCGGAGGCAGGCCCAAGGTCCCCGAGGTCCCCTGGAGGCCTGCGTTGCCCACTGCCAACCCCACTGGGCCCTGACTGTGAAGAAAAGACTTTCATCCCGTTCCCTTAGAAGCAAACTTTCTTTAGAGGGAGACACGCCACATGTGCTAAAGAAAGAACACGCCAGCAAGCCGCGTGCCGGAGAGGAGGGCGGGCGGGGTAGGGGGTGCCGTTTCCCAGAGGGCCTCAGAGAAGGTCCCCTGGTGACGGGCCCTGGGCGAGGCGGGAAGGAGGAGTCCAGGAGGAGGGGGCGTGGGGCGGGAGCAGTCAGGCAGGCTCCCCCGAGGGCCCTGGGCTCTGAGAGTAAGGCCCGGAGCGCTCCTGGCTGCAGGAGCAGACGCCAGCCCGGCCTCCGCCCTCAGCTGAGCGTTGTCTCCTCGCCTCCTTCCAAAGCCCAGAAGGTGAGGCCGGGTACGGAGAACCCCTGGGACGTGCTCTCGAGCATCCATACGCTGCCGTCTCAGACTGAAACGTGTGCCGCTCAGAATTGGGTCCAAGCCCCAGCTCAGCCTTGGGCCGGCCCTGAGCCCCCGGGGCCTGGGCTCTGCGGGTGGGGGTGTTGTCCTTGGTCCCCTGCGCCCCTAGAAAGACAGGGTTGGGGGGGCGGGAGGAGCAGGCCGCACCCTCTGGTCTCGCCCTGCCACNTCCAAGCCCCAGCTCAGCCTTGGGCCGGCCCTGAGCCCCCGGGGCCTGGGCTCTGCGGGTGGGGGTGTCGTCCTTGGTCCCCTGCGCCCCTAGAAAGACAGGGTTGGGGGGGCGGGAGGAGCAGGCCGCACCCTCTGGTCTCGCCCTGCCACGGGCTCCTGGTCCAGATTCGAGCATCTGTTTGCTGGGCAGCAGCCCTGCCATCTGCAGAAGTCAGAGCAAGGTCTCCAGAGGTTGAGGGAAGTCAAGCCTCCTTTCTGAGAGCTGGGGAGGGGGCCCCCTTTCTGCGTCACAGACACCCCGGGCAGGCTCTGGGCTCCTCAATCGGTGCCCACCGGGCTCCTCCTCGTAGCCAGCGGGCTGGAAGCTCCATACCCACTGCGTAGCCCAGCAAGGGTGGGGCAGCCCCCACAGGCTCCACCCTGCGGTCCCCAAGACTCTGCGTTAGAGAATCTCAGTTAACCACTTTGCAAGTAACTCACAGCAGAAATATGTTCCTATTAATGCCTGGAAAAGTGGGTTTAAAACTTAACCGAGAGTTAAGACTCACTGGACGCAGAGGACCTCCCTGGGAGCACCGCGCTCACCCCTCACCCCCACCCCCACCACGCACGGTTTGTCTCCCCCGGGGCTGGAATGCCAGATGAGAGACCCTGGGGGGGCATCTCTGGACCATCGTGCGCAGGGCTGTCGAGGGTGTGAGGCCCTCTCAGGAGGCGTGTGCCCCATGCGGAGGGCTGCGTCTGGGTCCCCGCAGCCTGTGGTCTCCAGGGATGCCCTTGCCAGGCAGGCAGGCCCCAGCTCTCCTGCTGGATTCTTTAATCTGTCTGTCCTCCATCGCCTATCTATATCACCTATCGATCGATCGATCATCTGTCTATACATGTCTGTCCTCCATCGCCTATCTATATCACCTATCGATCGATCGATCATCTATCTATACATGTCTGTCATCTATCGTCTATCTATAACCTATCATCTATCGTCTGTCTGTATCATCCATCACTGATCAGTCATCTGTCTCTCATCTGTCACCTGTCGTCTATTCATCTATCTACATCTATCATCCATCTTTTTATCTGCGCCAGGTCTGAGCTCTGGCACGAGGGGCCATCGCCGTGTCAGGCTGCGGACAGACTCTCTAGGTGGGGTGTGAAGGCTTGGTGGCTCTGTGACACGTGGGCTCCCGGCTCCCTGACCAGGAATCACACCCCCACCCCCTGCATTGCCAGGCAGACTCTCGACCGCTGGACCACCGGGGAAGTCCCACCACTGCTGGACTCTTTATTCACTGGAAGAAGATGCCCAGTGGGTGGACGGCACTTTCTGCGCCTGCTGGGCTGCCTGAGGCAGGAGGGCCGTGGGGAGCAGCCCTCGAGTCTCTCGGGTGGGGCAGGGGCCACAAGGGCAGAAGCACCCCGGCCTGGGGGTGGCACTGGAGCCCGGGGCTGAGCCCAGTCCTCTCACTGTGGGCCCAGGCAGGTTCCCACTCCTCTCCAGCCCCCCTCCTCCCTAAAGCTCGGGGCAGGAGGGAGGCTTCCCTTTCCCCACAGGTTCCAGGACCCCTGCGGTGCTGCAGGGGAGATCCCAGCCCCCGCCTCGTGGAGCCCCGAGGGCCCCTGGGTCTGGTGCTCAGGTCTGAGCAGAAGGAGGTGTGGAGGGAGGAGAGAGCAGAGGCCAGGAGAGGGTGCGCCTGGGGGAGCCCAGGTCCTCTCGCCCCCCAGTCCCACTCCAGACGGGCTTAGCCAGCAATCTGCAGCAGGCATCCTTAAAATGTGAAAATGATGGGGGGCAGGTAGTGGGCCTCCCAGGAAGCTCAGTGGTAAAGAATCCGCCTGCAATCCAGGAGACAGGAGTTCCCTGGGTAGGGAAGATCCCCTGGAGAAGGAAATGGCAACCTACTCCAGTATTCCTGCCTGGAGCGTCCCACGGACAGAGGAGCCTGCGGGCTACAGTCCAGGGGTCACAGAGAGTCCGCCGTGACTGAAGTGACTGCACGCACGGGGGAGGGGTGCCTGTGGCCTTGAGGGCTACACTTGGCCTCCAGTGCTCGCTGCCCAGAACCCTTGACCGAATGACCGGCTCCCTCAGATTCCTCGTTGGTGAAATGGCGTGATAACAGCATTGCTGGCAGGGTTGGGGGGAGGAGGTTTTATAGTTTTTTTGTTTGCAAACACATTTGACAGCTGAGAGCCCGGGGGCTGGAGAGGCTGCACCTTCGCTCGTGGTTGAGCAGCTAATGAGCAGCAGATGGGGATCTGAACCCAGATTTCTCGGGGCAAAGCCTGGGGCTCCTGCTCAGAGCAGCTCAGGCAGGAGCGGCAGTGGAGTACGGGACCACGGCCCGTCCTGGGGTTCAGGATGTCTGGTTTCACCAGGGCCCGGATGGGGGAGCGGAGGAGGTGGGCTCCAGCTGTCCCAGCCTCCGCCCTTAGGGCCCGCGGGCGTGCCGCTGCAGACCATGGGCCCCGGGCACCCCAAGCAGCTGGCCTGACCTTAACAAGAGCGCGTCAGGAGCATGAGATGCGGGGCCCACCTCAGGGCTGTGGGCAGGGGCCCAGGAGCAGGTCGGATCCCACGTGTCAGTCGCGTGGGGGACGGCTGAGGCTGGACATTTCCGAAGGACCGTGGCACCACCTCTGTGGATCCGCTTCAGACCTGCTGCTGGTTAAACTATTACTGAAGTTCCCCCAGCAGTCTCAGAGGCTTCCCTGGCGGCTCAGACGGTAAAGAATCTGCCTGCAACGCAGGAGACTTGGGTTTGATCCCTGGGTCGGGAAGATCCCCTGGAGAAGGAAATGGCAACCCACTCAGGATTCTTGCCTGGAGAGAGAGAGGACAGAGGCGCCTGGCGGGCTGCAGTCCACAGGGTCACAAAGAGCTGGACACAGCTGAGAGACTGGCTCGCTTCCAGCAGCCTTGGGCAATGGGCTTTATCATACCCATTTCACAGATGAGGACACAGAGGCCCGGAGGTGTGAAGTAACCCCCCTGAAACCACGAGGCTGACAGGTGGCCCAGCAAGGGTGGAGCCCTGGTCCCCCCAGTGCTCAAGGAGATTCCAGGCCCCTGGTGTCAGCACCTGGGCAGGAGCGGCAGTGAGCGGGGAGGGAAGAGGCTTGGAGGCGGGGGACACGTGGTTCAAGAGCTACGTTTTGGAAGGCAGGCCACTGCGGTCTTCACGCCCCTCGTTGTTCGTTGTTTTAATTTCTCACTGTCGAAGTAGCTCCTGTTTCCAGAGGGACATCTGGGAAATGAGAGCCAGGGTTCGTTATCCAGAAGCAGACTCTGAGCTGCGGGAGCAGCCCTCGTGTGGCTCAGGGAAGCCGCCGCTGCCAGGCGTCGTCACCCAGATGGGGAGGGGTCCCTGCATCCCCAGAGCCCATGCCCAGGTTCCCAGCCCCCAGGGAGGGGCGGCAGGCCCTCCCGTCCTAGAGCCCGGCTTCTGTGAGCCCTTCTTGGAAGGGACGCCCTGCAGGCCCGAGGCCACCAGCTCAGGGCAGAGGGCATGGTGCAGCTCTTGCCCGGACGGGAGCCGGCAGCCAGCCTGGCCTGAGCAGGGCCAGAGGTGGAGCCGCTCCTGGCAGGGCTTCCAGCCAAGCCGCAGCAGCTGTCCCTGCGTGCTCGTGTCTGCAGCTCACGGGGGCCAGCTGGGCAGAGGGGCAGGTCTGGGTCTGGGGAGAGAGCTGGGCTCTGGAGGGGCACCCCACTCGGGTCCTGAGAGGGAGGGCCAGGCCCCTCGGGAGCGCAGGCCCTTGGGCATTTCTCCGGTTAAGAACAGGCAGCCCCGTGACGGCAGCAAATGTAATCAGAACTGACACTAACGGGGCTGCACCGCGTGGCGAGCCCATTCTGCAGACCAGATGGCGGGCTCGGCCACTCGGGGCTGCTCAGGGCTGGGTCCCCAGAGTGGGCCGTGGGGGTGGGAGCCTGACCGCTGTGTGACCTCGTTGTCTTCCTTCTTTGAGCCTCAGGTTGCTTAATTCTAACATGAAGGGGCAAGTGGTTCCCCCATCGGGTGGTGCACTGATAAAATTAAGAGGCAGAGGACGGTGGTGTAGACACCGAACCGCAGCCACAGAGATCCAGACGTGGTGTGAATGCTGCTGTGAACGTTCTCTGAGGCGTGTCCCTCGAGGCGGAATTGCTGGCTCTTCTGGGGATTCCAAGCTTCCCAAGTGGCTCCGTGGTAAAGAATCTGCCTGCCCATGCAGGAGACGTAAGAGAGTGAGGACTGACCCCTGGGTCGGGAAGATCCCCTGGGAAGGGCCTGGCAGTCGGCTCCAGTTTCTGCCTAGAGGAGCCTGGCGGGCTGTTGTCCTGGGGTCGCACAGCGCAGGACACGACATTTAACTTCCTGAGGCGTCACCACACAGCTTTCCCAGCGGCTACACCATGCTCCACTCCCACCAACAACGTGCGAGGGTTCCGATTTTCCTGCGTTTCCATCAACACTTATTTTCCCCAAAACTGTTTGAACGATGGCACCTGTATTTCATGGTCACACAGGGGCTCAGGTCGCGAGGCGATTTGTCCAGGCCTCCAGCTGCGTGGCCAGAGCCGGACCCTGCGCTCCGGACCCTGCGCTCCTGTATTTCACGGTCACACAGGGGCTCAGGCCGCGAGGCGATTTGTCCAGGGCCTCCAGCTGCGTGGCCAGAGCCAGACCCTGCGCTCCGGACCCTGCACTCCTGTATTTAATGGTCACACAGGGGCTCAGGCCGTGGGGCGATTTGTCCAGGCCTCCAGCTGCGTGGCCAGAGCCAGACCCTGCGCTCCGGACCCTGCGCTCCTGTATTTCACGGTCACACAGGGGCTCAGACCGTGAGGCGATTTGTCCAGGCCTCCAGCTGCATGGTCAGAGCCAGACCCTGCACTCCGGACCCTGCGCTCCGGACTGCCCACCTCCACCCCTGCTCGCAGGAAGCCAGGCTCCCCGGAGCCTGCCCGCGTTTCTCAGTCCCGACTGCACCCACACCCACTGCTCAGCATGGCTTGTCCTCCGAACAAGAGCCCGCCGACTGGTGCCAGCAGGCGTGGGCAGAGAGCGCTGGCTGCCGGCGGTGCACCTCCCCGGGGGAGACAGAGGCAGACAGACGCCCCTACTCACCGCCGGGAAGCAGGTGGCCTCTGGCGTGAATCTCACTTGGTCTCAAAATAGGTGGCTGCTCCCTGAGGTGCGAGCCTCACTCGCCTCTTGGTCCCGGAGGCCCTTGGCGCCCGGGCCGGCCTCACTCACTCCGCAGAAGGAGCCTGGCCGGTCTGCGGGGCCATGTCCAGCACCAAGGCCAGCACCAGCTGCCTCCTTCCCGGGCCCAGGGCGTGTCTGTGATGGACCTCGAGACGGCTGGGTGGGAGGCCGTCCGGCAGCCCCCACCTCTTTACTGGAGGAGACATCTCCTGGAGAAGGCGGGCAGGACTGCTTTGTGTGTGGAAACATCTTTTTTTCTACGCTTCTGCATCAGGACAGCCTAACCCCGCTCCCCGCCCACGCTGAGCTCCCTCTCCACCCGGGACCAGGCCTTGCAGCGGCTGTGTGCGCGCACTCAGTCCTGCCGGCTCTGTGACCCCACGGACTGTAACCCGCCAGGCTCCTCTGCCAAGGGGATTTCCCAGCAAGAGTGCTGGAGGAGCGGGCTGCCGTTTCCTTCTCCGGGGGGCCTTCCTAAGCCAGGGGTCGCACCCTAGTCCCCCTCCTTGCAGGCGGGCTCTCTGTCGTGGTGCCGCCGGGAGGCCTGCAGTGCCCGTGGCTGTGATCTTGGCCTTTCTCCTAGACCTACCCCGGCAGCCTGGCCCCCAGGACACGACTGTGGTGGGGGGGTCGCGTGGGACTGCCGTCGGCCTCGTGGTCTCAGAGCCGGGCGCTGAGGCCGCCCCTGTCTCGGTCTGCGCCACCTCAGCTCCGCCATGCGTCCCCTCCGAGCCGAACGTCAGGGCCGCCCAGAGTCTTTGCGGGACCGAGTCAGACTGTCGTGTTGAAAAGCACGTGCGGAACGTGCGGCTTCAGCCAAAATGCACGCAGGGAAACTAGGTCCAGAGAGGCGAAGCGACGAGCCTGGGGTCACACAGCTGTGATGGAGCTGGGGTCTGAACCCCGAACAGATGTGAGTGAAGAATGCTTGGCTTTGGGGACCAAGCCAGGCTGTGAACCTGCAGGGGAAAGGTCCTTCCACACCTGCTTCCTTTGCTCTGGGGTATTCACTGCCCCCAAGGACGTAAAGAAGAGGGCCCCCAGCTAGTGGCCCTGGACTCGGTCCACTGAGGCTGGGGGCTGGCCCGGCACCCGCCCCTGAGCCATCACAGGCACAGGGAGCCCCGCTCTTCCTTCTACACCCTCAGTCACCGCCCTGAAGTCTTCCCATGGGGTGTTGCTCCAGACCTCGAGGCAGCCCCGTGCCCCCCAGCCCCCTCGGAAACTTCCAGAAGCTTGGGCGGGGGAGCGGCTGCCAAGGGCCAGGAGCTGTTGTGGCCCCACCCACACTGCTGTATTTCATTATTGTAGCATCTGTACCGAGGTGTCACCTCAGACCCAGCTGAGAAGGTGGAGGGCCTGGGGGGGTCAGCGGAGAGTCCAGGTGGGAGCACAGCGTTGGCAAAACAGCTGCTGCCAAGCCCAGGGGGCACCGGAGAGCCGAGCCCCAAGCTTGTCTTCACGAGCAGCTCGAGGCCGGGCCAGGTGTGGCCGGGCCCTGTGACTGTCCCCTCGGACCAGCTCTGCAAATTCAGACTGGAGTGTTACTGGCTGGTGACGCTGTTTGCACCACTTGGATTTCAGCTCATTTGAGCCCAAGGTTGGCACCTTGGTGTCTGCGGGAGCGATGGGTCTGGGGAGCCGTTTGTGTTTTTCCTATCCTCTTCCCTCATCTGCGCAGCCAGCTGGTGAGCCTGCGTTCAGACCCCACTGAGCAGGCCCCGTGCTCAGCGGAGAGGAGCCAGGACATGCGTGTCAGACACAGGGGCACCCATGGGCCTTTACTGAGGCCCGTTTCAACCCAAGGGCAGCAGGCGACGGCTGGCCATTAAGGGAGCTCCCCTGGGTTCACCCAGAGTCAGGATCAGTTAGTATCAAACCGCAGCCGCGTTTCCTGCCGACTCTGCGGACAGAGACAAAGCTCGGGAGGGGCGGCAGCCCAGAGACATCCCTCCTGGTATTGATTTCTGCCCCGCGCTCCACAGATTGGGCCGCGCGCCTCCCCCTGACAAACGTGCCACTGTGGGAAGGCTGAGGACCGCTCGCCGTCTGAGGGCCCTGGTCTGAGGGCCCCCGGGCCGGCGCGCTGGGCGGGCAGGGCTCGGGTGGGTGAAGTCAGCCGGGGGAGGGGCAGTGGGAGCAGCCGTAGGCCCCCTGCCTCGCCACACCTGCCCCCGGGCGGGGCGACCCAGCCTGGATCCCTCTCGGTGCCCCCGACGGAGTCCTGGGAATCGCTCTGTGCTGGCGTCTGCCTGGGGCCGCGTCCTGCCTCGTGGGGAGGATGGGGTGGACGCCACACCTGGCCCGGCCTCGAGCTGCCCGTGAAGACAAGCTCGGGGCTCGGCTCTCCGGATGGGGAGGGTGGGAGGACTGCGCCCCAGAGCACGCACGGTCGGGTCCTGCCTGCCCCGCTGGGCAGGGCCGTCTGGCAGCTGCCTGTTTGCTGACCGCAGAGTGGATCGCACTTTCCGGAACAGCGTCTCCCCGGGCTCAACGGAAGGAGCCTGTGAGGTCCCAAACCCACGCGACAGTGAGACCCCTTCAGTGCCGCCGGGTCAGGCAGTCAGCACACAGGCCTGCGCCCCGTGCGCCTTTCCCTGCCTGCCCGACGACGCCCCGCGGCTCCCAGGCTCCCGCGCCTGTAGCCGTCCTGGGGCTTGATGGTCAGATCGCTGGAAGGCCTAGCAATTACGTGATTAAGAAAGGCGATGAGGGAGAGGAACTGCAGCCCCTCCGTCCTCCAAAGGGCAGTTCTCAGGACAGCCCCCCGCCAGCCGGGCCAGGAGCTGAGCTCCAAGTACTGGGTCAGCCAGGAGAGGCAGAGAACAAGGTGATGGGTGGCCGGCCCCAGCCCCGAGAGCAAGCTGCTGGCGGTCTGCACGCAGCCCCAGCCCTGACCCTTCTGGCGTGTGCCGCCGGCTTCACGCTGCCCTGGGTCTTCCCCGCAGCCACGACCCTGTCCCTGGTCTTCAGCCCTGGACTAAAGTTGACCTCAGGAAGATGCCCCCGGCATCCGCCCCCACCCCCCAGCCCCGCAGTTGATGGCCTGCAGAGCATATGACTTGAGCGTCTGCACACACAGGTCAGCTGTCCATTAAGCTATGGAACGGAGCACTCCACTTAGCCTTGTATATGGGACACAGTTAAATAATGAAAACAAAAATAGAACATTGCAGAAGCCTGGGGCAGGCTGGATCACGCCCCGGAAGGAGCAGGGACTGCCACCTGGGCAGGGACAAGAGGGTTGTGGGGGGTCATCGCCAGCCACTCTTTGTCAGGAAGCAGCTCCGGTTTAAAATATATTTTTTCTCTATTATAGGTCATCTTTTGTTAATTTTTAAATGAAAGTTTATACACACACATACACATACACACATCCCAACTGGAAAAATAATTTGTGCTTGTTACAGCACATTGGGAAATTCAGAAAAGTTGAAAGAGTCTTACTTCCTCCCCTGAGCAGCAGTGTTAGAGCTCTTTGGAAGCCCCCAACGCCCCTCCCAGGAGAGAGGGGAGTGAGAAGCAGGCACCAAATTGGAGACTCCCCCTTTTGTCAGCAGAGTGAGCTCAGCTAACACAACCAGTGACCAGCACTTAGGAAGACTTTTAAATATGCGGTCAATTCAGAAAAAGAAGTCTTCAAGGAACTCACACTCAGAGTCTTGAACATCTAAACCTATTCTGAGGGGGACTGCCGATATTGGACCCAGATACGGTCTTCCTCAGACAGTAAAGAATCTTCTTGCGGCACAGGAGACACAAGTCCAGTCCCTGGGTCAGGAAGATCCCCTGGAGGCATGGCGACCCACTCCAGTGTTCTTGTCTGCAGAATCCCATGGACAGAGGAGCCTGGCGGGCTGCAGTCCACGGGGTCACACAGAGTCGGACACGACTGACTAACACTTTCACAGGCTGTATGTTGGGGTCTTGCGGTCACTGCTTCCTGTCTTTACTGCATGAGGCTGAGGGAGCTTTCACAGGAGACATGAAGTCTCAGGTTCTTCCTTCTACCCTCTTAATGGGCAGTGTGGCTTTGGGCAGGAACGGGGCCCTAAATCTGCCCATAACTGGTCATCTGTCCAGCTGTGTGTCCACTTCTTAGGGCTGCAGACGGCATCACCACAGTCAGCCAGCGGGGGGCAGGTCAGCCACCGCCCCCCTACCTGGTGGGGACTGTCCCTCAGCACCCGGAAGACCACTAATCTAAAAACGAAAAATATGGTGGCTTTTATTCCACAAAACCAGTGAACAGGAACAGTAAAGTGGAAAGAAAAACTGGTCCATCATCCTAGTCAAAGCAACCGTGACAACTATTTTTGTATTCACAAAGTCACATGTTAACAGATTTTTTTTTTTTTACAAAGCAGCAAACTGCTGGTGTCTTGTATCCCACTTTTCTTTTTTTCACTTAACATTTCCCATAACAACCATGTAATGGTACATTGAGTTGATAAACCATAGCTCATAGAACCCTTCCCTTTCGGAAAAGCGTTTAGGTGGTTTTAGCATTTTGCTATCACAGACAACATGTTTGTGTATTTTCGTACTTACACTTTCATCTGTTCCCTTAGTGGCAGTTCCCAGAAGTGGCCTTGCTGGGATGGAGAGAGATGAAATGCTTGACACTCAGTGCCTGTTTGCTAAGTCGCTTTCCAAAAGGGTAAACCACGTAGCAGCGTCGCCAGCAGAGCGTGCGAAACGCCGTTTCAGATGTGACACTGTGCTTTTCTAACTGACGTTTCCTTTCTAGGTAAATTGTAAATTCACATGCAGTTGTGCGAAATCATGGGATTTTGTACAGAGACAGCCCATGTGCCCAGTTTCCCCCCATGGTTGAACCGAGTTCAGTCATTCCGTCGTGTCCAGCCCTTTGTGACCCACAGACTGCAGCCCGCCAGGCTCCTCTGTCCGTGCGGTTTCCCAGGCAAGAATACTTGAGGGAGTTGCCATTTCCTCCTGCAGGGGATCTTCCCCACCCAGCCCAGGGATCGGACCCTCATCTCCTGCATCACCTACTGCATTGCAGGTGGGTTCTTGACCGCTGAGCCCAACCCCAGAGGCTCCACGTCACATGGGGACAGGGGCGCCACGCCACGCGGGGATCGTACAGCCAGGGCACCAACAGGAAGGCGGTCAGTCCAGGACAGTCTGCACTACAAGGCTGCTGCCTGTTGTTCTCTTATGAGCAAACTGACCCCTCCACTCCAGGCCCAACACCCACTAATCTATTCTCCATTTCTTTATTTTTGTCATTTCAAGAATGTTATATACTTGGAATCATGAAGTGAAGTTTAAGGAAAATTATTATCAAAAAACAGATGTAACAAAGTTACAAGTAGAAGACTAGCGAATACATTTTGAATTAGGTAGTCTGTAGATTAGCGCTGTCCAATAGAAATGTTATGTGAACCACAGAAAGTAATTTAAAATTCTCTAAAGCCACACTAAAAAATATAAAGAAATAGGTAAAATCCATATATTTTTAGGCCAGTATACCATTTCACCATATAACCCATGTCTATGGGGTCGCACAGAGTCGGACATGACTGAAGCGACTTAGCAGCAGCAGCAGCCGTTGGGTATTTACTTTCTTTGCTCATGCTAAGTTGTAGGAGTCCAGTGTGCATTTGTACGAACAGCTCATCTCCGCTTGGACGAGGCACGCACATTTCAAGGGCTCGGGAGCACGCGTGGCTGCCGTGCTGGGTGGCTCGGCGTGCGTCCAAAGTGAAGGAGGCCCAACCGTGAGTGTGGGTTCTGCGCATCTCCAGGCCCAGAGGCTCCCTGAGGCAGCGAGCGGCTCTCAGCCTTGGCTGCACTTTAGAATCACCCAGGATTCTTGGAAAACACTGACGCCTCACCCCCTCCCACTTCTTCACCCCTACAGAGGGTTGGCACTCATTGGTCTTGGAAGCGAACTGGCATTATTGGGATTTGTTTTGAATTCCCAGGTGGCGCTGATGAGCAGCAGGGAGAGGCCTGCTGGCATGAAGTGTCCTCTGGCACCCGCGTGTCCTCTGGGGTCCTGAGGGGCCCTGGGGACACACGCAGGTTCCTGCCTGCCCTGACCTCTTGGAGGGCAGGTGCCTGCCTCTCAGGAGGTCTCTCTGCTTCTGGCTCTGCAAAGCCCACCCTCATCTCTGCCTTGTCCCGTTTTCCAGTACGATGCCCATGACCTCTCTCCCCCAGGGCTCCAGGCGTGGGTCAGTGCCTCCGTGGCCAGTCCTGTGTCCTTCCTGGTCAAGGAAAGCCGACGCGCATTTGCTGAGAGCCCGTGACCTCCTGCGTCCCAGAGCCCTCGCAGGCCCCCTGGGGAGAAGCCTCCTTCTGGCATCACTGAGGGGGCTCGGGACGGGGCAGGGTTGGGACCAGGGGCCAGACCACCTGGGCACCCAGGGTAATGGAACGAGGCAGCTGGGCTGAGGGTCAGCTCCTTTCCCAGGGTCTTCCGTGCCCCGTGGCCCTGGGCCCGTGGGGCGGGGTCCTGGTGGGGAACACACGGAACAACACCCCCGCCTTGTCACCAGCCTCTCCTGGGGGGCCCAGGGGATGGTGAGACCCCTCCTTTTTGGCTCTGAACCTCTCCACAGGCCCTCGGTTCCATCGTCCAGTCTGGAAATCCTGTTTCTTTAAAAACGCAGTCAGCACCCTGACCCCCTGTCTTGAGAGTCGCAAGGCGTCTGCTGGAGCCCAGACGTGTGGGGTCAGCGCCGGACCCTCCGGGGACCCTGGGCCGTCTCCGGGCCCGGAGGGTGCTCAGGTCCAGGCCGCTGGGGCCTCGGGGTATCCCCAGCAGTCTCACCTCAGGTCACGAGGTGGAGGGGAGGCAGGAAGCCTCGCGCTGAGACAGGCTCCTCAGAGAAGCACGTGCTTCTCTCTCCTTGCCCGGCTCTCACGAGGCTCACCCTCGAGGGGCCGGCTCTTCGGTCCTCACTAACGCGGGCAGAGGGGCCAGAGGGCTGGGCCCCCGGGGTTCCTCCTGGACCCGCAGCGACCCCGCCCTGGGGCTGAAGGGGGCCGGGCCGTACGGGGCGGAGGGCAGGGGTGCAGCGGGAGGAGGGAGGGGCCGCTTGGGCCGCTAGCATCCGAGTCAGTCCTGGCAGAATGTGATGGAGGCAGGGAGGCCGCGCTGGGAGGGGTGTTACGCGAGCGCATCCCCGCGCCGCCAACCCGGCCGGGCCACGTGATTGCCCTGCAAGGTCCCCTCTGCAGGGCTGCTCTGTGAGCGGCGAGCCTGCAGCAGGGTTCCAAGGGGCCGTCCAGGCAGTTTCTCCAAAGCCAGGCTGCTTTCCTCCCCACGCTCCACCGCCTCCACCTGGCCTGTCCTCCGTGCTGTCTCGGCTGGTTCTCAGAGCTGCGGAGGGAGGTGGAGGTTCCTGGAGCGCCGAGCTCACCCCCTACACTCTGTCCCGACAAGAGCAGACTCCTGACTGTCAACGGAAGTGTGGCCTGTTTTCCCTCAACATCATCACACTGGCCGTCCATCTGGCCCAGGCTGAGGAAGCCTGCAGGGAGCGCTGACCCGGGGTCTCTGCTCTCGGCCCCCTCGCTGACGTATGCTCTGCCCCCCGGGTTCCCATGGGCCGATGTCTACCAGACCAGGACTCTGTGCCAGGCCACTGTTCATAGCGGTTTACCCGCCGTTCACAGCAACCCTTGCACTAGGCACTGTTATTAACATGAGGATGTTTAACGCTGCTCACTTCTTCACAAGCTCATGAGGATTCAGTGAGCCACGCAGGTCAGCAGGTGCAAACAGGGACTCCAGCCTGGTGC
>SJYR01001163.1:409903-444607 GCA_006410655.1 Kobus ellipsiprymnus
ACTTTGGCCACCTCATGCGAAGAGTTGACTCATTGGAAAAGACCCTGATGCTGGGAGGGATTGTGGGCAGGAGGAGAAGGGGACGACCGAGGATGAGATGGCTGGATGGCATCACGGACACGATGGACGTGAGTCTGAGTGAACTCTGGGAGATGGTGATGGACAGGGAGGCCTGGCGTGCTGCGATTCATGGGGTCGCAAAGAGTCGGACACGACTGAGCGACTGAACTGAACTGAACTGATAATATTTTGCGTTTATAAATTTTTCATTTCTTCTTAATAAGCTATACTTTTAGAGCAGTTTTAGGTTGACATATATAAATACATTTCAAAGTAAAATTTCCAGGAACATTTCGAGAGCAGTTCTTTCAGACTCTTCTCTCGTCCTCATTCCTGGTCAGTCTGTAGAAGGTCTTTCTGAGCCTCTTGGGGACCATGGATAGTGTAGCTGGGTGAGGCTGCCAGGGTCAGATGTCATCCTAACCAGTCACCAGCCAGCTCCTATTCCTGGCCCAGCTGCTCCATTTCCAAAAGCAAAGGATCTGCTCACTCAAGTCTGATTGAGAATAAGAACAGGAAACGCTGACCCAGCCTACAAGGTCCGGAAGCTGAAGCTGAGATTCGGAAAGCTGAAGGAGGCTGGTGGTAACTTATCTGGGCTTGCATGGTTGGGGGTATGCATCCAGACCAAGACTGGCTCATCCCACTTCCTCTGGGTTCTCCACAGAAGACCACAGACCCTGGGGTCTGGCAGCCTAGAATCAAGATTCCTGCCCACTCCTCTGTCTGCCCGACTCTGTTCTGAAAACACAGAATCTAAAAGGACCATGGCCTTGAGGTCCTGTTGCGGGAGGCGAGCAGGAGAGGCCCATGAAGGCCTCGCATTTCTACAGCTTTAGGACAAGGAGCTTCCTGGCTTTGCACTTGATTTTTCAGAGCAAGCATCACAGCGGTTGCATGGTCAGTTCACACCAATGGAGAGTGNGGGAGGCGAGCAGGAGAGGCCCATGAAGGCCTCGCATTTCTACAGCTTTAGGACAAGGAGCTTCCTGGCTTTGCACTTGATTTTTCAGAGCAAGCATCACAGCGGTTGCATGGTCAGTTCACACCAATGGAGAGTGCACAGCCCACCAACAGTCACTGCGAATCCTGCAGTGTTTTGGAACCTACCTATGGTTGATTCGTCACAGCAGCATCTACGCAGTTTCACAGAACTGTCTACACAGGCAGACCTTGTTTCACTGCCCTTCACTTTCATGTGCTTCACAGACTTTCCGGGTTTTTGTTTTGTTTTATACAAACTGGAGGTTTGTGGCAACCCTGCTTCAAGCAAGTCTATAGACACTTTTCCACCACCATGTGTTCACTTTGTGTTTCTGTGTCACGTTTTGGTGATTCTCCCTATATTTCAAACGTTTTCACTATTATTTTACTTGTTATCTGTGAACAGTGATCATTGATGTTACCATTGCAAAAAGATTAATCTTTGCAGAAGGCTCAGATGATGGTTAGCATTTTTTGGCAACATAGTATTTTTAAATTAAGGTATGCAAGGCTTTTTTAGACATAAAGCTATTGCACGCTTAACAGACTACAGGGTAATGAAGACATGACTTTTTTATGTATCGGGAAACCAAAGCCTCGTGTGACTTGCTTTATCGCGATGTTTATCCCGCTGGTCTGGAACTGAACCGCGGTCTGTCTCTGAGCTCTGCCTGTTTGTGTGGACATGGCGTTTCCTCTGCAGGGCTTGTGCCCAGGCACGCAAGTCCAGGTCTGGATGGGACACAGGCAAAGAGAGGAGCCGCCCCGAGGTGCCCCTGCCCGTCTGGGGCCCTGCGCTTGTGCCCTCCCCACAGCCGGGTTAGTCCTTCCGGACTCCCTGCCCCAGGGCCTTCGCTCCAGCTGCTTCCTCTCCACACACTCTTCCCACCAGTGTCCACCAGGCTTACCCTGCTCTCATCTCCTTCCATCTCTCCTCATCCGCTGCGCCAGCTGCTCCTCCGGCTCCTTGTAGCTCACATGCCCTCTCCCTGGTGGACTCTCCTCCACCCAGCACCCCCACACTCTGCTTCCTAACTGTCCATGTTGAGTGTCTCCCCACAAGGCTGGGGTTTTCCTCTGCTCTGCTCACTGAAGGCTCCCCAGAACCGGGGGGACATCTGTGTGTGTGCTCAGTTGTTCAGTCGTGTCCGACTCTTTGCAACCCCATGGACTGCCGCCTGCCAGGCTCCTCGGTACATGGCAAGAATACGCAAGTGGGTTGCTATTTCCTCCTCCAGGGAATCTTCCCAACCCCAGGATCAAACCCACGTCTCCTGTACTGCAGGTTGATTCTTTACCCACTGAGGGGATGAATGAGCGAGTGGAACCATGGGCAGGTGACCCCACCCCTCTCTGCTTCCTGAGGCCAGCTGGGACAGTGCTTCCCAACCCATCAGGAGTCAGCATACCTCTGGAGAGCTGGTAAGCAGATTGCCGGGCCCCACTGACCCTGATTCAGGAGGCAGGGAGGAGGCGTAGCAAACCCTCGGACGTCCCCAGGTGTGGCTGGGCCAATATTTCACTACCTCCCACAAGGAAGGCTGAGCACCAAAGAACTGATGCTTTCAAACGGCGGTGCTGGAGAAGACGCTTGAGAGTCCCTTGAACAGCAAGGAGATCCAACCAGTCCATCCTAAAGGAAAACAACCCTGAATATTCATTGGAAGGACTGATGCTGAAGCTGAAGCTCCAATACTTGGGCCACCTGATGCCAAAACTGACTCCCTGGAAAGACAGGAAGCTGGGAAAGACTGAGGGCGAAAGCAATGCGGGTGGCAGAGGGTGAGACGGCTAGATAGCATCACAGACTGAACAGAGTCAATGTATGTGGATTGAAGCGAACTCCGGGAGACAGGGGAGGACAGAGGAGCCTGGCATGCTGCAATCCACGGCGTCGCAAAGTTAGCCGTGCTGCTGGGGTGAGAGGTCAAAGGGCAGCCTGAGGTGGAAGCAGCTCTGGGAAGAGCGTTCTCAGAGCATCCTAACTTCCGGGCCGGGGCAGGGCAGGGAGGCTGGGAGAGAGCACCCTTCTCTCCGCAGAGGCCGTCTGCGCGGCCTTGACTCTATGGGCCAGGAGAGGGAGCCTCTCCCCGCGCTGAGCTCCAGAAGGTGGAGCGGAGGGGCGGGAGGAGGGGCGGGAGGCCTCGGGGGAGGCTAGAGAAGCACAGCCGCAGCTCCGGGTCCCAGCCTCGGAAGCTGCCCGGCGGCCAGACAGACCCCGCTCCAGAGAAGTGTCCTTTGTGCACAAATGGCTGGTCCGGGTAACTGATGAATTTACCTCCGAAACAAGGTGCTCACCCGCCATCCACACGTGACCCCCGAAACCTAGTGGGTCTCACGTTAGAAAGGTCACAGAGGTTCCCTACAGACCCGAGTCACTGAGCAGGCCCTGCCCTTCGTAAGCCCCAGGCAAGAACCCTGGAGTGGGTTGCCATTTCTTTCTCCAAAGGATGAAAATGAAAAGTGAAAGTGAAGTCACTCAGTCCTGTCCGACTCAGCGACCCCATGGACTGCAGCCTACCAGGCTCCTCCGTCCATGGGATTTTCCAGGCAAGAGTACTGGAGTGGGGTGCCATCACCTTCTCCGTTAAAAATGTCTTTAAAAACAAAACATGTGAAAAAAAAAACTCTTGCCCACCTACTCTCTGTCAATAGGACTTGCAGTTGTGAGCAAGATGAGAGCTCAAGAGCATCTCCTGTCTGTCTCTGACCCCCCTGCGGTGCCCAGCTCAGGATGGGACGAGGGAGACGGATTCCACGGCCCAACTCTTGTGGAGAGGCCCAACTCTGTGGGAGGAAGGGGAGTGCATTCACGTGGTCGAGATGATGAATGCCACTCCCAGCTACAGTCAGCTCGTCCATAGTCACAGGGCCCCTGATGTTTGGCTGGACATGTGGCTGGCTGTCGTGAATAAGATATGTCCCAGCATCTCTTAAATGTTGGCTTAAAACTCAACATTCGAAAACTAAGATCATGGCATCCAGTCCCATCACTTCATGGCAAATAGATGGGCAAACAATGGAAACAGTGACAGACTTTATTTTCTTGGGCTCCAAAATCACTGCGGATGGTGACTGCAGCCCTGAAATTAAAAGACACTTGCTCCTTGGAAGAAAAGCTATGACAAGCCTGGACAGTATATTAGAAAGCAAAGACTTTGCCAACAAATACCAATGTAGTCAAAGCTATGGCTTTCCCAGTAGTCATGTATGGATGTGAGAGCTGGACTATAAAAAAGGCTGAGAGCTGAAGAATTGATGCTTTCAAACTATGGTTTTGGAGAAGACTTTATAGAGTCCCTTGAACAGCAAGGAGATCAAACCAGTCAATTCTAAAGGAAAACAACCCTGAATATTCATTGGAAGGACTGATGCTGAAGCTGAAGCTCCAATACTTTGGCCACCTGATGGGAAGAACTGACTCATTGAAAAAGACCCTGATGCTGGGAAAGATTGAAGGTGGGAGAAGGGGACAACAGAGGATGAGATGGTTGGATGGCATCACCAGCTTGATAGACATGAGTTTGAGCAAACTCTGGATGATGGTGAAGGATAGGGAAGCCTGGCATGCTGCAGTCCATGGGGGCGCAAAGAACTGGACACGACTGAGCGACTGAGCAACAACAACAACCCAGCCTGTCTCGACAGCAAGGAAACACACGCAGCTAAGCTCCACCTGAAACAGGAGTGGCAACGCAACGTTCACTTCCAGGAATTGTCCTACAGTGAGCAACATGTGTTTCCTTTCCCCTTCTTCCTTCTAACTAGGATGTAGATGTGATGCCTGGAGCTCCAGCAGCCATCCTGGATCACAAGATGCCTATGTCACTGGAAGCCACTATGGAAAGCAGCTAACTAGGAGCTGGGTCCCCGACACCAAGCAAACTGCGCCAGCCATGCCTCCGTATTTCTTGACTATGAAAGAGAAATATAATTTTACTTTGTTAAACTGTTATCCCCTTTGACATTATAACAAAGATCCCCTTTGATCTTACAGTCAAATCTGACCCTGCGATATTTCCGTGAGCGCCTCTGAGCCTCTGTTTCCAGCTGTGGCCCATTCAGTCCCTTCACATCGGTGTGAGCCCCTCTTGACACACATCTAATGATGTCCAATGGCTCTCCATCACCCTTGCTAAGTCCCTTCAGTCGTGTCTGACTCTGTGCAATCCCATAGATGGCAGCCCACCAGGCTCCCCCATCCCTGGGATTCTCCAGGCAAGAATACTGGAGTGGGTTGCCATTTCCTTCTCCAATGCATGAAAGTGAAAAGTGAAAGTGAAGTCGCTCAGTCGTGTCCGACTCTTAGCCACCCCATGGACTGCAGCCTACCAGGCTCCTCCATCCATGGATTTTCCAGGCAAGAGTACTGGAGTGGGGTGCCATTGCCTTCTCCGCTCCATCACCCTTAGGACAAGAAATAAACAGGTTGGCCATTCAGGGTCTTAGCTTGGAGAAAGCCAGTTTAATTCTTCCTCCCTGCCTGATGCCTGGGCTATGACATTTAAAAAAGATGTTGGTGAAGATGGCAGGGCTGTGAACAGAGCCTGGGGTTGAAGGCCCCTAACCAGTCAGTGGAGGAAGACGGAAGATGAACCCATATGTAAACAGGGAGAAAGGGAAGCCCCATGGGTGACTCCTGGAACTTTGGCCCTGACAGGTAATATGGTGGAGAGGGAGCCCAGCCCATCACTGGGGAGTAGGCAGGGACCTGCCTCCTTGGGCTCCAAGAAAGAATGGTTCCTTAACTGAGATGAAAATAATTGCTTATTAGATTCCTGAGAAAGGAAATCACATGACCCATTCAGTCCCCATCTCTTTTACTCTGACACCTCAATTGGCTATTTGTGTATCTAGAATGAATACTTAGGAGATTGCAGCCATGACCCCGAAGGAGTGGACCTTCTGTGCTCATCCCTCATTCAGGGTGCTGGTTCCCCACCTGCCTGATGAAAGGGGACTGAAAGGCCGCTGAGTGTGCTCTGTTTCTCCTGGTCTCTGGCACAAAATGCCACCTGTTTCCAAAGGCCGTTTGACCAGTCCGTCTTGGGCGGAGACCCATTCTATTCACTGTCCCAGAAGCCACAGGGGAACCAATAAACGTCTGATTAACAAGTCCGGCTTTTCACAAGTGCAGATGCAAGTTTGGAAGGAGGTGAAACCTTCTCCACTAGCTTGCACCAGAGTTGCTGTTTGGGAAGCAGGCTTGACCAAACGTTCAGTTCTCATGGCTGGGGTTCTGAGAGCAGGGGCCGCACAGTGGGTTCTAGGGTTCTGCTAGGGGCACTGTCTTCCCGGGTTCCGCTGGGGGTGCTCTCTTCCCAGGTTCACTGACTCCCTGGAAAGACAGGAAGCTGGGAAAGACTGAGGGCGAAAGCAATGCGGGTGGCAGAGGGTGAGACGGCTAGATAGCATCACAGACTGAACAGAGTCAATGTATGTGGATTGAAGCGAACTCCGGGAGACAGGGGAGGACAGAGGAGCCTGGCATGCTGCAATCCACGGCGTCGCAAAGTTAGCCGTGCTGCTGGGGTGAGAGGTCAAAGGGCAGCCTGAGGTGGAAGCAGCTCTGGGAAGAGCGTTCTCAGAGCATCCTAACTTCCGGGCCGGGGCAGGGCAGGGAGGCTGGGAGAGAGCACCCTTCTCTCCGCAGAGGCCGTCTGCGCGGCCTTGACTCTATGGGCCAGGAGAGGGAGCCTCTCCCCGCGCTGAGCTCCAGAAGGTGGAGCGGAGGGGCGGGAGGAGGGGCGGGAGGCCTCGGGGGAGGCTAGAGAAGCACAGCCGCAGCTCCGGGTCCCAGCCTCGGAAGCTGCCCGGCGGCCAGACAGACCCCGCTCCAGAGAAGTGTCCTTTGTGCACAAATGGCTGGTCCGGGTAACTGATGAATTTACCTCCGAAACAAGGTGCTCACCCGCCATCCACACGTGACCCCCGAAACCTAGTGGGTCTCACGTTAGAAAGGTCACAGAGGTTCCCTACAGACCCGAGTCACTGAGCAGGCCCTGCCCTTCGTAAGCCCCAGGCAAGAACCCTGGAGTGGGTTGCCATTTCTTTCTCCAAAGGATGAAAATGAAAAGTGAAAGTGAAGTCACTCAGTCCTGTCCGACTCAGCGACCCCATGGACTGCAGCCTACCAGGCTCCTCCGTCCATGGGATTTTCCAGGCAAGAGTACTGGAGTGGGGTGCCATCACCTTCTCCGTTAAAAATGTCTTTAAAAACAAAACATGTGAAAAAAAAAACTCTTGCCCACCTACTCTCTGTCAATAGGACTTGCAGTTGTGAGCAAGATGAGAGCTCAAGAGCATCTCCTGTCTGTCTCTGACCCCCCTGCGGTGCCCAGCTCAGGATGGGACGAGGGAGACGGATTCCACGGCCCAACTCTTGTGGAGAGGCCCAACTCTGTGGGAGGAAGGGGAGTGCATTCACGTGGTCGAGATGATGAATGCCACTCCCAGCTACAGTCAGCTCGTCCATAGTCACAGGGCCCCTGATGTTTGGCTGGACATGTGGCTGGCTGTCGTGAATAAGATATGTCCCAGCATCTCTTAAATGTTGGCTTAAAACTCAACATTCGAAAACTAAGATCATGGCATCCAGTCCCATCACTTCATGGCAAATAGATGGGCAAACAATGGAAACAGTGACAGACTTTATTTTCTTGGGCTCCAAAATCACTGCGGATGGTGACTGCAGCCCTGAAATTAAAAGACACTTGCTCCTTGGAAGAAAAGCTATGACAAGCCTGGACAGTATATTAGAAAGCAAAGACTTTGCCAACAAATACCAATGTAGTCAAAGCTATGGCTTTCCCAGTAGTCATGTATGGATGTGAGAGCTGGACTATAAAAAAGGCTGAGAGCTGAAGAATTGATGCTTTCAAACTATGGTTTTGGAGAAGACTTTATAGAGTCCCTTGAACAGCAAGGAGATCAAACCAGTCAATTCTAAAGGAAAACAACCCTGAATATTCATTGGAAGGACTGATGCTGAAGCTGAAGCTCCAATACTTTGGCCACCTGATGGGAAGAACTGACTCATTGAAAAAGACCCTGATGCTGGGAAAGATTGAAGGTGGGAGAAGGGGACAACAGAGGATGAGATGGTTGGATGGCATCACCAGCTTGATAGACATGAGTTTGAGCAAACTCTGGATGATGGTGAAGGATAGGGAAGCCTGGCATGCTGCAGTCCATGGGGGCGCAAAGAACTGGACACGACTGAGCGACTGAGCAACAACAACAACCCAGCCTGTCTCGACAGCAAGGAAACACACGCAGCTAAGCTCCACCTGAAACAGGAGTGGCAACGCAACGTTCACTTCCAGGAATTGTCCTACAGTGAGCAACATGTGTTTCCTTTCCCCTTCTTCCTTCTAACTAGGATGTAGATGTGATGCCTGGAGCTCCAGCAGCCATCCTGGATCACAAGATGCCTATGTCACTGGAAGCCACTATGGAAAGCAGCTAACTAGGAGCTGGGTCCCCGACACCAAGCAAACTGCGCCAGCCATGCCTCCGTATTTCTTGACTATGAAAGAGAAATATAATTTTACTTTGTTAAACTGTTATCCCCTTTGACATTATAACAAAGATCCCCTTTGATCTTACAGTCAAATCTGACCCTGCGATATTTCCGTGAGCGCCTCTGAGCCTCTGTTTCCAGCTGTGGCCCATTCAGTCCCTTCACATCGGTGTGAGCCCCTCTTGACACACATCTAATGATGTCCAATGGCTCTCCATCACCCTTGCTAAGTCCCTTCAGTCGTGTCTGACTCTGTGCAATCCCATAGATGGCAGCCCACCAGGCTCCCCCATCCCTGGGATTCTCCAGGCAAGAATACTGGAGTGGGTTGCCATTTCCTTCTCCAATGCATGAAAGTGAAAAGTGAAAGTGAAGTCGCTCAGTCGTGTCCGACTCTTAGCCACCCCATGGACTGCAGCCTACCAGGCTCCTCCATCCATGGATTTTCCAGGCAAGAGTACTGGAGTGGGGTGCCATTGCCTTCTCCGCTCCATCACCCTTAGGACAAGAAATAAACAGGTTGGCCATTCAGGGTCTTAGCTTGGAGAAAGCCAGTTTAATTCTTCCTCCCTGCCTGATGCCTGGGCTATGACATTTAAAAAAGATGTTGGTGAAGATGGCAGGGCTGTGAACAGAGCCTGGGGTTGAAGGCCCCTAACCAGTCAGTGGAGGAAGACGGAAGATGAACCCATATGTAAACAGGGAGAAAGGGAAGCCCCATGGGTGACTCCTGGAACTTTGGCCCTGACAGGTAATATGGTGGAGAGGGAGCCCAGCCCATCACTGGGGAGTAGGCAGGGACCTGCCTCCTTGGGCTCCAAGAAAGAATGGTTCCTTAACTGAGATGAAAATAATTGCTTATTAGATTCCTGAGAAAGGAAATCACATGACCCATTCAGTCCCCATCTCTTTTACTCTGACACCTCAATTGGCTATTTGTGTATCTAGAATGAATACTTAGGAGATTGCAGCCATGACCCCGAAGGAGTGGACCTTCTGTGCTCATCCCTCATTCAGGGTGCTGGTTCCCCACCTGCCTGATGAAAGGGGACTGAAAGGCCGCTGAGTGTGCTCTGTTTCTCCTGGTCTCTGGCACAAAATGCCACCTGTTTCCAAAGGCCGTTTGACCAGTCCGTCTTGGGCGGAGACCCATTCTATTCACTGTCCCAGAAGCCACAGGGGAACCAATAAACGTCTGATTAACAAGTCCGGCTTTTCACAAGTGCAGATGCAAGTTTGGAAGGAGGTGAAACCTTCTCCACTAGCTTGCACCAGAGTTGCTGTTTGGGAAGCAGGCTTGACCAAACGTTCAGTTCTCATGGCTGGGGTTCTGAGAGCAGGGGCCGCACAGTGGGTTCTAGGGTTCTGCTAGGGGCACTGTCTTCCCGGGTTCCGCTGGGGGTGCTCTCTTCCCAGGTTCTGCTGGGGGCATTCTCTTCCCGGGTTCCTCTAGGGGCACTGTCTTCCCGGGTTCCTCTAGGGGCGCTGTCTTCCCGGGTTCCTCTACGGGCGCTGTCTTCCCGGGTTCCTCTACGGGCTCTCTCTTTCCGGGTTCCTTTAGGGGTGCTCTCTTCCCGGGTTCCGCTGGGGGTGCTGCCTTCCCAGGTTCCTCTAGGGGCGCTCTCTTCCCGGGTTCCGCTAGGGATGCTCTCTTCCCGGGTTCCTCTAGGGGCGCTTTCTTCCCAGGTTCCGCTGGGGGCGCTCTCTTCCCGGGTTCCGCTGGGGGCGCTCTCTTCCCGGGTTCCGCTGGGGGCGCTTTCTTCCCGCGTTCTGCTGGGGGCGCTGCCTTCCCAGGTTCCTCTAGGGGCGCTTTCTTCCCAGGTTCCGCTGGGGGCGCTGCCTTCCCAGGTTCCTCTAGGGGCGCTTTCTTCCCGCGTTCTGCTGGGGGCACTGTCTTCCCGGGTTCCGCTGGGGGCGCTTTCTTCCCGCGTTCTGCTGGGGGCGCTGCCTTCCCAGGTTCCTCTAGGGGCGCTTTCTTCCCGGGTTCCGCTGGGGGCGCTGTCTTTCCAGGTTCTGCTGGGGGTGCCCTCTTCCTGGATTCTGCTCCTGGTGGTGGCAGAGAGCTTGCTCTTCGCCATCAAACCCGTAATGGTGGTCCCACTCCGACTTCCGCACCCAAATTTAATTACTTCCCAAAGGCCTCACCTGCACATTCTGTCCTGGGAGAGGTTAAGACTTCAATACATGAATTTTGAGGGGACACAAGCATGCAGACGGCAGCACAGCGCTTTATCGAGCACTTGGTGTCCGCTAACAGTTTAGTAATTATTACATGCTAAATATACAATTAACAAGACCCTGGTGGCTCAGACAGTAAAGAATCTGCCTTCAGTGCAGGAGATCCAGGTTCAATCCCTGCGTCAGGAAGGTCCCCTGGAGAAGGGCGTGGCAACCCACTCCTGTATTCTTGCCCAGGGAATCCCATGGACAGAGGAGCCCGGTGGACTACAGTCCATGGGACAGCAAAGAGTCAGACACGACTGAGCCACAGAACAACAGCAAAATTTGTAACTATTATACGCTGAATAGACACAATCACCCTTTCCATTTTACCAGTGAGGAATGGAGGCTGGCACAGTGTAGAAAGTTGCCTGAAGTTTACCCGGTGAGGAAGGGGGAGAGCTATTAGGGTCTCAGGACCACACAATGGACCATGACCTGCCTGGTAGCTCGCTGGCCTGCAACCCCTCAACTCTTCCCCAACAGCCTCCTCCTCCCCATCTTGCAAGACACGCAGAGTGTCTGCACTCCTGGGCCACAGGAGGACCAGGACGGGTCGGGGTCATCACCGGGCGTCTCTCCGTGCATCCCGGAAGGCGCTGTGACCCGTTCAGACAGGGGCAGGGTCCGGTTTCTGGGTGGAACAGACTGTGGTCTCACCTCCAGGAACAGCTGCCTCGAAGGCACAGGGCAGGGAGGCAGACGCAGACAGCGGGTCAGGGAGCAGCTGCTCAGGACACCTCTTCCCTGGAAAAGAGGAAGTCTTCAATTAAAAAAAAAAAACAAAAAACACCCAAAGCAAACCAACATCTTCAGAGGCGTTCTGTGTGCTCTTCTGAAAAGATTTGAAGCTTTCCACTTCTTTCCTCTCTCCCTTTCTCATACACACACACACACACACCATTCCCCAGCCTCCTCCACTCTCTGAATCCTGTTTGTGAATCTCAACCTAGCAAACTGCCTTCTAGGGTGTCTAGAGTTGGTATTAGTGGCAATACCAAAGAAATGTATTCTTTCCCTATGCTTGTCTGCTTGTGTCTAGACTCAGAACGCTGGTTCCTCCTAAATGAATGGGCCGCTTTTTCCCCCCTGTGTAACGTGGGGCTGGCGGCAGCCTCCTCGTCCTGGATCGGGCTGCACCCGCGACAACTCGGCGTTCAGTTTGTTCATCTTAGAGGAGGCCCTGCTTTGCTTTCATGCGCATCTGCGTTGGAATGGTTTGCTTGCCTCTCACCTGGGGAGTAACAGTGAGGCTTCTTCGAGTCTCCTCAGTGGCGCTGGCAGGAGGCGCCGAGGCTGAGCCCCTGCCCTCCCTGCTTCCACAAGTGTTCCCTGAGCAGCTACTCTGTGCTCCGGTTCAGGTGGGTGACACTCTCCAGTGAAATGGGTGTCTCTCCCCACGGAGAGGCCACGCACCCAGCACAGAGCATGGCAGATGGTAAATATGTGTCAAGTAAGTGACTGTTTACCCACTCCGGGACGGGGGAGCCTGGTGGGCTGCCGTCTATGGGGTCGCACAGAGCCGGACACGACTGAAGTGACTTGGCAGCAGTGAAATGTCTGTTCGGCACTGCCACAGGGCAGATTGCACGCAGCACCAGGTTGTCTGCAGCTCAGTCATCACCAAGAGGCGAGGCCATCAGTCTCACTGCCCCGGACCTGCGCTCAACTCACCTTTCTTTGCCAATGGAATACAATGAAGATGACATGATTTCCAGGCTTAAACTTCCAGAGGCCTGGCTCCAGTGAATCCTTCCATTCTTGCAGCCATGGAGCCCTGAGCCATCATGTGAAGGATTCCAGACAAGCCCGTTTGTGATGGGAAACACGTGCTACAGGTCGTCCCAAACAGATGCCAGCTGGCTTCCCAAGGCAGCACCCCCCTCGCTGCTTGGCAGTTCAGTGTGGGTGCCTGCCCAGTCACTCAGTCATGTCCAGCTCCACATGACTCCATGGACTGAAGCCCGCCAGGCTCCTCTGTCCGTGGGATTCTCCAGGCAAGAATACTGGAGTGGGTTGCCATGACTGTCTCTGGGGTATCTTCCTGATCCAGGGCTCGAACCCATGTCTCTTACATTTTCTGCACTGGCAGGTGGGTCCTTTCCCTGGAGCCATCTGGGAAGCCCTGGCAGCTCAGTAAAAACACCTGAATCAGCTCAGCCAACCTGACCAGACCACGGCCAGCTGTGTCTGACCCAGCTGATCTGAGAACTGCTGAGATAAGCTGACTCTGTGGCCTAAGGAAATGACGACTGTTTTCTAATCCTTAATAATGTTCTTCTCCTGGCTTTTCAATTAAAAAAGCAGTGTATGCTTTTACAGAATGCTTTGAGAATGCGTAACGCTGCTGTTGTCGGGCTGTATTCTTGAGACTTCCCTGGTGGTCAAGAGGTTAAGACTTTCCTTCCAGTGTAGGGGTTGCAGGTTTGATCCCTGGCCAGGGAAATAAGATTCTTTGCAATTAACTGTATATGCTCTATTATATTGATGTAAGGGCTCCCCCAGTGACACAGATAGTAAAGACTGTGCCTGCAATGCAAGAGACTCAGGTTCGATCCCTGGGTTGGGATGATCCCAACCCAGAAGGAATGGCTATTCCTTTATTGAAGAAGGGGATGGCTATTCACTCCAGTATTTGCATTGATGTAATTTCCTAAACAGTCCCCTGTGAATGAGCATTTGTGTTGTTTTATGTTCTATCTGAACTAGCATCATGATGAATATACTTGCAGAAATAGTTTGAGATATACTTCCTTAGGACAGAGTTTTTTAAATGGAAATGCTGAATTAAAGGAAAGCTCCATTTTCAGGGCACTGAACCACAGTGTCTTCTGGTTACATCACAGTGTCTCCGTTCATTTTCTCAGCAAGTGAGCAAACGCCCACAGTGGTGAGGCCCCTCAACACAGCCATCTGAGTCAGGCCAGTGCTGAGACAGGTCCCAGCGCCAGACACAACCTCACTGCCTTCAGGAAGCAGTCATGTCTCAGGGAGGCCCTCTGGGTATATGATCCAGCCCGTACTGTGTGCCTCATCCCACAGTCACTGAACACACAGTCCCAGCCTCCTCCTCCAGGAAGCCCTCCTTCACCTGCTCAGCCTGCAGCCATCGCCTCATACCAGTTGCCGCTTTAACCAGCATTTACCAACTCCACGTGTGCTCAGTCATTGTGGACCTCGGAAACCACTGAGACACGTGACATGTTCACAGGTGCCAGGATGACTCGGGGAGGGACCCAGACAAGGGCAAGAAGGCAGGACTGTGCTCTGCTCCCAAATGTCTGAAGTCTCTCCCCAGAGGAGACGTGAGGTTGGAGGGAGGTTTCCTCAGCAGAGAGAGCGGCCGCATGGGGCTGGGTGGGGACGGCCTTCCACCCCACACCGCCCTCTGACCTTCAGGCAGACACCGTCCAGGGCGGGCATGCTTCTCCAGACTTCGGGGGTGTGGGTGCCCCCTCTACTCATGCCTGGGGTTTGTGCTGTTCCCCCAGCCTCTCCCACCACACCCGTGGGCTCCCTGAACCCCGCTCGTGTCCACATGGAGACGATCCAGCTCTGGGCAAGGGGCATGCTCCTTTCCTCCTCTTTCACATAACACCTGTCACCACATTCCTGCAGCCCCAATTGCTCGCTGGTGAAAATAATAGATAAATAAATAATTCTTCACAAAACTAATTAGCAGAGAGGAAGATGTTAATGTGTTTTGCCAACTGTGTCTCCCCAGCTCACTGCCGGCCGGCCCAGGGGATGGGGGGCTCGGGGCTCGGGCTGTCGAGGGGCGCAGCTCCGGCCTCAGGGTAGCCATACCCCCCCCCGCCGGTCAGCCACGCAGACTCTGCCTTCACGACGCGCAGCGCCTCCGGGTGGGCAAGGCTGTGCCGGGACAAAGCCCAGGTTCTGGAGCCACAGACCTGAGTGGGTTTCAGCCTTGGCCGTTTCCCGGTCGGGGGACTTCTGTGGCCTCTGCCTCCTCTGCAAGAGGGGTTGCTGAGGATGCTGGCCTCCCAGGGCGGTGGCAAGGCCCCAGGGTGCCAGGTGGTGTGATCTCCACCTTACAGTTGAGAACCCCAAAGCTCATGGGGGTGAAGTGACCTGCCCATGGTCAGCATGCAGGGAGCTAGGACGCCTGGTACAGTCCTCGCAATATCACATCGAGGAGTCCTCCAGCCTGATGGGGACCCACAGCTGCCCCTGCAATAGCCCAGGGTCTCAGATCCCACCTCTGACATGGGACAGCTGAGCCAAGCCCCCCGCCCTGCCCCCACCAGGGTGGACCACGCATCCTGACAGAGAGAGTTCTGTGTCCAGGAAGCCTGTTTCGATCAGCACTAGGGTCTGACGGTGGGGCCCATCACCGGCATCGGGAGGTTCTGGGGGGACCCCTGGGTGGGTGACCTCAGCAGGAGGGTGAGGTGGGCTGGTCCCCGGCCAGCAGCCTTTCTTCGCCGCCTGCCAGGGTTTTATTCTCTGGCTGGATGAGCGGGTTCCAGATGGTGCAGCAGGTTCCTAGAGATTTCCTTTGAACGTCATTGTGCACACTTGACAATTCAGTGCTTGCTGTGGAATCAGGAAGAGTCTGGTCTCCCGCACAGTGACAGGAGGAAACCAAGGCCCAGAGACACAGGCCCTCAACCTCTCCCAGCACCAGGGTCTTCTCCAGTGTGTCGGCTTTTCTCATCAAGTGACCAAAGTACTGGAACTTCAGCTTCAGTCCTTCCAGTGAATCTTCAGGGCCCTTAGGGTTAGCTGGTTGGCTTTCCTTGCTATCCTAGGGACTCTCAAGAATCTTCTCTTGAGTTGAGGTTGCTTTTTTTCCACAGCCCACTCCTCCCCAGGCGTGGAGCTAAGCTGCTTTTTCCTCCAAAGCTTTTCATCTTGCTTGGTGACACTACTCGCTCAAGGCCTGTCCCGCCCCTTTCCTTCTTACATGCCTCCACTTCTGGTGCCAGAAATTTAAAAACTCGCTTTCCCAGTTTTCTTCAAGCTAAGGGTGGACATTGACTTACAGGTGGAATCTTCTGGAAGCTTTGTTTTTCTTGATTTAAGGGAACAGACATAGCTATGATCACCTCTTTCCTCTTCTTCCTGCCATGAAAATGTCGGGAGCCATCTTGCAACCATGAGGTTAATGAGCAAATACATTGAGGATGGGGAAGCAAAAAGAAAGAAAGATCCTAGATCTTTAATGACACTCTTGAGATGTTAAACCAGCCCTAGATGGCTAACCTCCAGATTTATCAGGATGCGGGATAATTAAAAACTATTTTTTATTGTTTAAGGCACTGTTTTAGGTTTCTCCATCTCACTGCTGAAAGTGTTCCTGAAACACATAAGGACAGCCTTTCCTGCTCCAATACCCCAGGCCAGGTCCTAGGGATAAAATTCACCCACTGCCTCACCCTCCATGTCTCACAAGGCACCTGAGGATCTCACCTCCTCAGTGTCTCTCCCTGTCCTCTCTGGGCCACGCTCAACTGTTGACTTCACAGGTCAGAATCTCATGTTGCCTGTCTCCTCTCCAAAGACTCACCCCATGGCAGCCAGAGGGATTGCCCCAAAATGCAGACACTGAATATAGACTAGTGTCCCTTTTTGGCTTCAGAACTTGTCCTGGCTCTCCCTCGCCTCCAGAATAAAACCTAAGCTGCTTAGCAAGGCGAACACAGCCCTCACGACTTGGCTCACAAAGGCAGCCATCCCTCACCTTGAGCTTCTTTTAACATTTCCCGAAAGTCACCGTCTGGCCATTCACCCCAGGCTTGGCTTCCTTTTGCCCTGGCCCCAGCCCAGAGGCCGGCCCAGACTCAGGTGGGTCCCTCACGCCCTCCACTGGGCCTGCTTCTTTGGCTGTTCACGCCATCCTCTCTATTGCTCTTTACTGACTTGTGTTTTGCTTCCTCCCTTACCAGAAAGTCAGCTCCCTGGCATCAGGGCTGCATGCATTGTTCATCCTGTACCCCGGTGCCTGACACACTGCAGGGCCGTGATAAATGTGTGTGGAGTAAGGGAGTGAATGAGTGAGTGAATGAATGGGGCCAGGCATTCAGGAACCCGGGGAGCTGGCTGCTGGGAGGAGCTGACATCTGGGGTTTTTGCAGGGAGGAGAGAACAGCAATGACCTCAGACTTTGAAAACCTGCTAAATAACGCGGCTTCCTGGAACCCTGCCCGGAGGCTCTGGGGAGCGGAACACCCTTCCACGTGCAGACAGAGCTGAGTCCTTCCTCCCAAAATAAACTGTCTGAAGACACCTGTCACTGGGGAACCATCTTGTCTGGGAATGCTGGAGGGGGCGGCTGCCAGTTTGGAGTCCCGTCTGAGGTCCCTCCGAGGCATCCTGTCTGCTTTCTTTCCTTGGGAGGGGAGGACGCCTCAGGGGCTCCCAGGCTGACACACCTGCCTCCCATAGGGAAGAGCGATGGGGCGAGGGGTGCTCTCAGTGACACAAGGCGCCGTCTGTCCCACTGGTGAACACAGGGCGTTCATGTGGGTTACGCAGCTCTCCTGTGACATAGCTGCACAGCCCCCAAGGCTCCCATGGCGTAAAGAAGGCGAGACAGAGAGTTATGAGACCTGGAAAAATGCAATTTGGAATCAATTAGCTCTCTTCTATGAGAGCTGCTCATAGAACATTAACTGTCCTAGCCCTGGCGTGTGTGTGTGTGTGTGTGTGTGTGTGTGTGTGTGAGAGAGAGAGAGAGAGAGAGAATGTGTTAGAATGTGCACGTGAGTGTGTGTGTGTGTCTGTGCATGAGCATGTGTGTGTGAGTTGCGTGTGAATGTGTGTGCATGTGCATATGTGTGTGTATGTGAGAGTGAGCATGTGTGTGCATGTTCATGTGTGTATGCACATGCATCTGTGAGTGTATATCAGTGTGTGCGTGTGTGTATGAGTGTGTGTCAGTGTGTGCATGTGTGTATGAGTGTGTGTGTGTGTGTGCATTAGCATGTGTGTCTGCATGTGTGTGTGTGTGAGTGTGTATGTGTGCATGTGTGTGAGAGTATTTGTATGTGTGTGTGTGGTGTGTGTGTGCACATTCGTGTGTGTATGCACACACATGTGTGTGTCAGTGTGTGTGCACGAGTATGTGTATATGAGAGTGTGTGTATACATGAGTGTGTGTGTGAGTTGTGAGTGTGTGTGTGCACGAGCATGTGTATGCATGAGCATGTGTGTGCATGACTGTGTGTGTGTCTACATGAGCATGTGTGTGTGTGTACCGGTATGTGAGTGTGTGTGTGTGTGTGTGTGTGTGTTGGGGGGAATCTGCTTTCTTGCAAGTGGCCATCTCTCCATCTAAACAGTCCTCAGGCAGCTCACTGCTTCCTCCGGGCTCCGCACCTCCCTGGGGAGGGGCAGGCCACACTGCATGGAGGGCGTGGGAGGAACCCCAGCCATGGCCCCACAAGCCCAGCATGGCCTCTGTGGGAGCATCGGGGGGGCTGGGGTCCTTCCAGCTGCAGCCACAGAGTCAATGCGATTTTAGGTTTCATTCAGGAAGCCGCAGTTCCTGAGCTGATGTCTTCAGTCAAGTAGACACCAGCGGCCGCGGAGGCCACGCTGGCTTCCCGGGTGTCAGGCACAGGGACCGTGAGTCACACAAGTGTCAGGGTGGCGCTGCCCACTCGGCTCCCAGCAGTGGGTCCTGAGAGCCAGGGCTGGGCACGGCGGCAGACATGGCGCGTGTCCTGGCACCAGGCGGGACTGGAACGGGTCAGGGAGGTGAGTGGCTGCCGTCCGCTGCTGTTTCCTTCTCAGCTCTGTTTATGGAGACCTCTGTCAAGGCCACCCCGACCCCGTCCAGCTCAGGTCTCTGCCCACCCGCCTCGAGGCCCCTGCCTGGCCTGAGCCAGCTCCCTCTCCTGTCCAGACACCAAGCCTCCCACTTGGGGTCTCCTGACACCCTCTGCTCTCTGATCCACGCTGATGCTAGTCTCTGGAAGGTTTGTGCACGTCACTCGGCTTCTAGCTTCTGTATTCCCTCAATGACATCCCACCCTTTCAAGAAAAGACACCAAATCCTTTGCGACCCAGCTCTTGAGTCTGGGCCAACCTCGGCCCCTGCCCCTCCTGCCAGCCTGACCCCCGGACCCCTAGACACTCCCACTCCCACGGTCGGGCCTGTGCACCTGGCCCGGAGAGCTCTCCTGCGCTCTTCTCATCATCTGGGGACTTCGTGCAAGGGTCCACAGCCCCCGACACCTCCACCCAGCCTGGATGTCCTCAGCCTGTCTTGCCTGTCACATCTCCTGGATGTGAATTCCCCTCACCCATCTGTTGCCTGGCTCCCCTCCTGGCCGGGAGCTTCCTAGAGGCAAACCGGGTGGGAGACGGTGTGGGCCGAGTGGACAGGAGAGGAGGCCCCAGCATCAGAGCGACACCAGCATGCTCACCCACGTTTTGCCATTTGGTTCGGCAACTACGTGACTTGGAAGTGGGTCTGAAGGCAGCAGGAAACTCCACTCCTGCAAGTGCTGGTTTCCCAAAGTGGCCGCCCCGAACTGCAGAATCACCCCTTCTCTCACCGGAGCAAGTCTGCCCTGGGGCCTGTCTGAGGGGGGACCTCGGGGGCCGGGGTGGTAGGGGGTTGGGACGGTGGCCAGAGGCACCGAGGGGAGAGGCTGGCTCAGGAACTGACGGAGACCTGGGTGTGAATCTGGACTCTGCCACTAGCAAGGTGCATGTAAGTGGAAGAGCCTCAAGCTTCAGTGCAAAACTGGGGCAACGCGGCTGGGGGGCTGAGGGATGTAAGGAGGTTGAGAGTACAGAGCACCTGCTGTGACGGTCCCTAGGCTGTTGCGGGGGGGGGGGGTTCGATCACACGGTGTTGTCACCGTGGCGACCCAGGGACTGGACAAGCTGGAAAAGGAACAATAAGACAGGACCCTGCTGCAGAGCCACAGGGAAGGCAGGGACTGAGGGTCTCCAGGCTCAGTCACTGCTGCCGCTGCTGCTGCTGCGTCACCTCAGTCGTGTCCGACTCTGGGCAACCCCGTAGACGGCAGTCCACCAGGCTCCCCCGTCCCTGGGACTCTCCAGGCAAGAACACTGGAGTGGGGTGCCCTTTCCTTCTCCAAGGGAACTTCCTGACCCAGGGATCGAACCCAGGTCTTCCATATTGCAGGCAGAATGAATCTGGACTCTGCCACTAGCAAGGTGCATGTAAGTGGAAGAGCCTCAAGCTTCAGTGCAAAACTGGGGCAACGCGGCTGGGGGGCTGAGGGATGTAAGGAGGTTGAGAGTACAGAGCACCTGCTGTGACGGTCCCTAGGCTGTTGCGGGGGGGGGTTCGATCACACGGTGTTGTCACCGTGGCGACCCAGGGACTGGACAAGCTGGAAAAGGAACAATAAGACAGGACCCTGCTGCAGAGCCACAGGGAAGGCAGGGACTGAGGGTCTCCAGGCTCAGTCACTGCTGCCGCTGCTGCTGCTGCGTCACCTCAGTCGTGTCCGACTCTGGGCAACCCCGTAGACGGCAGTCCACCAGGCTCCCCCGTCCCTGGGACTCTCCAGGCAAGAACACTGGAGTGGGGTGCCCTTTCCTTCTCCAATGCATGAAAGTGAAAAGTGAGAGTGAAGTTGCTCAGCTGTTTCCGACTCTTCAAAACCCCATGGACTGCAGCCCACCAGGCTCCTCCGTCGATGGGATTTCCTAGGCAAGAGTACTGGAGTGGGGTGCCATTGCCTTCTCCAAGGCTCATCACAGGAGGAGGGAATTCTGGCTCCTCCTCGAGGCCCCCCCTGAGCCCCAGGGCTTCGGCCATGGACAAGGAACCGAGAGTCTGCGCTTGACCCCAGCCTCCCAGGTCCTCTGCTGATGTCCCCCTTGCCCTTCTGGGTGCCACGTGGGACCAGAGCCCAGCCCACCCCCCAAGCAGCGGGGGCTGCCACCAGCCCAGCCCGCAGAGGACAGAGTCTGGCCCCCAGCAGCCCCCAGCCCAGAGGCGTGCCCCCTGCGGGGCCAGTGCAGCCACCATGGGCCGAGGCAGCCCCGCACAGGGGCCACTCTGTCAGCAGCAGATGAGCGGAACGCCTCTCTTCATTCTGGCTGGCATCGATTCCAGCGTTCATCCCTGCTTTTTCATATTAGAAAATAATGGTAATTATGCCCTAAACAATCAATTGTTACACTTTACGTTTAATTTATGGAGGGCTGGCAGGCCCGGTTCAGCCTGTAACCACGGCTCCATCTCCACCGCCGTCCCTCCTCGGGGCCGTGGAGCCGAGGACGGTGTGGGCAGGAGAGGGGAGAGGGCCACCTGAGGGGCTCCAGGACTCACCCGAGATGGGTCAGGGACCCAGGCCAGCTGGGAAGAATGAGGGGCTGGGCCTCGCTCGGCCTGCGTCCTCCGAGCCGGGCGGCCCCGCTGGGCCAGCACCCTGACAAGCTTCGTTCTTGACCACTGTCTCTGATTTTGACTCACTTTGCTTCTGCCTGATTTCTCTGATCGGGTTCATCAAAACTCGTCCGTTTCCCACTCAAAACCTTCCCAGACTCCATTGCAGCTCCCGGGACGAGACTCAGCCTCTGTGCCAGGGTCACCAGGCTGTGGCTACCCGGCCAGCCGCCACCTTGCTGGCTCGTCCCCTCCCAGGTCCAGGCTGCCAACCTCTCTCCCACCAACCAGTCCTTCCATCCACTCCCCAAAGCCTCTGTGCCAGGGTCCAGGCTGTGGCTACCCGGCCAGCCGCCACCTTGCGGGCTCGTCCCCTCCCAGGTCCAGGCTGCCAACCTCTCTCCCACCAACCAGTCCTTCCATCCACTCCCCAGGGGCCCGGCTGCCCCCTTGGGACTGTGACTGGTGGGGACACACCTCCTCAGCCCCCAGAACCCGGTGCCGGCCTGGGCCTCAGCACACCTTAGGGCTGCTGTAAACAGACCACCACCTAAGGCGTGAAACAGCACGGATTTCCTGTCTTACAGCTGTGGGGGCCCCCTGGGCTGGAGCTGAGGTGTGGGTAGGGCCGTGGTCCTCTCCAGACACCTTGGGCGGGCACCGCTCCTCACCCTGGCCAGCTTCTGGGGTTACCCGCTCCATGCTCACATCCCTTCCTTCATCTTCAGAGTCAGCGGCAGCCCAGCCTCCATAGCGGCAGCCCGGCCTCCTCCTTCGCTCTGACCTCCTCTCTGCATCCCTCTTACGCTTTCAAGAATGCTTGTGATTCCACTGGTGTCCCCCCAGTAACCCAGGATCACCCCCTGTGGGAGGGCGTCTGAGAAGCAACCTTAATGCCACCTGCAGCCTTAAGCCCCTCACGTGGTGAGGTGGGCACTTACAGTTCCAGAGATGAGGGCGTGGGCTCCTCTGCGGAGCCTCCCACATAGGGACTTCGACAAACACACGTTGAACAAAGACGAAGAGTGAAATGAACCTACACGCTTCACGGACCACCGCCCACCGGCAGACGGAGCGCGAGCATGCTCAGGGCCTGTTTGTCACTGAAAAGTGCTTCTTTGGACTCACGTGCTCAGCAGATGATCTGCTCAGAGGAGACCGCCGAGGCCGGCTGCCCACTCACAGGGGCTGCAGCGCCCCAGCGTCCGCACCCTGCCGTCTGTGTCCCGCCATCCGCGTGGCCGCGGAGGGCGCCTGCCCGCCCTCCTCAGCCCTGCCGCCCGTCGCTGCCCCTCCCCACGCACCCCAGACGCACGCCGAGAATCACCTCTCCACTCCCTTCTCTGACACTTTTGATGAACTCTCCCAGTGCAAGTGGGTGGATTCCACCCTGGGAAACCATATATAGATAAAAATCTGAATTCACCAGCAGAGTCTTCTGGCAGTTGGTTACTCATCACCAAAGGGCCTGGCACAGGGCCTCTTCAGAGCGCAAGTTTCAGGGAGCATTTTAATGCAGGAGGTGTGCTAAACTGCACCCCTCTGAGAGGGCCAGAAGCCTTGCTGGGCGGGCACCGAACATTCTGCTGCCCACAGGAGCCAACCAAGGAAGCAATGGGACTGACAACCCAGGCTGGGGAAGGTGTGTAAACATCATTTACACAGGCGGGTGTGTAAACATCATTTTACGCTGGTGACGTGAGACACTTCACAACACAGCCCCTAATTCTGCTTGGGCGGCCCCTTCTCTCATGCCTAGACCAAAGTTAAGTTAGCTGACTCCCCGCCACCTCTACAGAACCGGGACCTGTTGCTATAGCAACCAATTTATTTCTGCAAGTGCGTTTTAACTTTCATCCGATGTTCCATTGGACAGGAAGTTTCTCCTTCTGGGAGTCTGACTTATGCAAGCTTGCTCTAAGCCTACAAACCCTTCTTCTCTTCTGCTGCCATAAGGGTTAACACACATACTTACTCCACAGGGAAAACAGTTTGAAAATAAGGCTTTTGGAGGAGAGAGAAAAACAAAGCAATTGCATTTCCAAGCCTGCTGTAATGAGATAAAAAACTTGTAGGGTTCCTGGAGAAGCTTGGCCTGTAACTGCGGGCTCCTGTTTGCTCCTCCCATCCCTGTAGAGCTCAGGGAGGCTAGTCCTTTACCTTTTCTTTCAGTAAATACTCAGAGCTTTGCCGGGTCCTGTGTTTATGGTGGAGAGTCAGATCTGAACAAGAGAAAGACGGCCACATGCCGCCTGGGGTTTGCTGTGTGTGTGCGCGTGTGTGGGCGTGGAACGACTGAGGTGAAGTGTCTGTCCCCCCGTCACTGAGTGAGCTGGCGACAGGATCCAAGAAGAAGGTGCGCAAGGGAGGAGAAAGTGCCCAACCGCAGGTGGGGGGTCCGGCCAGGCTTTGCGGAGAAGCTGACGCTGAAGTTGAGACCGAGAGTCAAGACCCACCAGGAGAAGAAAGAACTTTCTAGACAGAGGTCAAGCCAGGTGTGTGTCAGTGTTGAGCTGGACAAGAGCTTGCTGAGGCCGAAGCAGGAAGGGGGACCAGGTGGCCATCGGCAGGAGGACAGACTGGGCAGGACACAGGGCAGTGAGCGAGCCGCGGTGCGAGGGGCTGGGTCGGCGTTAGCATTCGATCCCCACCCACCTGGGCCTGGGTGTCCCGCAGAGGCGCGGAGGCATCAGCCATGTCCAGACCCCTCTGGCTGCCCCTGCTGTCTCGCCCTGTCCTCCGGTAAGAACACTTGACTCGAACCAAGCGCTGACTCGCAGTCAGTACACTGGAGAGGATTTGACTCATCGGGGAAACCTCATGCTCAGCAATGGTTGGTGCCACTCTTCCGCTGGCTCTGGACCCAGCCTCCAGCCTCCTTCCAGGAGTGACTAATCGTTCCAGCACCTGCCCCCCAAGGAAGAGACAGGCTGTGGTGGTGAGTTCTCTGCATCACCTTGGCTGGGCTGAGGGATGCCCAGCCAGCTAGTCAGTGATGCTGTCAGGCTGAGAGGGCGTTTTCCCAGAGAGGAATGCACTTGTCAGGGGGCAAGTGAAGGACACTCACACTTGTCAGAGTGGGGGGCCATTCAATTCTCCGAGGGTTGAGTAGAACAGGAGGTGGAAAAGGATGAGTCCTCTTTCTCTCTTGCTGAGCTGGACGCTGTCTCCCGCCCTCAGACATCAGAGCTCCTGCTTCTTGGACCTTTGGGCTCAGACAGGTTTTCATCACCACCTTTCCTGGTTCTCAGCTTCCACAAGGCACATGGTGGGACTGCCTGGCCTCTGTGTTTATGAGCCAGTTTCCACAGGGTATCTCCTTTGGGGCATATATACGCCTACATCCTCCATACCCGCTGCTTATATACGTCTACATCCTCTGTATTTGCTGAGTATATACGTCTGCATCCTCTGTACCTGCTGCGTATACGCGTCTGCATCCTGGGGACAGACCTCTCATCACACCTGCCCTGTCCTCTGCAGCCTCCTCCCTCCTCTCCCGATGTGTGCAAGGTCCTCACCTGTTGTGACGGCACCAACTATGGAACCTAAAGGACGTCGTCCAATATGGGGGGATAGCGTCTGCCCAGCCTCCAGGCGGAGGACCCCACGCATGTCCAAGTTAATTACAGACACCAACACTAGACTCAGAGGATGAGAAGGCTGGATGGCATCACCAAGTCAGTGGAAATGACTTTGAGCAAACTCCAGGAGATGGCAAAGGACAGGGAAGCCTGGCATGCTGCAACCCATGGAGTCACAGAGTGGACACCACTGAGCAACTGAACGCCACACTTAGGGTTAGGGACCCCCTGCTCCCAAGAACGCTCGCCCAGCATTTTGTCTTCCAGGGACCCTGCCCAGCCCGGTGGCCGCCCCCTCGGACTGTCCTTCCCTCCAGTGTGAAGAGTCCATCCCCTGTGATCCGAGACGAAGGAAGCCAGGCCCCTGCATCCGGTAAGCGACGCTGCCGGAGGGCAGCAAAAGGGCGAGTGAGGAGCCCAAGGCCAGGAGGACCGGGCAACAGATTCTGTTTCCAGGGATGCATGGGGCGGTGTGGCCGGAACCGGGGCTGTGCAGGAGTGAGGCCAAGTGGGGTCTCCAGACCTGGGAAGGGGCCGTCACTGGGGAGGCCTAGCCTGCGGAGGACGCTGCCCGCTCTGTCTCCTTGGCTGAGCCTTCCGGGCGGTGGAGCCCGTCCCAGGGCCGGCTCGGCCGTACTGCCCACCCTCTGCTCTGGAGCCAGCACCGTCCTCAGTGTCTCGGCCCCTGGGGCCTCTCCATTCTCCTCCCAGGGGCGCCCCTGAAGCCACTTCAGCCTGCGCTCCCCTTGTAGTGAAGTCCCAAGGCAGCTGAGCTCAGAGACACGATTATGCGTTACGGAGAAGCGGCGGCTTGGCATCACGTGCGCTCCACGGCTTCTGCTGGCGACCCAGGCAGGCCTGGCCTCTCCCCAGAGCCAAGGCCCCTCGGTGCCCACAGCTCCAACTGGGCCCGGCCCTGGCGGCTCCCACTGGGGCCTCCTACAAGGTGACAAATGTTGGTGACCTGCCTTCCTCATCTGTCCACGGCCATCACCAAGATGCCCCCAAAGGCATCCCAGACAGTGAGTTCTTCTTTCCTTTTCCCTTTGCTTTTTTCCAAATATTTATGAAGAGATTTTCCATTTATCCTGACACATCTTCTCCACCGTGGGTGTTGGCTGGGAGGGCTCAGACAACAAACTCCAGAAGGTATTTTCCCCAAAGCGGCATCTGGCGCCATTGGCAAGCGCAGTGGGCAGCTTGCTGGGAACTGGCCAAGGCAGATGGAGGAGGAGCCTGGGGTGGGGGCCCCCAGCCAGGCGTGGGGGTCCAAGCTCCCCGAGAGCAGGGCCCAGCTACCTCTTGATTCCCACAGCACTGAGCCCCCGTGGGAGCCCCGAGGCCTCGTGGGGTCCCCAGCCCCTGTGTGAGCACCCGCTCCTGTTTCTCACCCTTCAAGCCCTCTGACTGCTGGCAGAGCCCCTCCTCTCTCCCAGGTAAACCGTGCAGGCAGGGTGGGGACTGGCAGGATGCTGGAGGGGAGGGAGCTGGCTCGGTCCCCACGTCCCCAGGCCCCCCCCACGGCAGGGCCTTCTGGAGTCAGAGCCACAGCTCCCCTGCTCTCCCACCTGCCGGGCGGAAAGGCAGGCAAAGGGCACGACAGTGTGACCCGCCCTGGGTGGAGGGGTGCCTCCTAGGATCTCTCAGATCACACCTGGCGGACAGCTGCTCGCCCCACTGACCCCAGGGCACAGCCGGCCCCGCTGACGCCAGGACAGCCCCGCCGTTCCCTGTGAGTTACTGGAGGCTGAGCCAGGCTGCCGGTGCCCACTGACCCCAGGGCACAGCCGGCCCCGCTGACGCCAGGACGGCCCCGCCGTTCCCTGTGAGTTACTGGAGGCTGAGCCAGGCTGCAGGTGCCAGTGGCGAGTTCAGCTGGGAATCAAGTGCTTTCCAGGAGGACTTGGGTCCAAAGCTATCCTGGCCCTGTGCCCTGATCCTTTGCCCACCTGTGTATTAGGAATCCCTTGGTGGCTCAAAAAATATGGTGCCCAGAGTGCACCCAGAGGGGTCAGGGCCTCTGGGAGTGAGGCCTTCGTTTCTAAAGTCCCCCTAGGCCATTGTCAAGGGTGTTCAGAGTTGAAAAGTACTGCACTGCAGGAAGAACAAGTTCCTTGGAGTACCAATCCTAGACCAGGACTCAGCTCTCCTGTTTGCTAGCTTTGACCTTGAATAAGTTACCTGAAACCTCGGTTTCATCATCCATAGAATGGGGATGACAACGTCTTTCCTGTTACAAAGTGCCCAGCACATTAACTGCTCAGTAAGTTAGAGCTTTGTTCACCCTGGTCCATCATGAACCCGCCTTGTGGGACAGAGACTGTTGAACACACAGAGGAGCCCAGCAAGGCAGCAGGTCAGGGGTGAGATGCACGGGGCATCTTCCTGCAGACCCGCCCTGGGCCTGAGGCCGTGAATGGGCAACTGCCACCCGGCGGCTCCACCCCCAAAGTGACCCAGGTGACAGCACTCCCTGCAGGCACAGCGCGAGCCCCAAGAAGATGCGTCCCTGAATTGTAAAAGCTCCAGAGTGTTGGAAACAGCCCCTCTAGGAGGTCCACTCATTTTCCATCCTCTGTTTGTGTGGAAATGGTCTGGTATCAGAGCCAGAGAGTAAGGAGGCAGAAGAGAGTGCCTGTGAATTCGCTCTACTGCCAGGGTGGGATGGAGGGGCTCCTGAGGGCACAGCCCTCGAGCCAAGGAGCAGCTACTCCTGGGCGGACACACCCAAGACCCCAGAGAGTCTTCAGACCACTTCCAGAGGACCCAGAGGCCTGGCTGCCTCGTGCACCCACACGACAGATGTTACTTCATAGCTCATGTCATGTGCCTCTAGCAGCGACCCTGCTGAGGTCACCCCCGGCCTGGCCCAGGTCAGCGGGGCCCCTGGCTCGTCTCCGGCGGCAGCTGTACGAGGAGGAGACGCTCGGTGCCACACGGCAGCGGAGGAGCGCTAACCCCAGGGCTATTCCGGCACCAGCCCGGTGCTGCAAGATCTCTAAGGGTTCTGGCAAGGGACAGTAAGGACTGCTTTTGGCCACACAGCACAGCATGCCAGACTGCCCAGGACCAGGGGTCAAACGCATGTCCCCTGCAGTAGGCACACAGAGCCTTAACCACTGGACGCCAGGGAAGTCCGGGACAGCAGCGATTTTACAATGTCTCTGCCACCCGGGAGACCCACGTGCAGAGGTTCCTATGGGGACAGAATCCACATTCAGAGGTCCCTGCAGAGTCCCACTGAGGAACCTCCAGCATTTCTGGGTTGGACACATTCACGGGTGATGGTCTACGTCACAAAGAGCATGTAATCTGGTGAGGTCCGCGATTGTTGATGATGCTATGGAGGGACTTAAATCAGATTTTTAGGGAGTATTGACAAACATGGAAAAGCCACCATTTAAGAATACATATTTGGGTCAAAATTATAAGTGCAGGCTTCGGAGCCTGACTGTGAGGTACCTCAAAGGGCTCCATCCTGCACAGGATGACTTACCTCCTACGAGCCTCTGTGATGGCTTTGGAAAGATGAGAGCCACGACAACCTATTGCAAAGTGTTCCGGAGAAGATCAGATGCATTAATACAAGCTAAGGACCAAGTCTTGTGCTTAGGAAGCTGAGGAAAGCTTAGCCTCTGGCTGCATTGTGTCAATGCCGTGTTCTGGCTTCTTTAATCTAGCAACAAGGCCGCGAGTTACCAAGGCCCAGAGAGGGGCAGTCACCAGCCCCAGGCCATATAGCTGCAGATGGCCAAGCAGGACTGGAAACCTTCAGTGACCCGACTCCAACAACCTCCCCTTCCCTCTTCAGAGGAAAAGGCCTTGGAGAAAAAGACAGCAGAGACCCCTAACAAAGAGAGTGGGAATCGCCAACAGGAGGCAGAGCGCAACATTCAACTGATTTCCACGATTCACAAAGAGGTCCACGGGATAAAACAAGCTCATCCACATAGGGGCAAGCGCAGCTCCAAGGGGGCCGAAAGTAGCCACAGCTCCAACCCCAGCAGGCAGCCTGGAGCTGCAGGAAGCAGGAGATGAAAAGCAAGGTGGCGTCAGGAGTCGAAAGTAGCCCGACCAACTCTGAGCCACAGTGTCCATCCCGCTGCAGGTGCTCGACAGCAAAGTTCTGCAGGAAAAGCTGCCTTTTCTTCCAGCTCGCGCACAAGGCTGTTATATTTTAGGAATTAAAAGCTCTGCTTTGATAAAAGCGCAAATGATCCGTGTTCGCAGCAAAATTCACTTTCACTGACCATCTTCCCCACCCACGTTCACAAAGGTTTCCGCCTCCCGCTCCTCCTCTCATACCCTCCTGGGAGTTCTCAACCCTTTGAGCATCAGCTCAGTTTCAGAAGCTGGCTGTGGACAAAGGAATCTCTCAGCCTGTTTGTCGAGTGTTTTGAAAAGAATGTTCTCAGAATAACTGGCTAACTGTCAGCGTGCTGGGCTGGAAGCTTTGGCCAAGTCAGCTTGTTAGTGTTGACGTGCTGACCCATGGGGCTGGGTCCCAACAGGTTCTGGTTGTTAGTGTCGACATGCTGACCCATGGGGCTGGTTCCTGAATAGGTTCTGGCGAGAAGAGACTGCCTTATGGTATCTAGTTTGAAGACACACAGGTTTGAATAAGCCCACATGCCCAGGAGGGTGGCAGCCCAGCGCCAGAGCTGGCTCAGAGAAGCCACGGGCCCTACCCCAGCGGTGGCCCCTGCCCTCTGCTCTGGCCAGTACCAGCGAGTGCCTGGAGTCGGGGCAGCAGCAGGAAGGAAGGGGCAGACGGAGTCCCGGGGCGGGTGACTTCCATCATCTAACAAGTCCAGCTCACTGCCCACCTTCCCGGGAAACGCTGAGTTCACCCCACCTGGGCTGCAAGGGGCAGGCCTTTCTTCACCACTCCACACTGCTGTGCCTTTGAACTTGATTTCATCTGGCTAACTGCAGGAAGGAGGGGGGAGGAAGCAGACTCTCCTAGAGGGCTTTGGAGACCCTGGGGGGCTGGGGTGCAGTAAGTGGCTGCCAGAGCCTGGCCACACCCCAGGCGGAGCCAGTTCAAAGCCCAGCAGGGTCGCTGACTCTCTGCTTAGCTGGAAGCTTACCTTCTGCATAACGGGGTAAAGATCCGCCTTCCAGTTGCCATGATTAAGTGAACTGATGCCCACATCAGAACCGGCAGATGGAGGGCAGCTCCCCGCCCTCTGCACTCTGAGGGCAGCTAGTGTGGAGACAGTGACACGGCCACCACTCTGCCACGGAGGGAGGCACCCGGCCCCAGTCACCGCGCCTGGGTAGACGCAGTCAGCAAATGAAGTGGGGTGAACCTAAATACATAAAGCCAAGTGTCATTTTCTCCTCTGTCCTGTCTCTCAAAGGATCTTGCTGACATACTGAAGAAAAAGAAAATGGCACCCTTGCCGAGCGCCTGAGCTGGCAGCGGGGAGGCTGTGGGACGCGGATCTGGGGGCGTTCTTCTCGGGCCTGAGCAGATCGGATGGGCTGCTGATAAGCCTCCACACTGAGCCATCCCCAACCTTCTAAGACTCATCCCCAACCCTTTGCTATGAAAACGCAAAACTACTCTTTATGTCTATTCACTCACGGTATCTCCCAGGCTCCCCAAATCCCCCCATTAAGCCTTGGGAAATCAGCTGAACTATCGCTTGGGGCATGGAAATGAAATATTACAAAAAGCTGCCACACGAGGTCATTATTTCTGGAGGACAAAAGGGGAGAACAAAGCTTTTAAGAAAGGCTTTTGGAGCCACTTCTGCAGACCAGCCAGCCGAGGGCACCTCCGTTCCTGCTGCCTGTCCTCTGCCCACGACTGCCCGTGCAACCTCCTCCAGCTTAGACAGCACCTTCCAGGCAGGGAGCTGCCCACTGCTGTATTCCTCTCCCAGGGCGCTGCCTGGCTGCATCACCCTGGAGGTGGGGTTATCAGCCGGTTCTGAGCTCATTAAAACTTTGTCTTCACAAACAAAGTACAGTGAAGAATTGTGTAGCTGTTGTTCCATCTCTAAGTCACGTCTGACTGTTTGCGACCCCACGGAGTGCAGCCAGGCTTCCTGTGCTTCACCATCTCCCAGAGTTTATTCAAACTCATGTCCTTTGAGTCGGTGCCGCCATCCAGCCCTCTCACCCTCTGCCGTCCCCTTCTCCTCCTGCCCCCATCCCTCCCAGCATCAGGGTCTCTTCCAATGAGTCAGCTCTTCTAGTCACATGGCCAGAGTACTGGAGCTTCAGTTTCAGCCATCAGTCCTTCCAGTGAATATTAAGGGTTGATTTCCTGAAGACTTGAAGAATTGTGGAGACTCCCCAGATGATCTGCTAAGGGGAAGGGCACCACTCTGTTGGAAAAGACAGCTCTGGAGGGGGGTCTGCACGCCCCTCCACCTGCTCGGCTGTCCAGAGAAGTCACGACAGGTATGATGACTTGTTCCCCCTCCCCCACAGGAAAAGCATCCCGCGCGGCTCCCCAGGGGAGAAGCCAAGCACCCAGCCTCTCTAGAGCAAGGTCGGTCCAGAGCCTCCTCCCCAGCAACTGAAGGACATGTCCCCCTCCGATCTGGAAATGTCACTTGGGAGAAGCTCCAGGGACCGCAGGCAGGAGTGAAATACTGCCATTTAGAGCTCTCTAATCCGGCTGAGCAGAAATCTCCAGGTTTAAATTGTGCTCACCCAGGCATGATGAACGGTCTCAGACAGTCTGAGTTTGCTCTCGCTCCCTTTGCCAGCGGTCAGGTCCTTACCTGACTCCACAGTCCACGCCCTCACAATCTCCGGACAAAGCAGGCTTGACAATTGGGCGTCCACTGATAGAAAGGCAAGCCGCCAAGCCCCCACGGAGTCCACGTCCCTCAAGTGAACTCACAGGTAAAACTAACACCCATGGGAGTCCACGTCCCTCAAGTGAACTCACAGGTAAAAATAACAGTCAAGCAACTCTCGACAAGAACAAAGAGGCCGCTTCATGTTCTTGGGAAACTGGCCTTGAGGTCATCAGGGTCTGAGCCGGATCTTCCAAGGCGTGAGGCCTCGAGGAGGTCGCCGTCTAGGGCTGCAGTTTACATTTGTGTTAGTCTCACTGCTATCCACCATCCGACACCGTGGGAATTTGAGACACAGAGGAGTTAAGTAATGTCCTTGGCGGTCACAGAGAAAGACAGAGAGGGGAACACCCACTACTGATGCTGTGAAGGGTTGCTAAGAGGATGCGGTGCGAGGCTCTTTATTTGACCCCAAAACAGCTCTTGAAAGGAGGACGGAGCCATGCCTTCCTCCCCGCGGCCCCGGCCACCCCAGGTCGCCCTGCTGGCGGTGGTCTTGGACCCGAGACCAGTGCTTTCTTACCTCTTCACACATTCCTCTGAGGATGGCACGGTGGGAGCTGGTGTGTCCGGGCTCTGAAGGACAAGGAGTTCTGTCTCCATGGGACTAACCAGAGGTCGCTGGGTTGGAGAAGGCCCCCCACCCATCCCCCCACCTTTGACCTAGGGGGACACTGGGGAAAGCGACCCACCGCCCCCCACAGGTCAGATCCATTTCTCTCTCTCTCATTCATTCCTCATGAAGTCCCCAGAGGAGAGCTGCAGGAAGAATGGAACACAGGGGCTGAAGCTGAGTGACCCAGCACATGGCCGAGGGTGTCAGTTTCCACACCACGTTCCTGGAGGCCTACATCCACAGGGCTGCTTTGGGGGCTGCATGGGGTGTGGGAGGGTCCCCCATTTAACAACAGCAATGCCAGCTCTTCCCTACAGGGCTAACTGGAGGGAGAACACTGGGATGGGCTTCTCTGATGGCTCAGCTGGTAAAGAATCCGCCTGCAACGCGGGAGAAGGAAAGGAAGGAGAGTCACTCAGTCGTGTCCGACTCTTTGCAACCCCATGGATTGTAGCCTATCCTCTGTCCATGGGATTTTCCAGGCAATGGTACTGGAGTGGATTGCCATTTCCTTCTCCAGGGGATCTTCCCAACCCAGGGATCAAACCCAGGTCTCCCGCATTGTAGACAGACGCTTTACTGTCTGAGCCACCAGGAGACCCCAGTTCAATTCCTGGGTTGGGAAGATCCACTGGAGAAAGGATAGGCTACCCATTCCAGTATTCTTGGGCTTCCCTTGTGGCTCAACAGTAAAGAATCCACCTGCAATGTGGGAGACCTGGGTTCGATCCCTGGGTTGGGAAGATCCCCTGGAGAAGGGAACAGCTCCCCATTCCAGTCTTCTGGCCTGGAGAATTCCATGGACTGTATAGTCCGTGGGGTTGCAAAGAGTTGGACACAACTGAGTGACTTTCACTTTCCTTTACTTTTCTGTTTTAAGATTTAATTTGAAGCAAAGATTTGCTGCTTTAAAAAAAAAAGAGAGAGAGAGAGAGAGAGAGAGAAGAGAAAGAAGAAAAGAGAGTCTTGAGACCCACTTGTCTGGGAGCTTCTGAGAAGAGGACCAGCAGTTATCCTTGTGGGTATCAGGGACAGGTCGGTAACCCTCTTCTGGCCCAGAGCAAGCCGTCCCACACCTAGTGCACACCTTCAGACACACCCTGGGCACCAGGTGGCAGGTGGATGAAAGTGAAATACACATAGATGATTCTTGTCCTCTGAGATTTGGAAGAAGCAGAACAAACACCCAAAGGCAGAGAAGGGACTGACAAATGGTAATTAATGCAGCCAGTCTCATCTTGGAATTTCCCCCTATTATTTATATGCTCTATTGTCCCCAGTCAGAATGTCATTTTCCAGGGGGCAGTCCTTGATCAAACACATCTCGTGTATCTCAGACTTGGGAAAGGCTCATAGTCTCATGGAAGAGAGACCAGTAATTCCAGCATGGAGTAATGAACTTTTTTGGGGTCGTAGGGGCCACGGAAAGTGGAAAAAGAGGGTGAAATCTGCATCTTCCAGGAAGAGAGCCGCTCTCCATAGACCTTCCTGGGGTCCCAGGCTGCTGCTTCCCACAGGATGTGGGGCAGCGAAGAGAACCACATGGACTCTGGGAGGGGAGGAAGCAGAAACATGTTGGACATTCAGATGCTGGCCCCCAAGGGCTTCCTGGAGGGAAGAGTTCCCACCTGGGTCTTAACGGAGGAGGAGCTTGGCGGGTTCTGGAGAAGGGAGCTTGTCCAGGTTGGAATCCTGCCAGCAGCTAAGGCAGTTAAGTGAAGTCAGCAGGGCCTGAGGAGAAGGCTGGCAATAAAGGGAGGAGGTGAGGAAAGCCAGTTAAGCTCGAGTAGAGTGAAAGGGAAAAAGAAATATAGGTATGGGAGGGGAAGTTGGGGAGAGAGGGAGCCAGCGGCGGATGGGCGGGTGGAGACGTTTGAATCCAGCACAAGCGGGGCGCTCTGGACTGGCAGCAAAGGACCGTCAGAAACCAGCGTCAACCTTCCGCCGCGGCCGCCCCATCCGGGCTCAGACAGGGACCTGGTGTCCCTCCGGAACGACCTCCGGCTGCCACCTCCCTTCTGCCTCAGCCCGAGTCGGGTCCTGCAGCCCCTGCCCACTGGGTGCAGGAGCCGCCTGTGCGGGGAGGGCCGGCCCGGGCCTGGCTTGGCCTGGAACACGTCTCCCGGCCGCGACCCCCACCTGGTGCTCCTGGAAATCTGACCTGAACTCTCCCACTCCCGCGCTCACGCCTGTACATTCATCGCCAGGTAAGGGCGCCGATATGGCCATGCGTCCATGCGAAGCGGCGGATACAGGAGCGCGCGCGCACGCCCCCCACTATTAAAGAGTCCCCAGGGCCATTTAAGGAAGACGGGGTGTCCTGGGCTGGGAAAGCGGGGAGGCTGGCAACGCCGGTTCCCCGCGCTCCTCCTGGGGACCGGACCGTGGCTCCCTTCGCTCTCGGGATGTGAATGAGCCGGGGAGAGAGGCCGGCGCGAGCGCGGAGAGGCGGGGAGCGGGGCGCGCGCAGCCAGGAGCGCACGCCCGGCGGGGCCGAGGCTCGAGGGGCGGCGCCGAGCGGCGGGGCGCGGGCCGGGAGCGCGGCGGCGGCGGCGCGGAGG
>SJYR01001163.1:456762-473640 GCA_006410655.1 Kobus ellipsiprymnus
TTCCCCTCCCTCCTCCCCTCTCTCCTCTCTACCTCTGTCTGCCTCTTTCCTCCTCCCTCCCTCCCTCTTTTCTTCCTCCTCTTCCTTCCATCCTCCCCTGTCCTCCCCTCCACTCCCCCAGGTTGCGTGACTCTCCAATGACAGGTCACTTGGGGACTGCTCTGCTCCACAGAGGCCCTGCAAAGGGTCCAGGATTTCAGGCTCATTTTCTTGGAAACACTTGGCTTGGCCTCTTCTCACCCTGACACTCGGCAGGGACCGGCATGCTGGTGGCCGCCTGGCCCTCGGGTGCACTCCTGCGCGTTCCCACCTCTAGAGCCAGCCGGCCCCTCTCCCACGCACGCAGCCACTGGTTCTCAGGAAGCACTGGAGACCCGCTGTGTGCTCAGCCCGGGGCTGGCCACCGTGGAGATGAGGTTCAGACCGCTTCCCTGCCACATCCCCACTGGCTCCCTTATAGCCCCCAGCTGGCTCCCAGCCTCTGTCATTTCTCGCCTGGGTGCCCCAAGGAGAGTCCTGACCAGCCTGCCTGCCCCTGCATGAGCCCTTCTCCACACGCAGCCAGGAAGACCTTGTAAGAATATAAACCAGATCACATCACCCCCAGCTCGATGGCCGGCGATGGGATGACGTCAGGCTCGTTCCCCAATCTGCAAACCCGCAGACACCTAACAGCTCCCACCAGGGGCTTTGCCGTCAGGAAGACTCAGGGCAGGTGATCTCTGAACCAAGTCCACGTGATGCTTCATAGGAAGGCTGCGGGGTGGGGAGGGAGTCAGAGAGAGCTGCGTTTGAACCCTGCTCTGCTTGTGACCTTGGGCAAGTTGCTTGGCTTCCCTGAGCCTCCGTTTTCTCGTCTGTAAAATGGAGTTACAGCAGTCAACACCCCAGGTGGTGGAGCCATTCCCTAAGACACAGAAGCAAGGGGGACTGCCCTGGGGTCGGGGACAGGAGGCTTCTGGTGGGCTGGCCAGAGGGCGGCCCCTCCCCGCACAGGGCAGCGGGGGGCGGGGCGGGGGCGGGGCGTCCGCCGTCCATCACCGCGGATGCTGGCAGGGGCCCCCCTGGGACGCGGTGTCGGCCTGCCTGCCGACCCACTGCCTCCGGTTCTGCAGTGGGCAGAGTGCCGTGGGATCTTTGCATTTTCTGAACCAAAGTTCTAGATAAAATAGCAGAGCACAGACTTTTTCATGGGGTTTTATATGCGTGAGGCAGTATACGAAGCGTTCTTGGATCCTGAAATGCTGGCACTCTTAGATTCGGGCGGGCAGAGATGGTGGAGTAGGAGGGGGCACAACCCAGAACATTTTACATCAAGACTGGCCTGGAAAGACCCCAGGCCCCAGGAACAGGTCATCACCAGCAGAACATTTTTGATCGTTTTTGAAGAGGAAAACCCACATTTTCACTTTGCACTGGATGCCCCTTCCACCCCCCAGATTACTGGTGGGAGAAGGCAGGGCAGGGGAGATGGGCTCTGAGGCTGCAGGGAGGCGGTGGCTGGCCTGCAGGGCAGGGGAGGCTGGAGCCGCTGCTCCTGTTCTCCCCTGGCCCCACGAATGCAGGGCCGGGCGCTTCCTCAGAGAGTGAAGCATGCACCCTGGGCCGTCGCGGGGCCCCTGCTGAGGCCTGGCCTTGTGCTGGGCTCGGTGGGTACCTCACAGCCCGGGAGCTTGCTGTCTGGTCCTGGGGACCGGCAAGAGGAGAGGACGCGGCGAGGACAGAGCCTCAGAACACACCCGATGGCAGGGCCTCCTCCTGTGCTTCTGCAAAGGCCTGTCTCAGGGTTGTCAGGAGGATAGATGGGAAACACACAGGGCTCTGCACACATCTGCCTCACAGTAGCTTTGTGATTTCCAGCAGCTGAGTGGCTCCTTGGAGGCTGTGCTGGTGGACATGAGGTGCAGGGCCCAGAGTGAGTCAGGGTTTGAGTCCAGCTCTGCCTCCCACTGGCGGTGAGCCCTGTGACCAGCCATTGCCTTCTCTCTGAGCCTCAGTTGCTTTCTCTGTAAAATGGGTACATTAACAACACCTACTGGGCAGATCTGCTGGCAGGAACTGAGTGGAGACATTGGTGCTTGGGTGTGGCCCAACACCCAGAGACCACCCTGCACAAGCAGCTATGGGGGGCCCTTGAGGGTGGGTCTAGAGGCGGGAGACCAGCTCACCTCCAGCCCCCATCCACACCACAAGGAGACCGTGACACCCCAAAGACTCCCTGGGGACATCTCAGGACACCTAGGCTTCCTTCCAGGGGCTGGGCAGTCCAGCCAAGGCCATGTCACCAGCTCGTCTGGCCGTGCGGCAGGAGGGGGACACCCCGCGCTTGTTTCCGGCCGATAACAAGCTCACATTGAAGGCCGGCTCCCCGGGGCGAGCGTGCTGTCCCCGCTCTCATCCGAGCCCTCACCCGAGACATTCTCTCGCTTCAGCAGTTTGGCATGTCATACAAAGGGGCTCTGATTTTTCCTGATGTCCAACTCCTCTTGCATGAAAAATAGCTTTTGTTATCTTTCTGCCCACGGATTCCTGCATGTGAGTCAAGGCCAGATGCCTGGGGCTGGAGAGTCCCCATGGGCTTAACCATTTGGAGGGTCTTCCCTCTCCCACCTCGGTAGCCCCTTGCCCCCTGTGGCCATGGCCCTGGCGGTCTGCTTCTCGGGGCAGTGCCTGCTGGCCCCTGGCCTGCCCCCCCCCACCAGCGCCTCCTCCCACTTGGTGTCCGTCTGCTATGTGGAGGCCCCAGGAACAGGTCATCACCAGCAGAACATTTTTGATCGTTTTTGAAGAGGAAAACCCACATTTTCACTTTGCACTGGATGCCCCTTCCACCCCCCAGATTACTGGTGGGAGAAGGCAGGGCAGGGGAGATGGGCTCTGAGGCTGCAGGGAGGCGGTGGCTGGCCTGCAGGGCAGGGGAGGCTGGAGCCGCTGCTCCTGTTCTCCCCTGGCCCCACAAATGCAGGGCCGGGCGCTTCCTCAGAGAGTGAAGCATGCACCCTGGGCCGTCGCGGGGCCCCTGCTGAGGCCTGGCCTTGTGCTGGGCTCGGTGGGTACCTCACAGCCCGGGAGCTTGCTGTCTGGTCCTGGGGACCGGCAAGAGGAGAGGACGCGGCGAGGACAGAGCCTCAGAACACACCCGATGGCAGGGCCTCCTCCTGTGCTTCTGCAAAGGCCTGTCTCAGGGTTGTCAGGAGGATAGATGGGAAACACACAGGGCTCTGCACACATCTGCCTCACAGTAGCTTTGTGATTTCCAGCAGCTGAGTGGCTCCTTGGAGGCTGTGCTGGTGGACATGAGGTGCAGGGCCCAGAGTGAGTCAGGGTTTGAGTCCAGCTCTGCCTCCCACTGGCGGTGAGCCCTGTGACCAGCCATTGCCTTCTCTCTGAGCCTCAGTTGCTTTCTCTGTAAAATGGGTACATTAACAACACCTACTGGGCAGATCTGCTGGCAGGAACTGAGTGGAGACATTGGTGCTTGGGTGTGGCCCAACACCCAGAGACCACCCTGCACAAGCAGCTATGGGGGGCCCTTGAGGGTGGGTCTAGAGGCGGGAGACCAGCTCACCTCCAGCCCCCATCCACACCACAAGGAGACCGTGACACCCCAAAGACTCCCTGGGGACATCTCAGGACACCTAGGCTTCCTTCCAGGGGCTGGGCAGTCCAGCCAAGGCCATGTCACCAGCTCGTCTGGCCGTGCGGCAGGAGGGGGACACCCCGCGCTTGTTTCCGGCCGATAACAAGCTCACATTGAAGGCCGGCTCCCCGGGGCGAGCGTGCTGTCCCCGCTCTCATCCGAGCCCTCACCCGAGACATTCTCTCGCTTCAGCAGTTTGGCATGTCATACAAAGGGGCTCTGATTTTTCCTGATGTCCAACTCCTCTTGCATGAAAAATAGCTTTTGTTATCTTTCTGCCCACGGATTCCTGCATGTGAGTCAAGGCCAGATGCCTGGGGCTGGAGAGTCCCCATGGGCTTAACCATTTGGAGGGTCTTCCCTCTCCCACCTCGGTAGCCCCTTGCCCCCTGTGGCCACGGCCCTGGCGGTCTGCTTCTCGGGGCAGTGCCTGCTGGCCCCTGGCCTGCCCCCCCCCACCAGCGCCTCCTCCCACTTGGTGTCCGTCTGCTATGTGGCCCCAGGTCCTTGTTTGGGCTTCTTCACCCCCATGTCCCCCCCATCACCCCGTCCTCCAAACCCGCTTCTCGGTTCCTGCCCGTTTCCCAGCCTGTCCTCCCCCACCCGGCTCCCTTTCTTTCTTTCTAACTTGTATTTCTAATTATTTCTCCCTTTCCCTCTCTTGTCTGCCATATTTAAAGCTTACAAGCCCTCTCCCTCTTCCTGTTCAAGGCAGTCTTTTGAAAGTTCTTGAGACATTTACTAGATAAAAATGTATTCTTTTAACTCTGTGATTATTAGGAGGGTTATTAAACATGAGGAGAACTCTATTAAACAGCAAATTGAGTGAGTCAAAAACCCACAGACAGGAAGCCTCTAAAGGTCATCTGTACAAATAGATGTGATGAGGCTCTTGCTGTTCTGTGAGGTCTGAAAAGAGTCTTGGGGGAAAATTCACCAGAATGTCTTTTTTAACGATGGTCATGGAAACTCTGAGTGGTTTATCTTATCTCCTGTCTTTTTCTGATTTTCTACCATGTCGGGGACGTGGATACATAAACAGGACACAGTTTTACGAAGCCCCGGGCCAGCCTGCAGCCCCAGGCAGGTGGATGCCCCTGAGTGTCCCTCGGCACCCGGGGTGTCTGCTTGCTTTCTTTGGAAGCGCATCCAGGAACAGTCCCAGGCATCGTGCCCAGTCACCCAGTGTCAATGTTTTATTTCAGGTGACCCCTGACTTATCACCAAATTGATTCCTGGATGAAAGTCTTTCAGAGCCATCTACCATCAAATCTCTATTTCCTATAAGGACAATTTGCACACTGGGTTTCCATTCCTAGAAATCCACCTCACATAATAAAAGTGCCCAAAGTGATGCAACAGGAAGTGAAAGGCAAGTAAACCCTAGACGCTTGTACTAACTTTTATTGCATATGTAAAACCAAGTCCTTAAAAGCTCTGCCATGAAATCTTCCTTTGGCGGCACTTTCCTGCCTGAGCCAGACTGGCCAAGGTTTCTTTAAATATGAATCCAGTGAAGTTTGAACAGAAGATGCTTGCTTTTTGTTTTTTCCTGAAAAATCACCCTGTGGCAAGTTTAAGCATGCTTCTTTGCACCCCCCAAAAAAAATCCTCAAATGCTTTAAAATGAAGAATTCTTATGTCTCAACATTTTTCCATTGCCAATTCCATTAGTGTAAATTCTTTAGAAAAGGTCCTTCCCTGGGAGGTCTTGTGAGGAAGGCAGAGTCCGCTGTGACCTGCACCAGCTCCACCCCCCCACCCCGCTCTTTATGCCAGCATGGCCGCCAACCCTCCAAAATGCCAGTCAGTGTTGGGGTGTCAGCTTCCAGGGGTCCTCGTTGCCAAGTTAATGGTCCTCACTGCTCATTAATGGGAGAAGGAGATGGCGACCCATTCCAGTAATCTTACCTGCAGGATCCCATGGACAGAAGACCCTTTTACAGCTGCAGTCCCTGGGGTCGCAAAGAGTCGGGCCTGGGACACACACGCTGCTCATTAATGCGGCTTTTGGCCGTTAGCAGCCATCGTGGTTAGGATAAAAGCGCCAGTGGACAGCAGGTAGAGCGAGGTGCACATCCGGCCATCTGTGGCCGAGATGGCCAGTACTTGAGCTAGTTATTTCTCAGATCTCATCAGCATCTCTGGGCCTTTCACGGTGATGCTTGTTCCTCCTCGTTCAGTCTTTCCTGGAGCTGAAAACAAAGCCCTCATCTTCAACCTTAAAAGCCCTCATCCTCTCTGAAGGCGCGTGTAGGCCCGCCTTCTATCTCCCCATCCCTGGAGGATGGGGAAGGAAATCGACCTGGTTTTCTTGTGTCTCTAAATGGGTGCTTTCTCTAGCTCATTTCTGGCTGTCAAGAAACAAGTCTTTGAAATGTGCCCAGTGCAGAGTGCTCTGGGAGGTGCTGGGGCCCAAAGACACGTAGGAGACTCTCCTCTTCTAAGAGGTGGAATGCCGAGACACCCACAGGCAGGAAGGCGGCCAGGCCAGCCCTGCTCAGTCCTAACAGCGCGCTCGTGCCCCCCACCCTCCCTGTGTACCCACCCCAAACCCTCCAGCTCACTTCTCTGTGTAAGAGCCAAAGCGCGAATACTTTTAAACAAGAGCCGATGCCTCCTGAGCACCCACGGTGCCCCGAGCATGCTGTGCACCATCGCGAGAGCCCTCCATGTGTTAGCTCAGCCCCACAGCTGCCGAGGCTTCATTCAGTCGATTGTCAAACAGTTACAGCTTGGGCTGTTACTTACACGGCCTTTACTGTGTGCCAGGAACTGTCCCCAGCACTGGACGGGCGGATGGATAGGCCAGCAGGCTGGTGTGGTCACGGGCGTGTTGCTGCCCCTGCTTCTGTTGTGCACGTGAGGAGACTGAGGCACAGAGAGCTTAGGCAGCTGCCCTGAGGCCGCCGAGCTGGCCGGGGTGGGCATCAGGGTTCAGGCCCCGCAGTAGCCCCAGGCTCCCCTCCTCATCACTGAGCTGTGACCTTCGAACGTCTCTCCTGCGCGGGTGCTTCGCATAGTCCGTTTTGTCCACGCGGCCGCACTCAGGTAACGCCCGTGGGCAGCAGGGAGGCCAAGGCGGGCTTCCGGGCCAGGACGCGGCCAGTGCTTGGAGTCCGGCTCTGCCCCTGCCCATTCCCAACTTCCTCTCCAGCCTGGAGCTCACAGCGCCATGACCTCTGCACGTGGGGAGAGGCCGTGGGGAGTTCAGGGTCTGGTGAAGGCCTCAGACCTGCTGCAGGGCCCGTGCTGACGCTGCTGGGCCGGGGGTGAGAGGTGGGGTGTGAAGGCGAAGTGAGACCGTGCCCCCAGTGCAGCCCATGGGTGCTGGCTGCTGGCTGTGGGCCAGGCTGGCACGCAGGCCTCTCGGAAGAGGTGGGCATGGCATCGTGACAGGACGGAGCACGATGCCAGGCCCTGGGTCTGACTCATGCAGCCTGGAAAGGAGCGATTCAGCTGTCAGACTGAGGGTGGCTCTTAAGACGGGGTGCTCTCCTCAGAGAAGGTGGAAATTGTTCTGCTCAAGACAGCTCCCCGGCGGAGGCAGTAACATGCACTTCAAACCCCGGAACGCACGTCCGCGGTGGGGGCCACCTGCCAGCCCGCGTTCACACCCAGATTGCGATGGTTGGCGTTCACATGGTGACTCCCGGCTCACAGAAGGCAGGTGGAGAAGCAGAGTCTGACCCGACTGCCTCCACTCGCATGCAGGCAGAACTCACCCCGGGTGAGGCGAGTCGGCCTGCAGCTCCCTCTGCGCAGCCTCCGGGGGGTGGACGTGGTCTGCACCTCGGTCTGGAGGTGGTCACACAGGTGTGGACGTACGCCCGTCAGGCTGTGCTCGTAGTGTGTGTATCCTCAGTAAACACTGAGAGCAGACGGCGCGGGTCTGGGGTGGCGGGGACCCTCAGGCCCTCGACGACGCTAAGTTCCGAGGATGCGAGCATTCATTCATTCATTCGGCTGTTGTTTTGGTGCCTGGCCTTGTGGGACTCTGCTCAACGTGCTAAGTGAGAACACCTTCCTGTTTCTGCGAGTCCCAGGCTCAGAGGCGCACAGGGTGCCAGGTCCTCCCACTGTCCTGCCTGAGGCAGAGCCCCTCCCGGGACCCTCACAAGGCCCGGGGACCTCCTCACTCTCGGCCAGGCCACTGTGCCTCGGAGAGGCTGTTTCGTCTCTGCCCTGGGGGCTCTGAATGGGGGGCTCTGCCCAGGAGCGGCTCTCCCCTGGGGGCTGTGCCTGGGTGGCTCTGTGTTGGGGGCTCTATGTGGGGGTCTCTGTGGGGGGGTCTTTGTGGGGGGTCTCTGCCCGGGGGGCTGTTCCCTGGAGGCTCTGCCTGGGGGGCTCATGCCACCAGCCCTTGTCCTGCCCGTCTGGCCCCTGACGCTCCACTGGTATGTTTTCAAGTTTCTATTCAAATCCAGCAAATATTCACTGAGAATTTAAAAACCAGCGTCCCAGACTGAATCATGGGCACACAGAGATTCATTTACTTATTCATTCAACAAACATTTATCGAGTGCCTGCCATCAACCAGGCAGCCTTCGAGGTGGTGGGGAAATTTCTCTCACAGCAGTGAGTAAATAAAACAGACAACAACTCACGCAGTGTTTATATTGTCACAGGGTAGACACACAGTCATCGAGTGTGTGTATCCTCAGTAAACACTGAGAGCAGACGGCGCGGGTCTGGGGTGGCGGGGACCCTCAGGCCCTCGGAGCATCATGCCCCCAGTGCAGCCCATGGGTGCTGGCTGCTGGCTGTGGGCCAGGCTGGCACGCAGGCCTCTCGGAAGAGGTGGGCATGGCATCGTGACAGGACGGAGCACGATGCCAGGCCCTGGGTCTGACTCATGCAGCCTGGAAAGGAGCGATTCAGCTGTCAGACTGAGGGTGGCTCTTAAGACGGGGTGCTCTCCTCAGAGAAGGTGGAAATTGTTCTGCTCAAGACAGCTCCCCGGCGGAGGCAGTAACATGCACTTCAAACCCCGGAACGCACGTCCGCGGTGGGGGCCACCTGCCAGCCCGCGTTCACACCCAGATTGCGATGGTTGGCGTTCACATGGTGACTCCCGGCTCACAGAAGGCAGGTGGAGAAGCAGAGTCTGACCCGACTGCCTCCACTCGCATGCAGGCAGAACTCACCCCGGGTGAGGCGAGTCGGCCTGCAGCTCCCTCTGCGCAGCCTCCGGGGGGTGGACGTGGTCTGCACCTCGGTCTGGAGGTGGTCACACAGGTGTGGACGTACGCCCGTCAGGCTGTGCTCGTAGTGTGTGTATCCTCAGTAAACACTGAGAGCAGACGGCGCGGGTCTGGGGTGGCGGGGACCCTCAGGCCCTCGGAGCATCGGGGTGGAGGCTGTGATGACAGTGGCTTCGGGGAGGCCTGCAAGAGGCCAGAAGGCCAGTCTTGTGGAGGCCTCGGAGAGACCGTGTCAGGCAGAGGGAATAGCAGGTGTCACAGCCCCTCGAGAGTCTGTCCGGGGCCTGACCAGCTGAGTGGGGAGCGGAAGATGAGGGTCAGAGAGGGGCCCGTGGCCACCGGTGAGGATTTGGCCTACTGGTCTGCGGGAGGAGCCCTGGGCGGCTTGGAGCTTTCACCAGGGTTCCAGAAGTGTCCCTCTGGCTACCGCATTGAAGATGGCGGAGCCTGCCCTCTGGCGGCTCCTAAGTGGACGGTGCTCTTCTGGGATCCTTCAGCAGTTCCGTTCAGTTCAGTCACTCAGTCGTGTCTGATTCTTTGTGACCCTATGGACTGCAGCACGCCAGGCCTTGCTGTCCATCACCAACTCCCAGAGCTTACTCAAACTCATGTCCGTTGAGTTGGTGATGCCATCAAACCATCTCATCCTCTGTTGCCTCCCTCTCCTCCCATCTTCAATCTTTCCCAGCCTCAGGGTCTTTTCCCATGAGTCAGTTCTTTACATCAGGTAACCAAGGTATCGGAGTTTCATCTTCAGCATCAGTCCTTCCAGTGAACATTCAGGACTGATTTCCCTTAGGATTGACTGGTTGGATCTCCTTGCAGTCCAAGGGACTTTCAAGAGTCTTCTCCAACACCACAATTCAAAAGCATCAATTCTTCGGTGCTCAGCTTTCTTTATAGTCCAACTCTCACATCCATACATGACCACTGGAAAAACCATAGCTTTGACTAGATGGACCTTTGTTGGCAAAGTAATGTCTCTGCTTTTTAACATGCTGTCTAGGTTGGTCATAACTTTCCTTCCAAGGAGCGTCTTTTAATTTCATGGCTGCAGGCACCATCCATAGTTGTTTTGGAGCCCCCCAAAATAAAGGCTGACACTGTTTCCCCATCTATTTGCCATGAAGTGATGGGACCAGATGCCATGATCTTAGTTTTCTGAATGTTGAGCTTTAAGCCAACTCTTTGACTCTCCTCTTTTACTTTCATCAAGAGGCTCTTTAGTTCTTCTTCGCTTTCTGCCATAAAGGTGGTGTCATCTGCATATCTGAGGTTATTGGTATTTCTCCTGGCAATCTTGATTCCAGCTTGGGCTTCATCCAGCCCAGTGTTTCTCATGATGTACTCTGCATAGAAGTTAAATAAGCAGGGTGACAATATACAGCCTTGATGCACTCCTTTTCCTATTTGGAACCAGTCTGTTGTTCCATGTCCAGTTCTAACTGTTGCTTCCTGACCTGCATATAGGTTTCTCAAGAGGCAGGTCAGGTGGTCTGGTATTCCCATCTCTTTATGAATTTCCCACAGTTTGTTGTGATCCACACAGTTAAAGGCTTTGGCGTAGTCAGTAAAGCAGAGGTCAATGTTTTTCTGGAACTCTATCACCTGTTCCATGATCCAGCGGATGTTGGCAGTTTGATCTCTGGTTGCTCTGTCTTTTCTAAATCCAGCTTGAACATCTGGAAGTTCATGGTTCATGTACTGTTGAAGCCTGGCTGGGAGAATTTTGAGCATTAGTTTGCTAGTGTGTGAGATGAGTGCAGTTGTGAGGTAGTTTGAGCATTCTTTGACAGTTCTTTTCTTTGGGATTGGAATGAAAACTGACCTTTTCCAGTCCTGTGGCCACTGCTGAGTTTTCCAAATTTCCTGGCATACTGAATGTAGCACTTTCATAGCATCATCTTTTAGGATTTGAAATAGCTCAACTGGAATTCCATCACCTCCACTAGCTTTGTTCATAGTGATGCTTCCTACGGCCCACTTGACTTCGCATTCCAGGATGTCTGGCTCTAGGTGAGTGACACACCATCGTGATTATCTTGGTCATGAAGATCTTTTTTGTACAGTTCTTCTGTGTATTCTTGCCACATCATCTTAATATCTTCTGTTTCTGTTAGGTCCATACCATTTCTGTCCTTTATCGAACCCATCTTTGCATGAAATGTTCCCTTGGTATCCCTAATTTTCTTGAAGAGAGCTCTAGTCTTTCCCATTCTATTGTTTTCCTCTATTTCTTTGCATTGATCACTGAGGAAGGCTTTCTTATCTCTCCTTGATATTCTTTGGAACTCTGCATTCAGATGGGTATATCTTTCCTTTTCTCCTTTGCCTTTTACTTCTCTTCTTTTCACAGCTATTTGTAAGGCCTCCTCAGACAGCCATTTTGCCTTTTTGCATTTCTTTTCCTTGGGGATAAACTTGATCACTGCCTCCTGTACAATGTCATCAACCTCCGTCTGTAGTTCTTTAGGCACTCTGTCTATCAGATCTAATCCCTTGACTCTATTTGTCACCTCCTGTGTATAATTGTAAGGGATTTGATTTAGGCCATACCTGAATGGTCTAGTGGTTTTCCCTACTTTCTTCAATTTCAGTCTGAATTTGGCAATAAGGAGTTCATGATCTGGGCCACAGTCAGCTCCTGGTCTTGTTTTTGCTGACTGTACAGAACTTCTCTGTCTTTGGCTGCAAAGAATATAATCAATCTGATTTCAGTGTTGACCATCTGGTGATGTCCATGTGTAAAGTCTTCTCTTGTGTTGTTGGAAGAGGGTGTTTGCTATGACCAGTGAGTTCTCTTGGCAAAACTCTATTAGCCTTTTCCCTGCTTCATTCTGTACTCCAAGGCCAAATTTGCCTATTACTCAGATATCTCTTGACTTCCTACTTTTGCATTCCAGTCCCCTATAATGAAAAAGACATCTTTTTTGGGGTGTTAGTTCTATAAGGTCTTATAGGTCTTCATAGACCCATTCAACTTCAGCTTCTACGGCATTACTGTTCAGGGCACAGACTTGGATTACCATATTGAATGGTTTGCCTTGGGAATGAACAGAGATCATTCTGTTGTTTTTGAGACTGCATCCAATTACTGCATTTCAGACTCTTCTGTTGACTATGATGGCTACTCCATTTCTTCTAAAGGATTCTTGCCCACAGTAGTAGGTATACTGGGATCCTTAGTTAAGAGAAACTTGTCGTGGTGCTCTTGATTGCAGAGAGCTCAGGGAAGGCTTCCCAGAGGTGGTGACATTTGCTCCGCATCTTGCAAAGCATGCAGGTGTCTCCAGGCAGGGGGGCTGAACACTCAGGCACACATCTCCATTCATTCACACGCTCATTCTCTCATCTATCCATTTTTTTATTCATTCAGAGGGAACTGTATTAAGCACTGGGGTTAAAAAATAGAATCCAGCCCTGATCCTTGAAGAAGTCAGTGTCCGGTAAGGAGAGGGGAGACAGAAGGAAGCCAGATCCTTGACACTTCCCTGAGGAAATGCGGCAGTATATGCAGGGCCACGGAGCTGCAGCCGCCAGGAGCCGGAGCCGGGTGGGGGCCTCCCAGGCACAGGAGTCTTTCTAGGCGACAGGTCAGCTGAGCCCCCATTGAAAGGTGAGCATGAGTCTTTTAAGAAACAGGAGGGAGATGAGTTCAGGGCAGACAGGGGCCCAGGCACAGGTCTGAGGCCATGTGCTTCCCACGCCCCTGGTCCTGAGTGGGCACCGCAGAGGCGCGGGACATGGCGAGTTCTGGAATGCCGAGACATTCGGGTCTGTTGAAGGAGGAGAAGGCCCAGGAGCCAGGCGGGCCGGCAGCTAGGGTCCTTCAAACACGCAGGTCAGGGCTGCACTCAGTCCTCAGCCAGAGTTCCTAGTGGAGGGTTTCAGTGGGGAGAGTCCAGATTCTGCGACTCTACAGCTGAGGACAGGGTGGAGGGGGCTGGGCTGGGGTCAGCAGACTTGTTAATACACACGGGAAGAGTCCAGACCAGGAGAGCTGAGCCCTGAAGAGGATGCGGTGGAGGAGAGGATGCAGGTGAGGCCCTCCTGCAGATGGATGGATGGGGGTGGCCCCTCATGGGGTGACAGGTGGATGGTGTGTCCCCAAGTGAGAGGGACACTGGGAGCCTGTCCTTAAGGAGCTGGACCTTAAGGGGCCTGCAGCCTCTTGTACGAAGCATCCCCCTGTTCACAGAGACGGGAAGCGGATCAGTGGTTTCCAGGGGCTGGGAGCAGAGGGGAGTGGATACAAGGTTTCTGTTCGTGGTGATGGACATGTTCTGGAATTAGGAGCCAGGGGCTTGGAGAGAGTGGGTAATGTACCTGCAGACAGAGCTGAAGTGGGTAAGATGAGATTTGCCCCAAAACTCGTGTGGTTTCCACGTGGAGTTCACATGGAGGTTTCTTTCAGACAAGTTATTTAGGATCTCTGAGCCTCATTTTCCTCATCTACAAAATGGACTCAATAATCAACCCCCTCTCTACCCATGTGAGAATTCATGTGACATGTACAAGGGTCACTGGTACATTCTAAGTGCTTAATTGTCGTCTTTCCTCTGCCGGTCACGGTCCAGGACAACAGAAACCACTGTGTGTCTTTAGAGGAGATATAGCAGGGGGAGTCGATGTCAGGTGACAGAAGAGCCAGGCGCCAATGAGGACCTTGGGACACCCCGGGGTGAACTGCAGAGAGGCCCAGCCGTCCATGTGGTGGAGAGAAAGCCGGAGGGCATGGCGTCACCAGAGGCCAGGGAGAAGCAGACTGGCAACGCCTGAGTGCATGTGCCTCGTGGGCATACCTCCCTACTGTGTGCACGGGGCACTTGCAACTGCACGCAGTAGGGCCGCAGAGCCACAGGCCCAGCTGGACACGGCCTGACCACGTGAGTCCCCGCGTCCCTGCGTCTGGAGCCGTGGGTCAGCATGTGGACGGCATCTGCCTGCAGCCCCTGGGCCCTCGCAGCAATGGAAGTCCCTCCCTGGGCGCAGGCCCAGAGCTCAGAGCCGCCTTCTTGGGCCTGTGACTCGGCCAGGCTGGTCATCTGAGCCACTGGACGGGTGCAACCTGCTCCTGTGAACTGCCCTCTGAGCGAGAGGACGTGCAGCCACAGGAAGGGGAGGAGGCGGCCGCAGCCGGCGCCTGGCCCCCCTTTGGAGTGAGGAGGCAGTCTCTCTGTTTCCCCAGAAGCTCAGCTCCCCCAGCAGAGATTCTGCTGCAGCCGCCTGTTGACTTCAAAGGTCGGCTGGGCCTCCTGCGGGCCCGCGGCTGGCCCCTGGCCTCCCATCGCCGCTGCGACGGGCTCTTCCTCCTGCCGCGGGCAGCACAGGACCGCTCCTGGCCTCCACTGCTCTCCAGGTCCCCAGGGATGGGGATCTCACGGGGGTCTTCAGCTCTCAGGACAGAACGTTCTAGAAAGTCCTGGGTGGGGGCTTCCAGTTTCTGGTTCTGTCTCTTGGAAGGCACTGGCAAGGCAGGAGATGAGAAGAGAAGAGGACGATGTTGAGGGATTCTTTTCTTCCCAACACCTTTCAGCCCTGGGTGTAAGGTGAGCTAAATTTGTGTCCCCAAAGAGTAGATGAAAGCGTCCTAACCCTGGTACCTGTAGGTGAGTCCTTATTTAGAAATAGGGTCCTTTCAGATGTCATCAAGTTAAGATGAGGTCATAACTGGGATGGGCTTTAAGGTAACAGACTGGATTCTTAGAGGACGAGAGAGACACACAGGATGAAGACCGTGTGGACGGAGGCCATGGTTGGGGTGACATGGCTGACAGCCCAGGTGCGCAGCAGGTTGCTGGCAAACACCAGACGCTACAGAAAGTCATGAACAGCTTCTTCTCTGGTCCTTCGGAGGGCAGGGCCCCGCCGACACTTTGATTTTGGACTTCTAGCCTGTTGTTCAGTCACTCAGTCGTGTCCAGCTCTTTTTGACCCCATGCACTGCAGCATGCCAGGCTTCTCTGTCCTTCACCATCTCCCAGAGATTGCTCAAACTCATATCCATTGGGTCAGCGATGCCATCCAGCCATCTCATCCTCTGTCGCCCCCTTCAGTCCTGCGAGGGCAGGAGAACAGGTGTCTGTTGTTTTAATCCCAGGCTGCGGTGCTTTGTTACGCAGCCCTAGGAAACCAACACAGGGAAGTTGACGCGGCCCTGCAGATGGCAGGTGGCTGTGATAAGCCCTCTGTGTACAAATGAGCTCCATTCCAAGAGCACGTTGTAAGTCCAAGTTGTTCATTAGTGCAACAGTTAGCCGAGGCCCCCGACTCACACAGTGGCTACGCAGTGCTGCACTGCGGCAGGCTTACGATACTTCTCTGCTACTTAAAAATGCACACGTAAAGCAAACACAAAATAAAAGCATCTTTACTCTTATACAGCACTTTGAGAAGGACAGTAGTGCCGGCATGCCCGTCTGCCTCTTTCAAAGTTCACGACTTGAACTTGAAGGTTAGTTTGCAGGGGATGTACAGAACCAAATTAACCAGCTTCCTGAAACGTTGCCCAAGTTACTCACCAAAAGTGGTGGCCTTGAATAAAAGGCACGACTTGTCAGCAACTGTGAGTTGAGAGCTCACCACACGGGCTGGGGCCTCACGACCCCTCTACCAGCCCTTTGAAGATGTTACCAGCATTAACCCCATTTGCAACTGAGGAAACTGCGTCTCAGGAAATGAAATAGTTTCCCCAAGGCGACTGGACTACTGAAAGATGAGACATATATTTGTTTTCTATGTGCGGGCGTGTGTGTGTGCTAAGTCACTACAGTCGTGTCCAACTCTTTGTGACCCCATGGACTATAGCCCACCAGGCTCCTCTGTTCATGGGATTCTCCAGGCAAGAATACTGGAGTGGGTTGCTATGCCCTCCTCCAGGAGATCTTCCCAACCCGGGGATTAAACCCACATCTCTTATGTCTCCTGCATATGCAGGCGGGTTCCACCATTAGTGTCACCTGGGAAGCCCTTGTTTCCTCTGCTTCTTAACAAGTTAGCACGAGTTCAGCAACTTAAAACAGGCGGACCGTCTCACAGTGTCCCTGGACTGGGAGTCTGGCCCGCTCAGCGGGATCCTCCACTCCAGTCTCCCAAGATCGTGAGCGAGGTGCCTGCAGGCTGCATGCCTCCCTGGGGTGGGGTCCTCTCCCAGCTCACTTGTTGCTGGCAGAATTTGTGTCTGGCGGCTGTGTGACCGAGGCTGTTCTCTTGCAAGCCATCGTCCAGAGACAGCCGCCGCTCCTCACCACCCGGCCCTGTGGCGGCTCACAGGAGGTGGTCTGCTTTCTTCGAGGCCAGCAGGGGTGGGCCGGCTCACAGGAGGTGGTCTGCTTTCTTCGAGGCCAGCAGGGGTGTCTCCCTGACGTCTCCCCCTCTAGCTTGCCCTGGTTCAGCCTTATATAACACAGCCCAGCCCGCCTGTTCTCAGGGGCCGCCCACACTCATGGGGAGCACACGGAGGGTGGGACTCTGCTACCAAGTTCAGGTGAACTTGACTCGGAGACCGCAGTGAGCTTGGGCCCGGGTTCTGTCCCTGACGTGGGGGCAACCTTGGGAAATTTCCTCCTGCACCCTCTCATTTACGACAGCAGGATGGTAACGCTGGACTCCAGGGGTGCTCTGAGGTTTAAATTGTGGAATCCTCAAGCACGTGCAGCTGCTAGGAGCTCATGAATGGCAGCTCCCTCCCCACTCTTCGCCAGGGTGTCTCCTTCACACAGGAAAACACGGGGTGGGGGTGGGCAGAGCACGTGGGAGGCTCCTGGCCCTGGAGCAGGAAGGCCCGGGTGTCGCTTGGGTCCGCTGCCCCTTCCCCGCTCCCAGGCCCTAAGACTCCCTCGAGTTTCCTGTGGAAAGAGAAGCTGAAGTGAGACCCCCAAATGAAGCCGCCACCTTGGAAAGGCCTTGCTCCCTGCACAGTGTGAGGCCAGATCCCACGGGGAGGGGTGTCTGTGGGGTTGGCGTGGGGGGAAGAGGAGGGGAGTGCGGAAGGGGAATGGGTAGTGGGCGGGGCCAGGGCGAACAGTAGGGGGG
>SJYR01001163.1:480450-497577 GCA_006410655.1 Kobus ellipsiprymnus
CTTCAGCTTCAGCATCATTCCTTCCAAAGAAATCCCAGGGCTGATCTCTTTCAGAATGGACTGGTTGGATCTCCTTGCAGTCCAAGGGGCTCTCAAGAGTCTTCTCCAACACCATAGTTGAAAAACATCAATTCTTCAGTGCTCAGCTTTCTTCACAGTCCAACTCTCACATCCATACATGACTACTGGAAAAACCATAGCCTTGACTGGACAGACCTTAGTCGGCAGAGTCATGTCTCTGCTTTTGAATATGCTATCTAGGTTGGTCATAACTTTTCTTCCAAGGAGTAAGCGTCTTTTAATTTCATGGCTGCAGTCACCATCTGTAGTGAATTTGGAGCCCCCCAAAATAAAGTCTGACACTGTTTCCACTGTTTCCCCATCTATTTCCCATGAAGTGATGGGACCAGATGCCATGATCTTCGTTTTCTGAATGTTGAGCTTTAAGCCAACTTAAATAAATGTAAAACAGGGGCTAGCTTGAGGCGTAAATGAGGAAGTGGGGAGAGGCTAGCCCGGGCTTCTCAGGGAGTGGTGCCCAGTGGGAGCCAGCCCTTGCCTGTTGGTCTGTCGGTCACGGGACTGAAGGGCAGCGGTCATCTCGCCGGGCCTTCTGAGAGTTGAGGCCTTGCCCGTTCCGAGCTGAAATGTCGCAGGCACAGGAGTCCGAGGCCGAGGCCGTCCTGGGAGGGCACGACGCTGGCCTCCTCCCGCCGACGCGCAGCTGCCTCAGGCACCAGAGCTAACGTCGCATCAGCTCACGGCTGCCCTGGGCTCTGGGACGTTTACGGCCAGCAGTGCCTCGTGTGGCCCCCGCACAGCCCTCTGAGGCTCCCAGTCACGATCCCCACCCACAGATGGGGCAGAGGAAGCACCGCAGTTACCCGGACCCAAGACGGTGCAGTGAGCGGTGCCGCCCGCGCCAGACTCGGCCGGGCAGGGTGACTTCAGAGCCTCCCGTCTCTGCGGTGTCTGGCCTTGGGATGACGAAAGGTCTGGTCTTGCCTCATAGCCTCTGCCTAGAGGGCTGCCCTGAGAGGACTTTAGGCTGTGATGGGGAGAAAGGCACGGCGAGAGATCCGCAACGTCTGCCGTGGGCCTGGGGAGGCGGCTCAGGCCACTGGCACAGTGTGAAGCAGGCGCTGCGGGCGGTTGGGGTGGCGTCACTCTGCTGAGGCGATGCTGGCCTGGGCACTGTTTAGCAGCACCCCTGGCCTCCCCCCGCCGCTTGCCAGCAGCACAAGGCCCCGCTCGCCACTGAGTTCTGATGGTTGAAGCTGTCTCCAGAAAGGCAAACCCTTTACCGGTTGTGAACAAGCCCGGAGCGGGCTGCGGGGATGGCCAGACAGCCCTGAACTGGAGTCCAGAGGCCAGCCCGCCTGTCACCGCCCGACAGGCATCAGGTTCTTCGTGCGGGAAGTGAGCACGAGGCGCGGATGGTCCCAAGGGCTCCTTCTGGAGGTCATGACCCTACCCCCTCACCGCAGCCTTCACTCCCAAGGTCCGCGGAGCCAGACTGACGGGAAAGCCTGGGCTCTGCAGAGAGCCGTTTCGCTCGTTAAAGGAAAGAAAGAAAGAAAGCAGCAGCAGAACCCCTGAAGCCTGGTACGGAGATTCCGCCCGAGCAGCAGTCATGGAGCAGATTCGAGTGGAGGACCCGCAGAGACAGCAACTGCACACCCGCTTCTCCGTGTGGAGACAAGCGGGCTCTGGGACGCCTCCCTGCCCCGCTCAATCATGAACCTCGGCAGGAAGCCTGGATAACCGGTGCTCTGGAGCCAGGGGCTGGAGGAGGCCGAGGCTGGGCTGGGTCCCCAGGGCACTTGCCTGAAGAGACGGGGGCGGCGGGTGGCGAGAAGGTGACGCGGGTCCTGCCTGCACCTGCGCCAGGAAGCTGAGCGCGAGGCAGCCGGGCCTCGGGGAGGGGCAAGCAGAGGCGGCCCTGGGGTCCTGGCTGCTCAGCAGCCCTTCCTTCCAGTGTGAGGAGAGCACAAGGTGGGAGGGGACCGGGACCTCGGGTTCGGGTCCTCGGCCCCCGGAAGTCAGAGGGCTCTGTGCGGTGGGGATGGAGGAGCCCCCAACAATGGGAACCTTCTCCCTGTGGGGGTCCCCACCTTACAGACGGGAATCAGCCCAGTGAGGGCTTCCTCAGCTGACCGAGATCTCAAGAGGCTGAAGTTCACGGGCCACACAGCTTCCACGCTGGAGCCTTGGGGCTGACTCTCCGTATTCCCGTCCCCCGAGATCATGCCTCCTATCCCCCAGGTCCCGTGGTCTCCCAGGAACGTGCACTCACCTCTATGTCTCAGAAAAGCATTGTACACCTGCCCTGAGGAATGACATGTGACCCAGGCCCCAAGAGCTGGGCTGGAATCTTTGATGAAGGTGTGACCAGTTGGGGCAAGAAATCAAATTCTGACTTGATCACAAAGGAAGACGTTATTGGAAGGAGGTGGAGGGTTCTGTGGAATTAAGAGTTTAGCAGCCAAGACTAGGAAGGGGAGAGCCCACAGCTTCTGAGGCTGGCCTCACGAACCCCTGAGAACACCCCATTCTCGAGCTCCCAGTGCCCTCTGCTTCTGATCCGCAGTCAGGACTCTGGAGGGAGCGTCCGAGCACCTGCAGGAAGTGGTCCAGCTCGGACCGGATGTGCTCCCAGCATCCCTGGCCAGGGCTCTTGTTCAGTCGCTCAGTCGTGTCCGACTCCTTGCGACCCCATGAACTTCAGCACCACAGGGTTCCCTGTCCTTCACCATCTCCCCACGTTTGCTCAAACTCATGTCCATTGAGTCAGTGATGCCCCCAACCATCCCGTCCTCTGTCCCCCCTTCCTTGTTCTCGCTCTTGCGCTGCATCAGGGTCTTGTCTAATGAGTCAGCTCTTCTCATCAGGTGGCCAAAATATTGGAGCTTCAGCTTCAGCATCAGTCCTTCCAATGAATGTTCAGGATTGATTTCCTTTAGGATTGAGTGGTTTGATCTCCTTGCAGTCCAAGGGACTCTCGAGTCTTCTCCAGGATCACAGTTCAGAAACATCAATTCTTTGGCACTCAGCCTTCCTTATGGTCCAACCCTCACATCAGTACATGACTACTGGGAAAACCATAGATTATTTGACTATGCGGACCTTTGTTGGCAAAGTGATGTCTTTGATACACTTTGATACACTCCCCCAGGCTGCTGGTGTGGAGAAGGCAATGGCAACCCACTCCAGTGTTCTTGCCTGGAGAATCCCAGAGACAGTGGGCCCATGTCTATGGGGTCGCACAGAGTCGGACACGACTGAAGCGACTTAGCAGCAGCAGCCTGCTGGTGCAGACGAGAAGCATCTCTCAGAGGCCTGTCGGCCACCTGCTTACAGGCCAGAGCCGAGGGAGGTCCGGGCATCAGTAGAACCCATTCTTCTCTTTTGGATCTGAAATGGTTCAAGTTGAGGCCCATCACTGCTCAAGACATTCTCTGCTCATGACTGCCTGTGAGCAACGGTTGAGGCTGGCCGATCTGTGGTCCCCCGCCCTCCCCCACACTGCTGACCACCACGGAGACCAAGGCTGCGATGGTTGGTTGGTCTGGCAGCTGCCGACTCTAAGCACCTCCCTCCTCCCAGGGTGCTGCAGCTCAAAGGGGGCGATGAAGGGAGAGCTTGTTAATCCCGGGGGAGCTATCTCCCGGGCAGCTGGCCTCCTCAGGGACTAAAATAAGATGCGCAGGAGGCCCTGGGGTGAGGCCTGCACATGTAACAGGTCGAATCTCCACTGAGCCAGGCTGGGAATAGAGTCAGCGACACACCAGGCCGTTAGGAGCGAGAGGTCCCTGCATTCATGGGGGCGCTTCTCCAGCGTCGGAGCCACGGAGGCCCTCGGAGTGGACGGCCTTGAATCCAGGCCGCCCTGTGGTGGCTGCACCACCCACTTCTCTCGGCCTAAGTCTACTGCCCTGCTGCCCGCCTCCTCACGCAGCTCTCCTCCAGAAACGCACCCCGGCCGTTCCTCTGGGGCCCTCACCATCACCGCTCAGCTCTGCTGGGCCGCAGCCCTCCCCGAGCTGCCCAGTACCGTCCAGCACTCAGCCCTCAAGCCTGATGCACCCACCACTCGCCTCCCCAGCTAGTGGTGGGCTCTCTCCAGCTGGACTGACGCTCTGGGCTCCACAGGCAGACTCTGAACTAAAGGAAAGAGCGAAGGGCTGAGTGGGTGAGTGGGTGAGCCACTCAACACCGAGGAGCACCCCGAGCGGGTCAGGCGCCTCAGTGACCTAAAGGCCCGTGTCCGAAAGGAGACAGGCCACGAGGGAATCTTCTCCCGGGCTCGGTGCCCAGGCTCTGCATCCCGCGGCCACGGGGAGGACGTGGAGGGCTCCTCCCCACTCAGTCAGCGCTCAGTCTGGTCTGAAGCCGCCTCGGGAAGTGGGTTTAGAGCTGCAGATCCACCGTCCTCGTCACCAGGGCTGATCCTCTTCAAAACGCTCCGACCACAGGGCGTCCTCAGGCTCCGCTCAGCTCTGAAAGGCTGTGAAGACACTTCCCGTCTTCCAGTCGAGGAGAAGCCATCTGACCTCTGGATCACATGCTCTCGGAAACTCTGGGCTCCCCGCTCAGACCCCTGTCCTAGTCGTCACTAGATGACGTGCACCTGGACAGCTCCAGGTCAGCAGAGACCGTGCCTGTCTTATTGATTATTGCTGCAACCGAAGCACACCAGTGTGGGCTTACTGCCCACGCCGCAGACGGGGCAACCCTGTGCGAGGTGGCCCTCCTCCACAGGGCATCAGGGATCCAGGCTGACCTGGCCTGTGGCTCTACCATCCCCTGGGCCGACCGGTGTGGGGAGGAGGCTGTCTGGGGGAGGGCTGCAGCACCTGCCCAGAGCCCTCTCCAGGAGGGACTCCCGTCACTCCTGCTCACGTCCTGCTGGAATGGTCACACGGCCCATCTGACCGCAGAGCGAGCTGTGAGGCCCAGAGCAGCCATGAGCTGGGAAGCAGGCCGTGAGCTTCCAGGGTGGGTCCTGGGTGGGTCCGCTGCCCCTGCTGAGCCCCCAGCACCCAGCATGTGGCAGGGGCTCAGACATGGACATTGGATGCAGGCGCTGCAGGTCAGAATGGTTCAGCGGGGCCTCACGGAGTCGCTCATGAGCCGGTGAGCTGAGGCTCCCCAGGAAGGTCCAGCCCGGCCTCGCTGCCTCCAAGCCCAGAGCTGCTCTGTAGGAGCCGGGTCTGCTCCATAGGAGCCAAGCTGTGGTTTCCAACAGCCTGCCTCCTCAAGGCTGGAGAGGGGAGAGCCCACCTGAGCCAACAGGGCGGCCCCAGTTACCGGAGGGCGGCCGCTCTGCAGGGACGCCCAGGCCTTTCCTCCAGGACGCTGAAGGCTTTCCTTCACGCCCAGGGCTTGGGAGAGCAGGGCTTCCACATCTCGAAGCCTCCTCCTTGCATCCTCAAAGGTGTGTTTTTATAAAGATGAGAAGGGCTGAAAAGCCAGCTTCCATCTAAGCCTGAGCCAAGGCCTGCATGCAGGTGCAGCGTCCTAGGTGGGAGGGGGGCAGCAGGGTGAAACCCAGGATGGGGCCCAAAGCGGTGTGAGGGCTGGCCCTAAACTGCCATCGCTGGTTTGGTCCTGCAGGGGCCCGCCCCCAGAAGCAGGCAGAAGGGGCCCCGAAGGTAGAGGATGGGGACATCTCCCCAGCGGCTCCCACCCTCCTGCTCAGAGGTCCTCCTGGAGGTGGGGGTCCTGATCCCCAAGCCTCCAGCTCCACAAGCATGGAGCGTGTGTGCAGTCCCCCGGGTGACCTTCCCAGTGCCACGGGTCAAAGGCAAGAGTAACAGAAGCTGGTGACGCTGCGCGGGGCTGGGGGCCGCTCTGAGGAGCGAAGGTGGGCAGAGAGGCGAGTATGGGCACGTGGGCGTCGGCGAGGAGTGCGGGGGTAGCGACGGTGAAAACGCTCCGCAGGCCAAGAGGGAGCGCGTGAAGGTCGTCATCACACCGCCTGACCCTCTTTTCTACAGGGCTCCCCCAGGTACCACTGACCTCCCAGGAGGCCAGCTGTGAAGGCTCGCATCACCCCTGAAGTGACTCACGGGGTGACCAGCTCTCCCGGCTTTCCCGCAGGGTCCCCAGGTTTAGCGCTGAGTCCTGGTGCCCGTCACCACCTGAGTCCTGGGGGCCGGTCACCCAGTGTCCATCAGGGCACAACTGCAGGGTGGGACCGTGACTGCCCAGGGGGAGGAACCGGGAGACTTACCCGCACTCGTGCCGGCTACGGTCACAGCGCCCCCAGCCTCCGCAGCCTGCGGCCCTGCCGTCACCGCAGATGCAGACCCACACTTCCCATAGAGTCAAAGACCTGGTTTCCTTTCTTTTTCTCAAGAAACCTCACTGGTTCATTTTCAGACATTGTAGAAAATGTACAAAATAGAGACAAAATGTAAAGAGGACAATCTGAGTTCACTCAGAAACAAAGCAATGGTCACATTTTAGGGTATTTCTTTCTAGATATTTCCTGTGCCTGGAGAAATACCTGGGACTTGATGGACATAGAGAAAGGGTACTTGAGCTGCTACAGGCATTCCTGAACCTTTTCTCCACAAAATCCTCCTGGAGTCTCAGGGCAGGAGGGCTCCCCAGGACACAAGTCCTGAGTTCTCCCCGATGAAGGAATAACTCAAGAGAGGCCACGTGTCCCACGAGGTCTCTTCACATGGGGGTCTCCTGACCCCCAAAAGGAGAGAACCATTTGTCTCCGGGAGCAGAGACCACGACCCCAGGAGGGCCTTGGTATTCCTGCGGCCTGGCCAGTCTGGGACCCCCAAATTAACCGCCACCCTATGCACCACTTAGTAGCCCAGGGCACGCAGGCTCTGTCGTGTCCGACTGTGCGACCCCACGGACTGTAGCCCACCAGGCTCCCCTGTCCATGGGGTTTCCCAGGCAAGAATGCTGCGGTGGGTTGCCATTTCTTCCAGGGGATCTTTCTGACTCAGGGATCGAGCCTGTGTTTCTGATGTCTCCTGCCTTGGCAGGCAGGTTCTTTACCACCAGTGCCACCTGGGAAGCCCACGTCTTAATAGATAACACAGCAAACCGCCTGATTACCGACAGAGGACGCACGTGAGGGGAGTCGGGCTGGTGGTCTCTCTTCTCACATCAGCCATTAATTTTCTCCCGTTCAGTGCCTTGGGGCCAACGCTGACAAAATTGGATTCGACAGGGATAAATGTGAAGTCCTTCAGACTAAACACTCCACAGAAACAGGTTGGGGGCGGTGAGGCTGGGAGGCTGAGTCTCAGGGACAGCAGGTCCCGGAGCAGAAGCTCGGGATCCAGAGACGGGCGGGGCAGGGCCCTGGGCCCTGGGCTCTGGGCGTCAGACCCAGCCCCGGCAGGGGCTGCTGTTGGGGCTGTCCTTCTGGGTGACCCGGAGCCGGGAGCGAGGCTGGAGATGGTCCGGAACCATTGATAGAGAAACCGCCAAAGGAAATGGGGAGATACGACCTCGGACGTATCCACTAAGGGCAAGCACCCAGGTTCTCGCCTTGTGGGGTGGGGAGCAATCTTATCAGGCTTCCCGTGTGCTCTCTGCAGCACCCACTTCTTTAGGCTGGGGTCGGGGGAGCGGGCTGGTGGGAGTGCGGTCGGGCTTCCAGCCTGTGATAAGGTCAGGCCGGGGGATGAGTCTGGTCCCAACTGTGGCAGCTTGCCAACCACCTCCCGTGCATCCTCAAGCCTCGGTCCTCACTTTTGTGCAAATCTCGGATGGCTGGAGAAACAGCTGGTCCTTCGTCCCATCGGACACAGTTCCTCTCTTTGATAACTTGAAGGGCTGACACATGATAGATGATGGATTCTTTTATTCCCAGAGGTCACATGTAAATCCCACAGATGGAGTTTCATGGAGTCAGGTTGACGTCTCAGGAAGTTGAAGTTAAAGCTGGTGGACACAGAATGCCTGGGGGGGAGAGGTGCCCGCCACTGGCTGGGAGCTCAGGGTTAGGGAGCTCCGCACCAGGGGTCCTGGGAGGCTGAAGGTTTGGGGGTCTCACCGCGTGCCCAGCTGGAAGGCCCTTCTGCAGGCGCGGTACATTCGGGTCGTTGGGTGTTGCCCAGGGGCCCCGCAGGAAGGCCCACACGTCTGTCCACCTTCTTGCAGGGCTGGCCTCCAACAGGTGAACCAGGAGTATTTATTACACTTCCTCTCGCACGGCAGCTCACCTGTGTTGGTCCCAGGGCTGCCATGATGAACAAAAGGACACCGTCATCTCACAGTCTGGAGCCCCAGGGCCGTGCATCTCTGAGGCCTGCGTAGGCCCCCTCCTAGCCCAGCCCTGGCTGGCAGCGCTGCCCCTCCATCCCACCTCTCGGCTGGATGATGAACCGTAACCACGCATGGCGGCACAGACACCTAAGACCATGTGTGAAAAAGTGTGTTAACATGTTGGACAGGGTGATTCCTATTTAAAATTTCTATCAAATAGAAAATAGTGCCCTAAATGCAGAGTGGAGGTTGGCGAAATGCATTGGAAAGGCCTCCAGAGCTAGCGTGTCTGTGTGCAACGATGCTTTAAGCCTGTTTTCTTCATATACATTATATTGAATATATAAATATACGGTTTTCTCATTTTTGCCAAAACACAGTGTTAGCATGATCAGTGAGGGAGCAAGTGTTAGTTTTCTAGTCCCTATGTTGTTTGTTAAGATTTTCAGCAACTTTTGGATCAGTATCAGTTTATTATTTTTTATTAAAAAAAAGCTTTTTAAAAATTAAATCTATAGGTACTGACCTTGAGAGGTGTGTGCGTGTGTTATCACATGAAAGAGGAGGTGACAGAGTGACGTGTGTTGCATTATCCCTTTTTCAAAATAGGGGATACAGCCGTTCTGGAAACCAGCATACTGGTCTCTAAGAGCAGACACGCAGCATCACGACCCCCAGCAGCTGCACTCCAGGCATCTGGCCCACAGAAGTGTGACTTTGATTCACCTCCAGACCTGTTCATAGCAGCATTAGTAGAAACAGCTGGAAACCACAGGTGTGCCAGCTGGAAGTGATCCAGGTGTCATGAACTGTGGCACAGCCGTGCCATAGACTACTGCTCTGCAGTCAGGAGGAGCAAGCTGACGAGACCTCCACTGGTGAACCTCGAATTATGCTGAATTGAAGGGCCAGTCCCCACAGGCTATAGACTGTCTGATTCCATTTTTTAGAAACGGAGGTCATCTCGGTGGTTGCCCTGGGTCAGGGGAGTGGATGTGGCTGTGGATGGCATGAGGGGTCCTCAGGGTGGAGGGTGTCCATGATGAGCAGTGTCAGGAGCCTGGTTGTGACGTCATCACTGGAAGAAACTCAGTAACAGGGACATGGAGCCCCCCTGCACTGTTTCTTACAACTGCATGCAAATCTAAATTACCTCCATGTAAAAAGATCAATGTTTTAAAAGCAGGGGAGCCTCAGAGACATGTGCACAGGCCAGTGTGCAACACAGAGAAGGGGGTGGGAAGATGTATGGCTGACCGCTGACCTCTGGAGAGCAGCCCTGAGGGAGACTGTTGTCAACCTCTTGGTGTTTGACTGTGCTGACAAGCATGGGGGACTTTGTGATTTCGTTTAGACCCATAAAGTAGATGATGAGATGGTTGGATGGCATCACCGACTCAAAGGACATGAGTTTGAGCAAACTCTGGGAGACAGTGAAGGACAGGGAAGCCTGGCGCGCTGCTGTCCGTGGGGTCACACAGAGGTGACACGAATTAGCGGCAGAACAGCAACAAAAACCAAGCAGCCCAGAAAGCGTGCGGGGCGGGGCTGAGGGCCGAGCGCCGCCTCGCCCGCTGTGCTGGGGGCACCGGCCTGGCACCCCTGACGCCTGGAGTTGCGCGCAGCTCCCTCTGGCCTCCCCGACACCACCCTGCCCGGCGCTGCTCCCTCTTGTCACGAATGCTCACGGCTCACCCCCAGCTCAGCCCCTCACCACCGAGGGAGACCCGCAGAGTGAAGGGGGTGATGTCTGGGCCCATAGCAGCACTCTCCCCTGAGCCATCGCCGTGGGCCAGGAGGCACCTGCAGGCCTTTCAGTGCCAGCTCAGGTCCCAGGAGCAGAGGCAAGCGGTAGTCCCCAAGCTACAGAGGAGAGGAGGTGGGAGATTAAGTCGTGCATGCCTGACTCACACAGGGCATGCCAGCGAAGCGTGTCCCGCTTAGGTGCCATCTATAGCACCCTTAGCCGCCCCCACAGACCTGTTCATAGCAGCATTAGTAGAAACAGCTGGAAACCACAGGTGTGCCAGCTGGAAGTGATCCAGGTGTCATGAACTGTGGCACAGCCGTGCCATAGACTACTGCTCTGCAGTCAGGAGGAGCAAGCTGACGAGACCTCCACTGGTGAACCTCGAATTATGCTGAATTGAAGGGCCAGTCCCCACAGGCTATAGACTGTCTGATTCCATTTTTTAGAAACGGAGGTCATCTCGGTGGTTGCCCTGGGTCAGGGGAGTGGATGTGGCTGTGGATGGCATGAGGGGTCCTCAGGGTGGAGGGTGTCCATGATGAGCAGTGTCAGGAGCCTGGTTGTGACGTCATCACTGGAAGAAACTCAGTAACAGGGACATGGAGCCCCCCTGCACTGTTTCTTACAACTGCATGCAAATCTAAATTACCTCCATGTAAAAAGATCAATGTTTTAAAAGCAGGGGAGCCTCAGAGACATGTGCACAGGCCAGTGTGCAACACAGAGAAGGGGGTGGGAAGATGTATGGCTGACCGCTGACCTCTGGAGAGCAGCCCTGAGGGAGACTGTTGTCAACCTCTTGGTGTTTGACTGTGCTGACAAGCATGGGGGACTTTGTGATTTCGTTTAGACCCATAAAGTAGATGATGAGATGGTTGGATGGCATCACCGACTCAAAGGACATGAGTTTGAGCAAACTCTGGGAGACAGTGAAGGACAGGGAAGCCTGGCGCGCTGCTGTCCGTGGGGTCACACAGAGGTGACACGAATTAGCGGCAGAACAGCAACAAAAACCAAGCAGCCCAGAAAGCGTGCGGGGCGGGGCTGAGGGCCGAGCGCCGCCTCGCCCGCTGTGCTGGGGGCACCGGCCTGGCACCCCTGACGCCTGGAGTTGCGCGCAGCTCCCTCTGGCCTCCCCGACACCACCCTGCCCGGCGCTGCTCCCTCTTGTCACGAATGCTCACGGCTCACCCCCAGCTCAGCCCCTCACCACCGAGGGAGACCTGCAGAGTGAAGGGGGTGATGTCTGGGCCCATAGCGGCACTCTCCCCTGAGCCATCGCCGTGGGCCAGGAGGCACCTGCAGGCCTTTCAGTGCCAGCTCAGGTCCCAGGAGCAGAGGCAAGCGGTAGTCCCCAAGCTACAGAGGAGAGGAGGTGGGAGATTAAGTCGTGCATGCCTGACTCACACAGGGCATGCCAGCGAAGCGTGTCCCGCTTAGGTGCCATCTATAGCACCCTTAGCCGCCCCCCACTGTCCTGACCAAGGCCGGCCTGCCCCACAGGGGCCCTGGAGACCAGCACCCCAGCCCTGAAGGCAGCAGCTCAGGGCCCAACGGAGGGTATGGCCAGCCGTGGGCACATTCCCCGCTGAGTGGCCTGCCTCTGTGCGCCGCCCCCTTGCCCACACCCCCGTCGTGCCTGGTCTGCCCTTCTGCTCCCCCGAGCCCAGGGCCTGCCCAGAGCCAGGCACACACAGCACGCGAGTCTGGGTGAACAGAGGTGGGGGCCCTCGGAACACTCACACAGCTCTTTTCCTCTGCTTCTCCAGGGATCTACAAAGGACACTGCTTTCGGATCAACCACTTCCCAGAGGACAACGATTATGACCACGACAGCTCGGAGTACCTCCTCCGTGAGTGTCAGGACCCTGCCTCCCGCTGTGTGTGGGACAGGGGATGGCAGGCAGGCAGGCGCTGGAGGAAGGATGGGCCCCGTGAGTGCAGAGGGGCCGGTCTTTGGTGCTCCCGACACTCCCCTCTGACTCAGGATACTGAGTTCCGAGGATGGGGTGTGGTTAGGCCTGCTATGACATGCTGGTCACCCCGGTGCAGTTGCTGGCTGGGAGGACACACCAGGTCGGGGCTGGGAAGAGGGGAGGAGGGTGGGGCATCCCGCTGCCTGGGGCTGCTACAAGTTGCTGTCTTCACCGGAGCTGATCACAACAGCTGGTTCTGAGGCAAGGACGTTAGAGACATTGGCTTGCCCAGGCCCAGCATCCCTGGGGGGCTGAGACACCCCAAGGATACCGCCCGGCCAGCACTGGACCTGCCCGCTTCTCCCCACCCCCACCCAGCACTCTACTCGTGACAAGTCAGATTAAATCACACCCTGAGACAGCCGGCGGGTGCCAGGCGGCCTGTGGGACCAGCCTGGGGTCCATGGGCCTCAAGTCTCTCCAGCACCAACTGGTGGAGCCCCCAGCTCTGCCCCTGAGCCCCCTGCCCAGGTCCTGAGATAGGGCTGGCCCCCGAACTGGAACCAGAAGTCAGAGGACAAACCCAGCCCCACACCCCAAATCCAGATCTCATCCCCGGGCTGTGGCTACCTCCCTGGGAGGAAGGATGGAGTCTCAGCCAGGGGAGGAACCTGGAAACGGAAAAACAGCATGGCTCTGAAGTCGTTCTCCCCTTCCACATCAGCCCAGACACACGCAGAGCTGCTCCCATCTGCTCCCCCGGGAGCTGGGCCGGCTTCATTTATGGAGAATTGATGCCAGCATCCACAGAGGGAACACAATTCACTCTGCACCTGCTTATGGACTGTTTTTTCTAAGAGGAAGGACTGGTTCTGAGTCATCTCGTGAAAGAGAACAGCGTGTGGTTCCCATGGAGTCCAGAGCCAGAACCGGAAACAATGCCGCCGGATCTGCCTCCTATCCCCCGCCTCCCCTGCTGCTCTCCTCCCGGCCTGTCTTCTCTCTCTGCTTCCTGGGGGTCAGTGCTGAACCGAGCACATGCCTTCCACGGGGCTGCCGCAGATGGCTGTGCAGGTTGCACGCTGCGCAGCTAGGGGATGGCACTGGCGCAGACGGTGGCGTGAGTAGCGGCATGTGGGCTGCACAGCCATCTAGGGTGCCCACTGGTACTCAGCCCTGACTCAGAGCCCACCAGGGCAGGCAGATGGTTCCCAAGGCTCTGGGGGCAGATCTGCTCCACTGCCGGGCCTTGGGGCTGTGGGGAAGGAAGGGGACACCAGAGAAGCATCCATTCCCTCCCACTTCCCGCTTGAACTTGAGGTTAACTGGCCCCGGCTCTTCCTCTTTACTTCCTGCCCTGCCCCCACCCTGGTCCCCAGAGGGCTAGCATCTCTGGGTGGGCCCCAAGACATGTCAGCCCAGAGGTCAGACGTGTGGCTTCCTAGAGTCCCTGCCAGAGCAGAGGAGATCCTCAGACAGGAAGAAGAAAGGGCATTTAGTGAGGGACTGATTACAGAGATGTGCAGGGATCGGGGAGGGGCGGTGAGCACACAGGCAGGGGCAGCAGAAGGACCCCTGGCCCTTGGCCTGTGCGGGCGACAGAGGCAGGTACAGGCTCCTGGACCAGAGGAGCTGTGAGGCCCGGGCCGCCAGGAGGAGCTGTGGCTTGACAAAGAACACAGCCACCTCAGCCCTGTCCTCGTCCTCAGGAGGAAGCCAGGGCAGTAATGTCTCAAAAGCCACAGTGAAGGGACCCCAGTGATCCGGTCCCTGGTGTCAGCCGCCCAAGGCCCAGGGCAGAAGGGAGAAAGGCAGCCGAGGACCAGGAGCAGCAAACCAAGCCTGGGCCGCCCACTCACTGCCACTCACTCCCCGGCCTCAGGCTCACACTGCCCGCAAGCCCCCTGGGGTGCCCGGCGCCAGGCTCACTGCCCACAAGCCCCTCAGGGTGCCTGGTGCCAGGCTCACTGCCTGCAAGCCCCCCGGGGTGCCTGGCACCAGGATCACTGCCCACAGCCCCTCAGGGTGCCCAGGGCCAGGTGTGAGGCTGGGAGCGCCCAGCAGTGGTTTCCCAGATGAAATGAGGGCACATCAGCGATGGAAGCTAACAACCTGAGAAGGAAGTGCTTCCTCCGTCGTGCGCTGTGGGGAGACCAGCGGGTTCATTAAGGAGCCCAAGGAAGAGAAGGGTGCTGCCCCCAGAACTGCGACCTCGAGTTTTGGTGGAGTGGAGAGGGCAGAGCTGATCTCCATCAAGAGCTGGTGCTCCCCTCAAAGGCTGCAGAAACAGCGAGAACTGGCCCTGAAGTTGAGCTCCAGAGAGCAGATACCCATAAGCTTAGGAAGTAGGTGATATTCCAGGACAGGCCAAGGTCCTGGGCACTGTGGCCAGGCAACCTGTGTTCCCTGATCCCCTGCCATTTCTCTCCCACCAGCCCAGCTGGCCTCTGGAGTCCCTGACCCCCTTGCCTTGGGCCTGGCCCCCCCTTTCCCAGGCTCCACGTTTTAGACTCAGTGGGGGGTTTCTGTGCTAACCTCAAAGTGCTGGTGTCGGGGCTGCCGGAGCCCATGGTGCGTCTCTGGGCAGACGCAGACCCTTGCCAGGGCTGGATGTGGCCAGGAGTGGGATGGACATCAGCCCTGCTCTGTGCAAGACCTGGCCTGCCCCTCGGTTGGCGCCCGCATGTCCAGAGCTCCAGACGAGCCCTCGCGGTGAGGGATGGCCCTCACACAACAGGCAGGCAGGGTGCATGACGGCTCTGGGCCCAGCCGACCTCGGCGACGTTAGAGGCTCCAGACTTCCCTGCCTCCAGCCCCTCGGACCCACTGCAGGACCAAGGTCTTGAGAGGGCCCCGGCCGCCGTGCTGGCCAGCGCACATCAGAGGAGTGTTTCAGAAGCCCACAGGAAACCTCCCCCAGGGCGGCGGCTGCAAGAAGGCTGGGGGTGGGGGCGGTGCGGGAAGAAGAGCCTCATTTGATGCCCCACACAAACCCCTCTCTGTGCAGCAAGGCACACACTAGTGGGCTTACAAACAGGGAGACAAGCGCTGCCTTCAGAGGCTGAAAGCACCAAACCCCTCAGCTGGCTCGTGAGGGGGTCCTCCCAGCACTCCAGTCCCGTGGGCCGGCCTTTCCACTGGGCTGGGAGGTGAGCTCAGGGCTCCGTTTCCCCCGCCCCTGCCCTTCCTCCCAGCCAGGCCCTCCGGGAGCCGACGTATCCCCTGGGGCCCTACTAGGTGCTCTGCGTATCTTATTCCACAGATGCTCACACGGCCTTGACAAGGCAGCGTATTCTTTTCCTAAGGCCGCCATAATAAACCTCCACAGAGGAGGAGACTGTGAGGGGTCGCCCCACAGCTTCTCAGTGGCCTCCCTGGGGGCACTGAGGGGCTCTCCTCCCGTCTGGCTGGCAGAAGTGTGACCCACACCCAGGGAGAGGCTAAGAGAGACCCGGGCAGGGGCGACTCCAGGCCACTCGGCGTACGGGGGAGTGACCGCGGGCCAGGGCCATCACTTGCTGGTCCAGCCTGCCCCCACCAGCCACGCCCTCCCTACCTCGGGTCTACGGGGCTGGAGGGGAACCTTCGGGGTCAGAGGGCTCCCCCGTGGCCCCCAGGTGGCCCGTAGGGAGGGCCGGCCTCACGGCCTCTCCGCTCTGTCTCTGCTGGCCAGGCATCGTGCGCGCCTCCAGCGTCTTCCCCATCCTGAGCACCGTCCTGCTGCTGCTCGGCGGGCTCTGCATCGGCGCCGGCAGGTTCTACAGCCGCAAGAACAACATCGTGCTCAGCGCCGGCATCCTCTTCGTGGCCGCAGGTGAGCTGTCTGCCGGGTCCCCGCTGCCCACAGTGCTCCCCGGGGGAGGGGGAGCCGGCAGGCAGACGGTCAAGTCCCTGTGGGTGACTCGCCTCGGCAGTCCAGGGGGCGGGCAGGGGATGGGGAGCAGAAGCCCAGTGGGTGCCAGGCCCCCTTCTGGGGTGATAAAACGATCAGGAACTAGATACGGGTGGTGGTAGTACTAAGCGACATTGAAGTGTGCACTTTAAAGGGTTAGTTTTACGTTCTATGAACTCCACCTCAATTAAAAATAATAATAGCCAGTCCAGGTGTGCAAAATGCCACAAAGGGTGCCTGACAAGCCTGTCTCAGGGGAGCCTGGCTGAGCCGGGGATCAGGGAGGGACTCGAGGGACTCTCAGGAGCCAAGCCCTGAAAGAGCTGTCCACGTAAAGACAGGTGAGGGGCACATGGGCAGGGAGGGTGAGCAGCGGAGAAGGCAGCATGCCTAGGCAGGGTGGGTGAGGAGGCGAGGGGTTAGGGTTAGGGATGAAGCCTCCCCTGCCCATCCTTACTGCCTTCCCACCACTCCCTTCCTGGCGGCTCCAAAATGGCTTCTCACTTGCTCGTCTGGGCCCGGCTGCAGACAGCACACTACGTGCCCCGCCGCTGCGGAGGCGGAGAAGACGCCGTCCAGTGGAGAACCCGGTGGGCCGGAGGTGCTGGTGTGGGCAGCAAGGGGCGTCTGAGGGGCTCAGCTCGGCCATGACCTCCTCCGGCCCCCAGGAGGCCCCCGGGAGTGAGGAGAACGGTCCAGCCAGGGTCCCAGGGCTGCTTGTTGGAACAGGACAACTGATCTCTTGGCCTAGTTCCGGCAGACCGGTGTCAGAAACGTGAGGAAGGGCAGAAACTCTTCCCTAAATTGTCACCGCAGCTCCTGGCACTGTCCTAACGGTGGTGTTTTCCTTGCAAAGAGCCTTTTCTCTTCTACCAGCACGGTGGGCAGGAGCGGCACAGGGGAGCAGTGAGCGCGAGGCCCGACTCGGCCCAGGCCCGTCCGCTCCCTGCACCTGGCCGCTGAGCCCTGGGTCGGCCGGGGCGCCCGGAGAGAGGCAGTGAGAACGCCAGGCTCCGGCGGCCATGCCTCCTCCCTGCCCCCACGGGGCCTCGCCAGGTGCCTGGCCCCCACAGGGCCCAGTGGCCATCCTCACCCCCATCGCCTCTCATGGCTTCTCTTGGAGACGGAAGGTGCCTTTCGCTTCTTTCACAGAGCTGGGGCCAGCGCAGTCCAGGGTCAGGCTCAGAGCCCCTTGGGCAGGCCTCCCGGCTGCCATCTTGTGCTCTTCCTGCTTCCCCACTTCAGGCTGTCTCCTTCCAGGGCAGTAAATGCACTGGTGTGTATCTGTGTGTGTGAGGGGGGATGTGCGTGTGTGTGTGTGTGTG
>SJYR01001163.1:500533-515197 GCA_006410655.1 Kobus ellipsiprymnus
CCGCCCACCTGGCCTTACCCCGCCCACCAACCCCTGCTCCGCCCACCAGCCCGGGCCCGTCCACCAATCATGCTCCTCCCACTTGCCCCGCCCTCCTCTCCTCACCCCACCCTCGCTGAGGGTCTAACCTCTCGCTCCCGCCCCCTCTCCGGATCCGCTTTCAGGCCTCAGTAATATCATCGGCATCATCGTCTACATTTCCAGCAACACGGGCGACCCCGGTGACAAGCGCGACGAAGACAAGAAAAGCCATTACAACTATGGCTGGTCTTTTTACTTTGGAGCCCTGTCGTTCATTGTGGCCGAGACCGTGGGCGTCCTGGCGGTAAACATTTACATTGAGAAGAACAAGGAGCTGCGGTTTAAGACCAGACGCGAGTTCCTCAAGGCCCCCTCCTCGTCGCCCTACGCCAGGATGCCGAGCTACCGGTACCGGCGCCGGCGCTCGCGGTCCAGCTCCAGGTCCACGGAGGCCTCGCCTTCCAGGGACGCGTCGCCGGTGGGGCTGAAGATCACCGGGGCCATCCCCATGGGCGAGCTGTCCATGTACACGCTGTCCAGGGAGCCCCTCAAGGTGACCACGGCCGCCAGCTACAGCCCGGACCAGGACGCTGGCTTCCTGCAGGTGCACGGCTTCTTCCAGCAGGACCTCAGCATGCTGAGCCGGAGGACCACGCCCGTGTGAGCCCTGCCCGGCCTGTCCGCGCCAGCCTCTCCCCAGATCGGCTGCCTGGACCCCACGGGGCCTCTGACCCCTAGGACGGACCGAGGACAGACTAAAGCCAACCCCACCCTCCCGGGTCCCCAAATGCTTGGAGGGCTGGCTTAGAGCAAAGCCCCGGGGAGACAGGAACTGGAAGCGAAATGGCTGACTTTATCCCCAAGTGTGGCTTTTGATGCCGGGGGTCCCAAAAGCTCCCAGGAGGCCCCAGAGCACTCCGGAGGCAGCATGGCCAAACCCACCTGGGAAACAAACCCGAGCCATTATCTCCCTTGGGAACAAATCCTGCCTGAAGAGCAGCATTCCGGGGCCCCCCTCCCTGCCCGGCTTCCTGGCCCCCTGGAGCCTTTGGTTGCTGGTCAGCGGCTTTTGGGCGTGAGGTTCCCGTGTCTGTGAGCCAGAGGCGAGGAACCCGAAGCTCGTCCCTGCCTCTCTGTCTGTCTGTCTCTGGCGGTCGCAGTCACTGAGATGGCTGCGACCCTGAGGACAGAGCCTGTGGCCACCTGGTGCTTTCACCTTCGTGCTGTCCGTGGCCGCTGCCCTCGGCCTGGGGTCTCCGAGGCTTGTGGAGGTATCTGAAGGTGGGGGGCTGGGCGTGAGGCTTTCCTCTTCACTTCTGGAAGTTTCTGCTCACAGAAAGGGTAGAATACGCTGACTGTGCTTCAGAGTCTGGAAGATTCTACGGTCAGAGGAAAGGTGGCCGAGCGGCCTCTTACTGTGTCCCTTCCCACCCCTGCCCGCTGGCCTGCAGACCAGCACGGTCCCTCCTGGGGTCATGCTGGGAGGGATGGGCCTCCTCCCAGGGGTTGGCACCAGGAGCCTGGACTTTGTGCAAGAAAGGGAGACCCGAGGGTGAACAGCGAGGAAAAGCCCCATTTCCCAGGTGGTCACTCCTCAGAAAAGCCAGGACACTCGTCCCCTCTTGAAAAGCAGCAGCAGCCCCCGCCCTACCCCCACGACTCGTCCATTCTGCCACCACCCAAAAGCATCGTGAGGAAGTGGGGAGGCAGCAGCTAAGCGGACGTCCCGGCCCCGGGAATGGAGGCTGGCAGGTTCCACGGCCGGTGTTTTCCTAGCCGTTTCTCCCCCAGAAGCGAGCAGAGAACCTGGAAGCCTGTCAGTCTCAGAGGATCGCTTTCTGGAGCCGAGCCTCTTTTATACACGTGTGGGCTTTCTAACGACAAACCCTGTCTTAGGTTTTGAAACTGGGCGATGGCTCTGGAGCAGTCGCCGTGGCCCCAGCAGCTGTCGCCCTTAGAGTGACGAGCAAACTCTTACCTCAGCCGCCTGCCCACGGGCCCCCGGGGCGGATTCGGCCCAGGAGTTCAGTCCGGGTCACGGCCACCGCTCTCCTCTGCTGCCCCCGAGGGTGCCCCCGCCTGGCCCGCCCCGGGGACCACGTGCAGGGCCCCGCCGCTTGCTCGAAACCCCTCCCCGCCTCGAGGCTGGCTCTGTGTGCTCCGTCCAAGCATGTGAGGCCGCAAGTGCTAGAGCGTCCGGGCTCAGCCGGCCCCCACCTGTCCCCCCTCCTTCTCCAGGCCCTGACACCGTCTCACCAGGCTGGAAGGACAGGGCAAGATTTGAGGGCCCGTCCCCCAGCAAGGTCACCTCGAAAAGCAGGCAGCCTTGTCCTTCCTTCCATGTCAGCCACTTCCTCCTGCCTCCCCAGGAGCATCCATCATCTCATGGAGAAAGCTGTGTTCCGATGAATCCTACCTCTCACCCAGTCCCAGCAGAGAAAGCGGGGCCCACTCTCGGGACCAGGAAAGGGATCGGAGGGACAGAGAGCAGGGAGCAGAACACCTCAGCGCCTCTGGTCATCACAGCCTTTCTCCCCCACCCCACCCCTGCCCGGGCGCCAGTCGCCCCCCGTCGAAGCCAGCCCGTCCCTGTGCCGAGGGGCTCTGGGCGGCCCGTGCCTGTCCCCCCAGCGCCCCACGCCCTCCACCCTTCCATCCTGCCCTTGTGTCTCGCCAGTTACACACCTGTGAATCCTGTACTTACTACTGGTTTGGGGTTGTTAGTTCCGTCTTTTTTTTAATTAAATAAAAACATTTTTAAAACATTCTCCTCCTGATGTTGGGCGGGGAGGGGGAGAGCTCCCTTCAAGTCCTTGTGGGCAGTCAGGGTCCTTGGGTCTGGGAGACCCCCGAGAAGAAGGGGAGAGCAGGGTGGATCCTGTGTTGGCCAAGGCCGGTTTTTCTGCTTCTTGTCTGGGCCACTGGCCGCCTCCCTGTCCCCACCAGCTGGGTCCGTGGAGCTGCCTGTTCACAGAAGAGGGGCAGGCCACCCTTGTGCGGTGTGGGCATCTGAGAGCTGAGCAAGCCGGGCCCACCTTCAGAACCCGCAGGATGCGTCTGGCGGGACAGAACCACAGCTTCAGGGGCACACGCTGCCTGGTGGGCTTCTGACGAGTCCAGTAACCAGCCTCCTTTCCCCTTCAGACTCCTGAATGAATGAGAAATAGAGGATTACTGTCCCCAGGTGTGAGCTGTATGCCTAGGAGCTGGACAGGAGGATGTGGCTCCAACCACAGGCCAAATGGGAAGAGGGACCCAAGGGGCCCTCTGACGAGGATGCCGCACCTGCCGCCCCATCGGGGTAACGCCAGGACTGTGTCTGCAGGCGGGCTCTGGCAGGAGAACCCGCAGCGGTGCCTCCCCGCCCCACCGGAGCCCTGGCGCCCCTGCTTCCAGTCGCACCCCCCTTTCTGGACAGATTCCATGAGTCTCCCTCCCAGGAGCTGTGGCCTTCTCTGGCCTCTCAGAGCGGAGATGCACAAGCCTCTGAAGCCTCCTTCACGAGAAGGCCGCTGTTGTGACTCCTGCAGGGAGGCTGGGGGCCTGGCGCCCCTGCATCCCGGCCCATGCGGCCGCAGGAAACCCCCCTGGCCTGTCTGAGCGTTCAGCCCTGGCCTTCTAACCCTCTTTCCTCCTGCCCGAGATGGGCCCCTGGAGAAACTGATGTTCCCAGATGCGCCAAGCTGGCAGGCCCTGTGGTGGGGGACCCGCCCCTCCACTGACCCGGCTGAGCTCCGGGCCTGCAGCTCCAAGCTGGAGCCAAGCCACCCCGCATCAGCGCCAGGTGCCAACAGTCCCGTTTATTCTTAGCCCTGAGGAAACTCCGGCTCAGCACAAGCTCTGCAGCCGTCCTGGGCAGACGCCCGAGCGGTCTGCATTCAGCGACGCTCTGTGGCCTCCGTCCATGTGGGGCTCTCGCCGTCGTGCGTTTCAGTTCAGGTACAGATTCTGCCTCCACGACGTGCAGGTAAAATCTGAGGGAGCTGACGCAGAAGCAGATGCTCTCGGGCCCCAGCCAAGAACCCCCAGGCCCCTCCTCCAGCCCCACCTCACCCTGCACGCGCATCACTCAGACTAACGACATCGCCAGCCGCCTTGACTGCAGAATGGCTTAATCAATGCAAGTGTGCCTCTCAGTCATGAAGTCCCATCGGTGGGGTGGGTGGGAGATGCCCTGCTCCCAACAGTCAACACGGGTTCCGAGCCCCACACTGCGCAGGCTCTGCCATCTTCCAACACGAGCGTCTCAGGTTGCCCTTGGCGTTGACCTCCAGTGGGCAGATGGAGAAGGGAGAGAGCAGGTGAGCTTGAGTAGAGGGTGCCGAGAGAAGCTTTAATGGACCGAGACGCTGTGGCTCCCCCTTCTGCCCATGTGCCGCTGCCCAGAGCTCAGGGGCACGGCCACACCTGAGAGCCAGGGGAGAGGGGGTGTGCAGTCTAGCCCCGGCTGGAAGGAGTGTCACTTGGGGCACAGCTGGCCACTCTCAGCTCTGGGTCTGTGTCTGGGCCCCTCCCTCTTTTGCCTCCCCCTCCCGACCTTCCTGGGAGTGCCTGCTTGGAGCTGACCCCTTTGCGAAGACTGCATTCCCCTCTGTGCATCCTGAGTCCCTCCCTCAGCTCCAGAGTTGAAAACTGGCCTCTGCTCTGCTCTGGATGCCACATCTGTAAAATGGGTCCAGCAACCCTCTTCCTGGGTTAGAGGAGCAGGCTCAAGGTCGAGCCTTGACCCAAACAAGAACCGCAGAATCACTGGGTGCCAGGGCCGGCGTGTGAAAGTGAGTCGCTCAGTCGTGTCTGACACTTTGCAGCCCCATAAACTAGAGCCCACCAGGCTCCTCTGTTCATGAGATTCTCCAGGCAGGAATACTAGAGTGGGCTGCCATTCCCTTCTCCGGGGATCTTCCCAACTCAGCGATCTGATCCAGGTCTCCCACTTTGCAGGCAGATTCTTCACCATCTGAGCCATCAGGGAAGCCCAAGAACACTGGAGTGGGTAGCCTGTCCCTTCTCCAGGGGGTCCTCTCAACCCAGGGATGGAACTGGGGTCTCCTGCATCGCAGGTGGGTTATTTACCAGTTGAGCCACCAGGGAAGCCCAGAACCAGCATGGGCAGCAGGTATTCAAGAGTTCCCTCATTCAATGTGCTCATCATAGAAGAGAGAGCAAGTCCAAAGAAGGAGGTGTGGGGGTGGAAGGGGTAGTGAAGGAAGGAACGCTTTTGAGGATTTTCATGACAAACCCACAGGGAGACTGAACTCGCCTGGCATTTCTCGAGCGGGGCATCTTTACTTCCACGACAAGTGTCTAGAGACATTCCTAGTTATCAAGACTGGGAAGATGTGCAGTCGGCATCTGCTGCTGGGAAGACGGGTGGAGCCAAAGATGGTTCAGGCGCTCGGTCGTGTCCAACTCTTGCGACTCCATGGACTAGAGCCTGCCAGGCTTCTCTGTCTGTGGGATTTCCCAGGCAAGAGTACTGGAGTGGGTTGCCACTTCCCTTCTCCCGGGTAACGATGCTGCTGCTAAACAGCCTACAGGGCACAGCCCCTCCCCCACTGCCAAGAATGATCTGGTCCAAGATGTCAGTGATTCCCAGCCTGGGTTTTTCGGGGAGGCAAACTGAGACCCGGAAAGTGTGAAGATCACACAGAGCACTTTTGGTACTTGCGTATAGGCTGTGGACGTACTAGGAGCCTCACTCATTTATACTTGGTGTTTCCTTCCCTGCAGTGAGCCAACAGGTTTGAAAACAGAAGTCAGGGGAGGAAGGAAAGTCTTCCCTCTGGGGCTGTTGGTAGAAGGGACAGACTTCACCTTCCACAAACATCCGTAAACTCCCCCTTGAAGGGAGCTTTCAGGAGTGTCTGTTGACTAAGGAAACAACACTTAAGGAATTCCTCAGAAGGAACTGGTCCACGAGAGTCCTGGGAGGCAGTGCTCTGAGAGCCCGGCCACAGCGGGTCTGGGTCCAGCACACTCCGGTTTGGGAGAAACCTGTCATCTGGCCCATCCAGGCACCATCACCCCTGCCTCAGTGGTCCCTGGGACGACGCTTTCTCTGCAGACCCTGTGACCCACCAGCCCCACGGGGACTTCCCAGTTCCACACAGGTGATAACTGCAAGGGGAGGGTCCTGGCCTGGGTCCCCAGCATGGAGTTGAAGAGAAGGCAGGCCTGTGGAAAGAAGACGCTGGGGGTGGGGCTGGGGCCTCCCTGCAGGGAACTCAGAACCAGCACGTGACCCCCTGCACTGGTTCCCAATAGAGCACAGGCTGCCTGCCTGGCCATCCGCCCTGCCCTGGAGCTGGGGGCGGAGCAGGGGCCGGGAGGCCTCTGCAGCCAGAGCAGAGAGGGGCAGACACACCTAATGCAGATGGTTTTAAACTCGCAGCTTCCAATAACACCGCCTCAGGAGCAGAGGTCTGCAGTCAAAGAGGGTGATGGACCCACCTGCTCATGCTCACAACTTCAGGAGAATGGGGCTGGAGGGACCTGGGGTCCTGACCTTTGTCCCCTGATAAGAGTCCTCAGAGACACATTAACCCCTATGAGATCTCCCCTGATGCCGGGAAAGATCGAAGGCTGGAGGAGAAGGGAGTGATGGCAGATGAGATGGTTGGATGGCGTCACTGACTCATGGACATGAGTTTGAGTAAACTCCGGGAGATGCTGAAGGACAGGGGAGCCTGGCGCGCTGCATTCGGTGGGGCCACAGAGTCAGACTGAACTGAGTGGTGGAGTGACAACAAGATCTCCAGAATCCACTAATTACACTGCAAACAATCAGGTGCTTTTTAAAACAATACTTATATTTTTCTCATTCTAAGAGTATTATACTTTACCTTTAAAAAATCTGCAAAACACAGAAAAGTTAAAGAAGGAAACAGTACCAACCAAAAGCCCAGCACCTGAGAGGTCGGCTGAGGTCAGCACCACTGAGAGGTCGCTGCCCCCATCTGTGTGTGGGTTAGTCCCCGTTCACTGTCCCCATGAGCATCTTCCCACATCTTTAATTTAGATTATTCCTTGAAAACATAACCTTTCATGGCCAACTCACCCAGACACCCACCTCTTCCCTAACTGATGCCGGATTCGGTCCCTGAATCCTGAACGGCATCTGGATGGAACCCAAGTGCTGGGATGTTCAGGCTAGCTTTGGTTAGGATCTGGTGACTTCTCTGGAATTCTCCGAGCAGGAAGAAAAGCAGGGGTCCCAGAGGTGGCAGAGCATCACCCCCACAGCTCTTCCGGCACCCAGCTGGAAGGCTGCCTGAGGTCGAGGGGAGAGGAAGCGGACTCCACTTGCTGACGGGGGACGACTGGTCCTGGAGGCCGCGGGGGCAGGATCAGCCTGCGGCATTTGGAGAAGACACTCCGGCCCCGGCCTCTCCAGGACCCTCCCTGCCTCCAGCCTTCGTCTCCACCTGCCAGTCCCTCCCATCCTCTGTCTCCGCAGAGCCCTCTGGAGCCACCTGCGTTCTGAAAGCTCTGCACTGAGGTCTCTGTCCATCTCCTTGGACAGACGGAACCTTTGCTCCCCGAAGGACTCCCGTTTCTCCAGCCCTCCTGGTAGGAGCTGTCCATCCTCCTGCCGGGGCCCCTGCCAGACTGCCCGGCCCCTCCTCAGTCCCAGGAGGTGCAGGGCTGGGAAGGGTGAGAGGGGGCCTCAGGGTCCAGAGGAAGCCAGGGCAGAGACACCTGTTTTAAAGTTTGCAGCTCCTGACAAAACCCAGGAGCAGAGGCCACCAGAGGCGGTTCTGCACTCATGTCCCTGGACCCGTGACCGCAGGAGGTGGGCGGTGACTCCCCACTCCCAGCCCTCCTGGGGAAGAGCCTTCTCCGAGGCCTGGGGAGGCCCTCCTGAACCCTTCCTCAGCGCTGACACCTCCTGAACGCCCTCCTGTGCACCCCTTCACGTCATCTGAGGCTTCTCCTTGGGCGAGAAGCCCTCCTCCTCACCTCAAGTCCTGCCACGTCAGTGGCCAATGGCCAACCATGGACTCCTGGCCTCACGGCTCCCCTGCAGTGACCTGCTCACATCCAAGCGCCTCCCCTCTGTCACGCTGACTGTCCCCCCGCCGTGGTCTTCAGGGCCCTCTGCCTCTCTGGGCGTAGCTTCCAGTGCCCCCAGTGCCTCCCCGCCACCGAGTACGCTGCCCCGCAACCTCATCAAGCCCTCCAGGGCTTTGACCTTATCATCGTGACCTTGCTGTGTTCCAGGGCGACCCCAACCATGAGCTAATCGCCCCAAGCAGCCCAGACCCGCACACTGTCCGCTGTTGCCTTCAGCCCCCTCGGCCTCGACCTTCCAGTTTCCCTTCTTCCATCTCACCTGCATACCCACACCCGAACTTCTAGGTGAAGCCAGGGAAAATCAAATTCAAGTCAGGGCCTGCAGCGGGCAGAACAGTGGCCCCATAGACATCCGAGCCGGATGCCCAGAGCCTGAGATTGTCACCATTCGTGGCAAAAGGGACGATGCAGTGTGATTAAATCGCAGATCCTGAGATGGGGAGATGGTCCTGGATTATCTGGGTAGACCCCACATAACCACAAGGGTCTACTTAAGGGCAAGAGGACAGCAGGAGAGGCAGAGAAGGGGGATGGGACGATGGAAGCAGGTCAGGCGACGGGCTCTCTGACTCAGGTGGAGGAGACGGGGGCCCCTGGACGGAGGGAGGCTGTCTGTGACTCCCAGGCTGGACCAGGGGCAGCAGAAGGCCCCGGGCGCACGACGCAGGGAGGCAGAGGACGCGGCAAAAAGAGGTTGAGAGCAGCTGGACGACACACACCCAAGGCCATCTCTCAGCCTGATTGAGACTTAGCTCAAAATCAGATCGACGCGTTTCTGAGGAAGGTTCACTGGGCCCCCACACAGGTGTGCCTCAGCCCCGGCTCCACACGAGGCCCACTGCTCAGAGGTATCTTCCTTGCTGTAACTATGTCTGGTTCTTCTTGGGACAAGTGGACGCTAGTTCATCTGGACGAGTCAAACACGGACAACTCCCGGTGAGCTGAGCAGGGCATCTCCACCTTGAAGACTGTGGTGGGAAATGCTAGCCTTCCTTGTGGAAGGTCACAGAGATGGTGACGGTGCCTCCCTCACTCCTGGGGTGCCCCTCAGCACCTGGGAGCGAATGAGCCGCTGGCCCAAGCCCTGCGGGGTGCCCAGCTGTCTTCCTGCGCCCACGTCCTCTGGACCGCCCAGTGGAGTCAGCTATTTGAGCTTGCCCCTTCTTTCAGACCATCTGTCCATTCACTCAGCCATCCATCCTTCAGGAAACACTTATGAAGACCCAGCGCTGGGCTCCATTCAGGGAGTTCTCTGAGGGAACCCAGAACGAGCACAGAAGACGGTTCTGCGTCTCTACGCTCTAGAAGCTTACAGCCCATCAGGGGAAGCTGACCCACCGGCAGTCTACAGACGATAATAACAAAACCCTCCGGAACCCGGCGCCTGACGTCGATACATTCGCTGGGGCTGCCACGACAGAAAGGGCTTCCCTGGTGGCTCGGACGTAAGGAACCTGCCTGCAGTGCAGGAGACCTGGGCTCGGCCCCTGGGTCGGGAGGAAAGCGCGCAGGCCGGCTGACCCGAAGGCCAGCATGCGCGCTCTCCGTTCCGGGCGCGGAAGCCCTGCTCCAGGGCCGCGCGGCGAGCTGAGACGCCTCCTCCGCGTCTTCTCGAGACGCCCCCGCCGGGAGGGAGCTCTCCGGCCTCTCCTGGCGACGCGCCTGCTCGGCTCCCGAGGCCCTGCTCCGAACCGCCAAGGGCCGGGCCGCGCCCCCGGCATCTGGGGGACCTAGTTCGGTCCGCGGCACCTCCCTCGGGCTGAGCGCTGAAGCGCCTTGTCTCAAACCCCAGGGCGGGGCAGTAGAGAGGCCGGCGGGGACGGCAGGCTGCGGCCGGCCGCGCTCTGACCTGGGCGCGGCGGCGCCCCCCGGGCGGAGCCGGCCGCTGGGCGCGGCCCCCGGCGCAGAGAGGTCCTCTGCAGGAGCGCTTAGTGACCAGGAGAGAAAGTAGATCTGCCCGCCCCCCCGGCGGCCAGCCTCAAGCCAGAGGCTGCAGCCCCCTTAACCAGTCACGAGGGGCTCGGACACGCTGGCCCAAGGTACGGTAGCTTGGCACGCTTTCGATTTTAAGTTGAAGGAATCTGAGACACAGCCCGCCCAGAAAGGCCTCTGTGCTCCTCTCCTGAAGCAGGTCCCAAGAAGCCTCGACCTTCCAGTTTCCCTTCTTCCATCTCACCTGCATACCCACACCCGAACTTCTAGGTGAAGCCAGGGAAAATCAAATTCAAGTCAGGGCCTGCAGCGGGCAGAACAGTGGCCCCATAGACATCCGAGCCGGATGCCCAGAGCCTGAGATTGTCACCATTCGTGGCAAAAGGGACGATGCAGTGTGATTAAATCGCAGATCCTGAGATGGGGAGATGGTCCTGGATTATCTGGGTAGACCCCACATAACCACAAGGGTCTACTTAAGGGCAAGAGGACAGCAGGAGAGGCAGAGAAGGGGGATGGGACGATGGAAGCAGGTCAGGCGACGGGCTCTCTGACTCAGGTGGAGGAGACGGGGGCCCCTGGACGGAGGGAGGCTGTCTGTGACTCCCAGGCTGGACCAGGGGCAGCAGAAGGCCCCGGGCGCACGACGCAGGGAGGCAGAGGACGCGGCAAAAAGAGGTTGAGAGCAGCTGGACGACACACACCCAAGGCCATCTCTCAGCCTGATTGAGACTTAGCTCAAAATCAGATCGACGCGTTTCTGAGGAAGGTTCACTGGGCCCCCACACAGGTGTGCCTCAGCCCCGGCTCCACACGAGGCCCACTGCTCAGAGGTATCTTCCTTGCTGTAACTATGTCTGGTTCTTCTTGGGACAAGTGGACGCTAGTTCATCTGGACGAGTCAAACACGGACAACTCCCGGTGAGCTGAGCAGGGCATCTCCACCTTGAAGACTGTGGTGGGAAATGCTAGCCTTCCTTGTGGAAGGTCACAGAGATGGTGACGGTGCCTCCCTCACTCCTGGGGTGCCCCTCAGCACCTGGGAGCGAATGAGCCGCTGGCCCAAGCCCTGCGGGGTGCCCAGCTGTCTTCCTGCGCCCACGTCCTCTGGACCGCCCAGTGGAGTCAGCTATTTGAGCTTGCCCCTTCTTTCAGACCATCTGTCCATTCACTCAGCCATCCATCCTTCAGGAAACACTTATGAAGACCCAGCGCTGGGCTCCATTCAGGGAGTTCTCTGAGGGAACCCAGAACGAGCACAGAAGACGGTTCTGCGTCTCTACGCTCTAGAAGCTTACAGCCCATCAGGGGAAGCTGACCCACCGGCAGTCTACAGACGATAATAACAAAACCCTCCGGAACCCGGCGCCTGACGTCGATACATTCGCTGGGGCTGCCACGACAGAAAGGGCTTCCCTGGTGGCTCGGACGTAAGGAACCTGCCTGCAGTGCAGGAGACCTGGGCTCGGCCCCTGGGTCGGGAGGAAAGCGCGCAGGCCGGCTGACCCGAAGGCCAGCATGCGCGCTCTCCGTTCCGGGCGCGGAAGCCCTGCTCCAGGGCCGCGCGGCGAGCTGAGACGCCTCCTCCGCGTCTTCTCGAGACGCCCCCGCCGGGAGGGAGCTCTCCGGCCTCTCCTGGCGACGCGCCTGCTCGGCTCCCGAGGCCCTGCTCCGAACCGCCAAGGGCCGGGCCGCGCCCCCGGCATCTGGGGGACCTAGTTCGGTCCGCGGCACCTCCCTCGGGCTGAGCGCTGAAGCGCCTTGTCTCAAACCCCAGGGCGGGGCAGTAGAGAGGCCGGCGGGGACGGCAGGCTGCGGCCGGCCGCGCTCTGACCTGGGCGCGGCGGCGCCCCCCGGGCGGAGCCGGCCGCTGGGCGCGGCCCCCGGCGCAGAGACGTCCTCTGCAGGAGCGCTTAGTGACCAGGAGAGAAAGTAGATCTGCCCGCCCCCCCGGCGGCCAGCCTCAAGCCAGAGGCTGCAGCCCCCTTAACCAGTCACGAGGGGCTCGGACACGCTGGCCCAAGGTACGGTAGCTTGGCACGCTTTCGATTTTAAGTTGAAGGAATCTGAGACACAGCCCGCCCAGAAAGGCCTCTGTGCTCCTCTCCTGAAGCAGGTCCCAAGACGCCATGTGCGACGTGCTCTGCTTGTCCGGGAAGGAAGGACACACGCCCCACCAGGCAGACCTCGCTTCCCCGCTTTCCTGCCCTTCACTTGGACCCTTCCGTCCTGCCGTGTTTTCCACTCTTCATCACACACAGCGGCTCTGGAACGCTCAGATGTACACTGTGAAGAGCGTTTCTCTCTGGATAAGGAAAGGGATATTACAGACAAAAAGCAGAAGGCCACTTTCCTTCTCCATATGCCTGTGTGTGGTCGCATTTGTTACAACAAACATGCTTTCATTTAGGGAAAAAATTAAATTATTACAATAAACTATTAAAAAACACTCAACTTTGTTCCTTTGGGTCTTCATTTTTTTATGAAGGCTCCGGTGCCATATAAAACTTATATTAATCTCGATGCTTTTCTCTTGTCAACTCATCTGCTGTCAGAGGAGCCTCCGATGAGGCCTTAAAAGTGAAAGTGCAAGTCGCTCAGCCGCGGCGGACTCTCAGGCGAATTCTCCAGGGGGGTGGGAAGCCTTTCCCTTCTCCAGGGGGGTCTCCCCACCCAGGAAAGGAGCCCAGCTCTCCTGCCTTGCAGGTGACTTCTTCACCAGCTGAGCCACCAGGGAAGCCCAAGGACATCCCTGCTCCAGCTGGTCTTCCCGACCCAGGAATCGAACTGGGGTCTCCTGCGCTGTGGGCGGATTCTTTACCAACTGAGCTATCAGGGAAGCCAGAGAACTTAAAAGGCAGAGGACAAAGATATGTTTCCTCCTCTAAAGTCACAGTGACCTTGAGAGCTCCTCCCAGCTCCAACCGTTGGTTAGGAGTTTGGGCCCTGAAACCTGGCTTCCCCATGTGCTGTGTGACCGTGGATGAGTTACTTCATGTCTCTGAGCCTGTGGTCCTTTATCTGCAATGGCACACAGAGGCTTAGCACAGCTCCTGGTGGACAGCAAGCGCTCGCTGAGGTTGAGCTATGACTATGATCAGCATCATAATTGAGTGTCTGAACTCCACGGCTAGACCCTCAAATGGTTCTCCTCACGCAGAGAGTCTTTTTGTAAGCTGTGTCAGCCTGAGGCCAGGATTTCAGAAGTCAAACCCCTACCTGGCTCGGGGGTCTTCTCCTGGCCATGCATCAGCCCCTTGACTACACCCCAAAAGAGGCTCCTGGTGACCTGAGAGAGGAGACACAGACCTGGGAGGGTGTAGGGACTCCAGCCTGGAGTACCAGCCTGCGGCCAGGGGGTGGGGTGGGTGGACATGAGGGAGGAGTCAGGACCCTCACTTGGTGGTCCCAGACCCCAAGTGTCCTCTGCTGAATCCATACACCCAGTAGCCACTTAATAGTTGCCTGTAAATCAGTCTAGTTTTGTTCTTCACTGAAGTATAGTTACTTTCTAAAGGACAATATAACCCGAAAATCCTCATTACCTAAAACTAAAAGCCTCGCGTGCTACCGTCCATGGGGCTGCAGAGCTGGACACGACTTGGCGACGAACAACAGCGGAACTGAAACAGCAATGACGCCGCGCTCCGGTCGGTCGGTCCCGGGCTTTGCCCTCCCCACACTGTTCTTCGATTTGCAAGTGTCAGAAAGTGTGAAAGGCCTGCTAGCCCCCAAGGAGCTTTCCTTCTGGACCCAGCTGGAGGGAAGGAAAGAGCGACCTGGGGCGGCCTGGGGTGTGGGGTTCAGGTCTAGAGCGCGCTCCCCTGGGCTGTGTGTGCCAGAGGCCCTGGGCGGGCCCCCCAGGCCCCAGGACAGAGCCCCATTCACCTAGTCCCATGCGAGGACAGAGGCCTGTGTCCTGGGTCTGCGCCCTCCCCCCGCAGCTCACTCCTCCTTCAGCCCCAGCAGGAAGAGAGGCTGGCACCCCAGCGCCAGGCCTGTGCCCCTCGCCCTCCCAGCTCGGGCCCCCTGAGCCGGGCTCTGAGGGTGGCGAGTCTGCAGCCGTTCTGAGCCCTCTCTCCTGCCCCACCCTGGCGCACTCCTGGCCCCAGGGAGGGGGGCCAGCCCTGAAACCCAAGGAGCAGCCGTCCTGGGCGAGGCACCGGGTGCTCATTAATAGAAGCTTCCTCAGGCCTCTGACACGCCTGGGCAGCTGCTGAGCCTGTCCAGTGGCCTCGCCCACGGCCAGCCCACCCTGGCTCAGCCCCGCACACTAAACTTAGCTTCCACCCCCGGCTGGAGCCACCGCCGCTGCCCCAGCCCAGCTGCCCCCAGCCCGGAAGGACACGGCCGACAGACCCCAGGCGGCCACTGCCCCGGGACCACCATGTCCCCGACCAAAACCCTGAAGGTCCGAGCGGCCCTCCTCTGCATCCTGGCGGGCATCGTGCTGGCCCTGGTGGCCGTGGTGACGGACCACTGGGCCGTGCTGAGCCCCCACGTGGGGCAGCACCACAACGCCACCTGCGAGGCGGCCCACTTCGGCCTCTGGCGGATCTGCACCAAGCGGATCTTCGTGGGCGACAAGGGGAGGAGCTGCGGCCCGATCACCCTGCCCGGGGGTAACGTACCGCCCCA
>SJYR01001163.1:527322-547407 GCA_006410655.1 Kobus ellipsiprymnus
GCCCCGCCCTGAGACTGAAGCCCATCCAAGCCGCGTGTTCAAAGAAGGGGTGACCCAGCATGTGCCTCACGGGCTGAGCGACGTCCGGATAAACAGGGATACAGTCCGGATACGTCCCAGAGGCAGGGAGGTGGCAACGTACAACCCGCTGCACCTAATGGGAAGGAAAAATAGAAAAGGAGCCGACGCCAAGGCTGCCCCCACCTCAGCGAGAGGCGGCCCCCAGTCACTGAGACCAGGAGGTCCTACCTGCCAGCTCCAGAAATCCAGGTGTGAGCCCTTAGCAGAGAGACCGATTCCCGGAACACAGAGCCACGCTCTGTGGGTGTCGCAGAGGTGAAGTGACCTCTGCAGAGGGCCGGGACGGCTGGCTGGAAGCGTCGTTTTCCTTCCACCTTCTCCAAGGAGTTGGACGGTGTCTCAAGCCCGAAGCGGTGAGCTCGGGGGGACACACTTCGGTCTGGTCCTTTCTTCGTCCTGGGCCCACTTCCAGCCCCAGGTGGAAAGCCTTAAGATGACATGTCCGTTGCTTTTCTTACGGATGGCCAGGGAAGGTTTGAGAGAGGAAGCGGTGTGTGATGAAGGTAAACGAACGAGCTGCGGAGGAGAAACCCCCTCCCCGCCTCCGCCACGCCAAGGCCCTTGGCTTAGTCATTGTGCAGCGTCCCTTTTCCACACAAAGTATGGTTCCCCCGGTCAGGATGTGGATGTCTTTGGGGACCATTGTCCTGTCTCATCCCCTGACTACAGCATATGTGCTGAGCCAGGACAGGACCTGCTTCAAAACCAGGGATGAGTTATGGACCTACCCTCGCGACCTAGAGTCCAAGACAGTCAGTGACTTTAAAATGAAGCCAAGTACTGTGTAATTTAGGGTCCTTGGCTGCAGGTGGTCTGCCCCCTTTCAGAAGCTGCTGGAGTCCTCCTTACTCCCCAGGACCCAGTGTGGACATGCCTCTAACCCCTCTGTGCAAAATCCATGCTTTCTTCCTGGTGTGCCCTTGACACTGGGCTCATATTCCCAGTTCCTCCCCTGTTCTGCGTGGTTCCCTGCACCTGCCTTGCTTGGTGATATTTTCCTGAGTCACCCTGGCAGCTAGAACCTTGCCCACCCAGTCAAACGCTCCTCACAGTGCCCCCAGGGTGCACCGGCACATCAGACAGGTGTGTGAGCTAGAAGAGAGCAGGGAGGAGAGCGCAGGGATGCTCCAGAGAAGCAGCAGGACGCGCAGGGAGAGGGCCGCCAGAGCTCGCTGGGGACCTGGGCCGTGCCCACAGGGGCCCCACAGCCTTGGCGCGCCCCGTGCTGGGCCTGGGCCCCTGCATCCGCCACGGGGGAGCTTGAGGCTGTGGGCCTGGATGAGGAGGGTTTTCTGAGCTGGAACGTGTCAGCCGGCAGCCTTTAGGAACAGACAGGCTTCTGCTGAACACCTGAAACGACACAGCTTCAGTTAAAAGCAAAACAGGGACAGATAGGTTTCTACAAGGCCTTTGCTGGGTGATTCAAGACCACCTTTAATGACACTAGAGCACAGGTTTTTTTCAAAACGCTGCTTCTTCCACTCTCCAGCACAACCAGCAGGAACGATCTAGGTCTTAGACGGTCTATAGCAGGGTCCCCAACCTCCAGGACCCAGTGCCTCATGATCTGAGATGGAGTTGATATAATAATAATTAAGTGCACAATAAATGTGGTCATCCAGAAGCCACCCCCCTCACCCAGTCCTTGGAGGCCAAAAAGGTCTGTGCTGCCCCAAAGGCTGGGAGCCGCTGGCCTGCAGGGCTGCGGGGGAGAGCTGATCTGTCCAGTAAAGCCTGGTCGCTCACACACCTGCCAGCAGCTCCCCGTCGCTTTGGTCCCAGGCCACACCAATGGCTTTATGCCCAATCACCAAGTTAAAAGAGGACTAACTCCTCAAAACTTTGAGGAGGACACTCAGCCAAGAGTGCCCACCTCTGCTCAGTTTGTAGAAACATGTGCCTGTCTGGATTCTAAGCCGACAGCAGGTGTGTCTGAAGAACAGGCCCAGGGACGAGCCACCGACCACTGGGCTTCAGGTCCTCCCCTTTTGGCTTCTGCTCATATCTAGAGGGCTTGTCAGAGATGCCTCAGGTTACATTTCTGTCCAACTAGTGGGGAACACAGCAAACAAACCCGTTCTCCTCTGGTTTGTCTGCAGGGGAGCCCAGAGGGCAAGCCACATGACCAGCCAGCCAAGCCCACCTTCCAGAGCCTTGGCTGGTTCACCCCATCATCACGCTAGTGTCCTCTCTCCTCAGGAAGCAGCCCACGGTCTCCCAAAACAAAGGTTTAAATCAGTTTGCAGAGCATCCGCTTTAATGAGCTAAGAGTGGGCTAACACCGCAGACTGCAGCTCCCGTTCTATTTAATCACCTCCCTCTATGGATTTAAAATCCACCAGACCTTCAGACCAAGGGGAATTTCATCACTTCCCCAAAAGCCTGTATGGCAGGTTTAAGCCTACAGACCAGGAGATGCTAAGGTAGGCAGCATCCATCAAAGTTGACATAACCATGGTGAAGCTGTCCAGCCTAGGGTTCCGACAGCGACACCTGGGAGGACACAACACCCTGGTGGCTGTCACAGCTGTGTTGTTGCTGGGGGCGCGGAGCGGAGTGGGCGGGGTGTGGCTGCGCCCCGGGCCACGGCTGCCAACAGCAGTTGGCGTCTGGCTGCACCGCACTGGCAAAGGGCATCCGTGGGGAGGGGAGGGTCCTCACGCTCTTCACTGAATCCACCCCTCTGAGCTGCTTCCGCCGGCATCTCAGGCTGTGCTCTGCAGAAGGTGCAGAGCCTACGCTGTAGGTCTGGGGCCTCGGGACCCAATCTGTCACCCAGAAGCTCACCAGCTGCCAACTCGAACACAGAAACTGTGGCAACTCAAGTATAAGGCCCTTAGAGGAGAAGGGAGCTAATTCCAGCTGGGGAGTGTGGGAGGTGAATTTACAGAATCCTGAGTAACAAGTAGCATTCCTCAGAGCAAGCCTGGGTGTCTTGGTGCTGAATGAAGGGTGTGCTCCAAATGGAGCTGAGAAGCAAGGAAGGGCGAGGGTTCATCTAGGGAAGGAAGGGGAAGCAGTCTGACTTACGGGTCTGTGTGCAGTGCTCGAGAGTCCAGCTAAGAAGTTGAAGGTGTGATGGGAAACCACGGAGGGCTTCCCCATGAGTGGCACTGTCAGATCCACTTCAGAAAGGTGCGTCAGCTGCGGTCGGTAGGGTGAACTGGAACTGAGGCCATGCGATCAAGATGGGTCCTCACATCAGAAGAGGCTTCCATCCTTGTGGGAAGTGGTTTGTTAGGACAACACTGCTGTGTGCATCAGGCGTCAGAGCCCATCTCAGACCCTGCCTCAGCTCCAAGGCAGAGGAGTGTTGGCGCATTCCAGTTTAACCAAGCTCCATTTCAGCGCTCCCCCCAAAGCCGGCTCTGTTCTTCAGCTCAACCCACGCTCCATACAGAATGATCCCGCCTTGCAGTTTTGATGAAATCACATTCTACTTTTATGCTCAGAAAAGTGCTTCAAAGAGCACCACTAATGCACAGGAATTAACACCTAAGAGTCTTATTCGCATGTTTCCCAATGAAAACTGGTCTTGGTTACTTCCTCTAGAGCAGATGGCAGCCCAAAGGCTTCTCCACAGCCATTTGATTTATATGTAAAGAAGTGTGTTTCTTTGCAAAACCCAGAAATGATTTATGTCGGATCAGATCAACACAAAGAAAGCAGGATACCCATCTTGAATATGATTCACTACGCTAAGAATTGTAACTTGTCCTTAAGAAAGGCCGACTGTCCCATCTCCCCACATTTGCAAACCTGAAGCACAGTATACTCAAGTTTGATTCATGGTGCCACATTAATGGGGGCTTAAAATAAGACCACCAGGACACACAAAGCCTCTGTGACTGGCTAATGCTTCTCGAAGTCATATCATGGCACATGCGAAGAATTATTTCCCCAGTGAAAACGAGACCCTGACGCAGGACAGTTTTGTGCCCAGCCAGCATTTGGAGGGGAGGGAGGAAGTGTGATTAATGCTTGGCACAGCCCCTAATGTGTTGATGTTGATGTCCACTAGGTTTACAGTGTCTGAGATAAATTCTGGGTTGCACAAGCCCAGCATTAATAAGGGACTTGTTAAGAGCAATTCATGATTGTCTCTTCTCTCAGCTCAGTCGTGTCTCTTTTCGAATCTTTGGATTGCATCCTACCAGGCTCCTCTGTCCATGGGAGTCTCCAGGCAAGAACACTGGAGTGGGTTGCCACTTCCTCCTCCAGGGGATCTTCTTGAGCCAGGGATCAAACTTACGTCTCCGGCATTGGCAAGAGGATTCTTTACCACTGAGCCATCTGGGTTACTTTTTTAATTTGAAAAGGGCTGATGATCTTTAAACTTTCAGGTAACTAACAACTGAAGCCTTCAGGCCTTTATTACCGCTGAAGTTTAGAGATTTAAGTTGCAAATTTCTGAAAACTAGAGTCACAGTTTTACAAATTAATTTTTAGTTCTGTTACTTTAGCTGGTTTTATTGATTAATATCATGAATAAAATTGAAGTGCTTGCTTAACTTCGGTCAGACCTTTGATCTTGAAAGGAGGCAGAGGATAGTGTTTCACAGATAATAAACAGATCTCCAAATTATTAAAAAGGCATTTTATTATAAATACATTTTAGTTGTAGCAGTAAAATACATTTTGTGTTACCATGAATCTTTTAAAACAAAAGAATTTCACTGAGACAATGATCACAATGTAGGAATTGTAGAACTCCGAACTGAAACCTTGTTCTAAGGAACCAATGTGGCCAAACTAATTCCAAAACTAAGTTTTAAAAGAAAATGACAAAAAAGAGAAGGAAATAAAAACCCTAGAGAGTGGCTTTGGGGTTATTTTATGGTACAAAGTCATTTTTACTTTTAAGGATAAACTCTTTAGGCATTAGAATTCTCAGATGAGGCATCATTAACCACAAAGAAAAAAATAATAATTTTGCCATAAATTATGATTATTAGATAGATGGCTGTACAGCTGGTACTTTTTGAAGAGATGGAAACGGATGGAATCAGTTTTATGTAACCTTCCTTTGGAAGGCTTGCGAAACTAAGACCCTGTATGAATTTGCTAAATGACTGTATGAAGTTAGCTGAACAAGTTTAGATAAGAACTGTATTCTTGAAGTATTAAAAAAAAACAAACACTGTGTCACTAATGAAGCCTTCAATAAAATGCAAAATCCATTACCTTTATAATTTAGAGGAGAGGTATTTTATTCACCCTATTTACCTAGGATATAACTACCACATTTAACCAGTACCTTCATGGGTTTCAAAGAATCAGACTGGATGACTGGCACAGAAAGCGGATACAGTACTTGTCATACACACGGGTTATGAGAAGCTGGCATGGTCTGGATACATGAAAACCTGACTCGTCCTCTGTGGGGGGTGGGGGCTGAGACACATTCTCAGGTGTAGCTGACCTGTCAGGACTTCAACCTGGACAGAGCCCCCCGACCAAATGAACGAGAGAGAGGTCTCTGCATCCAAGGCATCGTGCAAAGCAAATAAAAACTGAAGCTCCCTGTGAGCTGCAACTGAATACAGTAACCTGTGCTGAACACATAAGCAGTCCTACCAGAGATTACCAAGCCTTTCAAGGAGGAAGTGCTGTGTTTTAAGAATCCAAAGCTGTGTGTTCTAGGCTGCTTATCATGTGGTCTATACCCAAGTCACCCTATAACCTGTTACCTTAAAAATAATTTTTCCTCTCTTTCTAGTCTCAGTAAATTCAAAGCCAAACAAAAAACCAGAGGCAGAGACCAATACCTCTCACGCTGCACTTCAGGGGGCATATTAACGACAACAACACACGAATTTTAAGATATCCATAGCCCTGTAGGGCCTATGTCATAGGCAGTTTCTCTCAGAAATAACTTGCTCACACATGTGTGCCTATAGTCTGTGAATAACTCATGCTGTGTAGGTGGTGGATTCCTCTAGACTGTTTCTTGCAAACATATATAAATTTTTTTTAAAGGTAGCAAAGAAATCAGACAATTGTCAATTTTCTTCCCTAAACAATACTGCAGGCTCCCCTAACACCTACTGTCAAAGAATCCAAAATAAGGTTAACCTGAGAAACACATAATTTGAAAAGCAAATCCTTTGCCCTCACCTCTCTCATTCCCCAAAACATGAAAACCACAGAGACATCATTTGGGGATTATCTATTATTTTCCACGCTCAATGTCACTGCCATCTTAGTCTGGGGCCTCTGATACTTAGGGCCTCCATAAACGCAGAGGGCATTCCCATGCCAGGCCGATGGCTTCTTACCATGATGCTCATCTCTGTGTGCGGAGCATCAAGACTGACTCTAAGCTCTCCAGACAAATGCTTGGCTTCTAGACAAAAGCCCAGGCTGCAGTGTACAGGAAACCAAACTAACCCTAGAAATGAGAGCACTCCTACCCTGACTTGGACGAGCAGCACAGGCCTCAGAGGGCGAGTGCTGGTGGGGAGAGGCGGCGGCCCCCATCCAGAGGGCTCTTGGCTCCCGAGGTCTTTCTCCATGAACGTCCCGAATTACAAAAATGTCTCAAGAGATCAGTTTTGCACACTGAATAAATACATGCATGATTAAAACGACCCTCGGACTTTCTCTAGACCAGTGGTTCTCAAGGTGTGTTGCCTGAGCCTTGTCTGAATCTTTTTGGAAATGCAGATGACCAGGCCCCAGCCTGGAGTCAGAGATGGCGGGAGTGGGTCCAGCAACCTGTACTTGACAAGGCTCCTGGACAAGTCTGACGTGGGCGCTCAACTCTGAGATCCACTGCTCTGTACTACTCAGTCAGACAGGACAGACGTGTAAACAGATACTCTTTCTATTCTGTGTGGAAACCTATGGAATTCATCCCTTCCCCTCCACTGCTCAGACATTAAAAAAAAAAAAAAAAAAAGAAGCTAATGACAAAATTTATTTCAAAAAATCAAAAAAAATTTAATATTGGTTTCCTCTCCTATACATAGTTCTAAGGCAGGCAGTCACATGCTAGTATGCAAAATAAAATACAAAAGACACCTCATATGAGGTGTAGAAACAGCTAAAAGACTCCCAAAGAATATAATGAAAAGTCCATAATATTGTTTAATGAACTTATAGAATTATATAAAACTTACTATGCTTAATATTTGTATCAAAATAAAATCTCTCTGTTGAACAAATTGCAAATAAAGTCTGGTCTAATACATTACTGGAACTATAAGTATATGAATGTCTCTGGGTTTTCTCAACACTCCAGTTTTAGAAGCTTTAGACTAACACTGTAAAACGGAGTTTAGGATTTAACCACAGTTCACGTTACTGAGTCTAGATTCTTCTGTTAGGTACCTCCTTTCAAAGAAATTTAGAAACTCCTGTGACTATTTCCTTAACATTTATTCCAAAGTAGATTATTTTCAAACACTTCAAAAAATTTAAATACACTAAAATTTTTGTAATTGTTTAATCTGATATTCTAATTTAAAGGAATAACAATGCCATTTCCTGAATGTGTTTTATAAAAATGTAAGATTCATTCCTTGTAACAGTGGTCTTGAAATTGCTTATTAAACAGGTATGAAAGTAGTTAAGTGTGAATTTAGCAGCTTGACAATGAAGTCTCAGCACGTAAATATCCAACCTCAGGCAGAGGGAGAAATCTGGGAACCCTAGCACGAGGAGTACTTTGAAGGCTGAGATGCCGCTGTTTCCTGACGTCTTTATAGTATGTGACGGACATCACTAAGTGGTATTCTGAACAAGAAATCATAGGGCATTATCCGTTATTTCTAAGCGCTGAACAGTTGTGGGTCAGGTGGCAAAGACTGGAGCAAACCATCAGATCCACTCAAACATTTATTTTGAGATTTAGGAACACATAGGGTCATGCTAGAAATTGAGGGTTCTCCTACTTTAAAGGGATGATTAGCAAGAAACACGTCTGGTAACTCTTACAAAAGACAAATTACTACCTTTGTGGAGCTAGAAGAAAAACCAGATAGCCTAAGTAACATTTAAGGTAGCAATTTGTATCTTTCAATATATTTAAAGTTTTAATCTTGTATTTTTATAGGCTTTTTTTCTGGATTCTCTTTTCAAAAACAACTCCCGTTTGAAAAAAAAAAATGCTATCTAAGGATAACAGGTGTCTCTTCTTAAAATGGTGATTTCAGTAAATCTAATCTTCTTCATGACAGTAGCTGAAATCTAAAATCTATCTTGAAACTGGTTCTCACGCCCTGGCTCTCGGGCAGAGTGGCTCTCTCTAGTCAGGGTGGCTAGAGATCAATTCTTGCGCGTTTATAGCTTTGCTCTCAGATGTGCACACATGGAAAATGTGGGACGTGTAAAATCGACTGCACGGGAGCAGATAACACTATACATCATTTCAGGTTAGGAAATTCGGCTAACTTTCTCAGCAATTTCAATGCCTCCATAGACACGGAAACTATTTTCACAAATAGGTCTTGGAGACTGCTATGTTTAATTAGGTGATGCTTATTCAGTGGGAATTCTGCTTATTTAACTTATTCTGAAATTCTTTGAACCAAAAAGACCAATTGATGTTTACATCAAACCCAGACTTATTCTAGACTCTTTGATGAGGAAAGCCACACGAGGCAGTCTGTCACTTCACACACAGAGTGACCCGGACAGAAAGACAGCCTACCTGATGAGGAAAGGAACATGAAGGTTACTGTTTAAATGGTCAATAATTAACTTCTGGTTAATCAGAAACAAAGCTCTGCTACAACAATGTGGCAAAGCACAAGCCAAAATGCCAAAACAGCAACCAAAACCCCCTTTAAAACACACCAGAAATATCCATTTACAGTGAATGAAACTCTTCAAATCTTAATAGAAATTCATTTTTAGATCAGGAAAAAAAAATCAGCATGAAAACTCTACAAATTCTATCATCCAAAAGAAGTTTAATGTAAAAAAAAGAATCTCAGTAGCACTGAAATTAAAAAGTGAGGTGGATAAAAAGTAGTTCTGGCAAAAGAAAAGGAACCTTCAGAGTGATACAGAGAACAAAGCAGCAGAAAGACGTCATGGGAACAATTAGCTTCGCTTGAAGAAATCTGTATTGCAAGAAAAGGAAGTTGGTAACACTTGGTATTATCCCAGAGCTAACATCAAGCTTTAAAAATAAGGAAGTTCCATCTGAACTAAGGTTGAACCTTCATCTGAACTAAGGCCATCCCTTGGTGTCTGCCGGGGCTGGAGTTCAAGTCTCTTCTATAAAATGGCACGGCATCTGCATGCAACTTACACACCTCCCACATACTTGAAACCATTCTCTAGATTACTTATAATGCCTGATACAATATAAATGCTATGTGAATGTTGCCAGTACATGGCAAATTCAAGTTCTCCTTTCTGGAACATTCTGGGATCTCTTTTAGTATCTCTGATCTGCACTTGGTTGACTCTGTGACCACCACCCGTGCAGACAAGGGGGCCGACCACCGACTGCTGCATCACTCTGCCCCGCGGGCGCCTGCTCATGCTGCCCAAGTCAGATCCAGGAGCAGCAACGGGACTCAGAAGCCACGCCTCACTGCAACGGAAACTTGCCATGATTCTTGCAGTTAAGACTTCCTCGAAACTGTCACAAGATATCACACACACATAATACTCAAAGCACAGCTGGAAATATGGCATTAAGGAAAGCTGAGGACTAAGCCTGTTAGAGCTGGAGTACGCATTTGAAGGTGAATCTAAGAGCGTACTGGATGGGAACAACATTATGATTCCTTGACTGGCTACAGGAACGACAAAGAAATGAGGATCACTCAGACATGCTCAGCACAGCAGTGGACTAGGAAGTAGCTACTATTTTTAGTTTTTCAGAAATAACTGCTTAGCACACTGAAGTCACAACGACCCAAGCTTCCTTACGCAAAGCATCCATCATCAACATACTTATGCAAGGTGGTAGGGTGGGCACATTTAAATAATTTTAAAACTAGTATTTTTTAAAGGTTCAGGTATGGAAAACAGGTAATTAGGCAGTTACTTTATGACACAGGCTTAAGTGGCAGCCCTGAGGTGGCAGCCCAGTCTTCGCCCACAGGCCTTCGACCACTCACCCAGCCTGTGTCGTAGTCCTGGATATTTGTGGGGGGAGGAGGGTCCTCACTGACAAGAACGCTGTTTTTCAGACACCCTCACGTCAGGGGGATCTCATTTTCATTTGGGCTCTATCTTGAGTTTTGTCACCAAGTTGGAAATACGCAGCTATGTAGCAAAACTTTTTCTTCTTTTTTCATGACTAAAGTTGTGTTGAGTGAAACCCAGCACCGCCGAATGTGGCGATCTGACATCGTGCAGAGAAACCGAGGTGCTGCTCAACTGCTGGCTTCGCTTTCCAACTGTGACTTGCACTGACTGTGACCACGTGTGCAGTCTACACGTCTACGCCTGCCACTGCGCGCAGCACGCAGGCCTCTGCGGTGCAGCCACAGCTGGACAGAAGAGGCCTTCCCCGTTGGCCCTGCGGCTTGGACACCTCCGACCAGAGGCCCTCTCCTCTCCTCTCCCGAGCTCCTGTGGCTACAGGGGACTGCCGCTGTGGCCAGACTCCTGCTGTGCAAGTTTTCCTTTAGCCCTCTGCTTTTCAACTGTTTTACAAATGGACTGCGAATATATGATGGCCTACTCAAAAGGAGTCTTCCAAAAAACTATTTCTGAACGGATCATCAGGATCCATTCAGGATTTGCAATGTTTCCCAACCTTATCCTATTATTTTTTAAAAAAGGTTATATTGTAGTTTCAAGACACCTCTGAAATATAAAAGTCGTACTACTAGGTCAGGGAAGCAATACGGACATGCTTTGCTTCAAAAGTGTCACAAGACCACACATTTGAAGAGGGTCAACGCATTTCTTTGGATTTTACCAAAGTTCACTCAAAACAATGTCTAGAATATTTAGGAGAGCCGTTTAAATTTTATATTTTTGTACAAGTTCAGTGGGGTTCTTCCAGAAGAATCAAAAGATGAAAAACAAGGGTAGTTTTTGCCCCAGATTTTGATGAATTTTGATACATCTTTGATAAACATTATATTTCTCCTTTAATGATATTCCTCAAACAAAACAGTTAGCAAAATATTTGAATTTGCCATGTATAATGTCACATTTTAATGTAAACATCAAATAAGGTACCAAAATTTTTACTGGAGGGAAAAAGACACCTTAGAGCGGCACAGTTCTTTATACCACTGGGGAGGGAAGCCAGGTTACAGACATCCACACATGCAGAGTGGGGAAAGAAGATTCTACTAAATTCACGCATTTTTAAAATAGTTATCAAGTCTACTAAGCACCAACAATCCTAAAAATTTTTCAGCTTCATGATTTGTTTAAAAAAAACCACACTATCAAATTAACATTAAAAACAAGCTTGAAGAGTAGCTTGTCCAAAAAATAACTATGTATGCCCATGTTGTGGCGTAGGACATACACCTGCAAAGAATGCCTTTGCCTCTGTCCTGCGGTGGATGGAGAGGACGACAGCACGTCATCCAGTCTAAACCTATAAAAGTTTTCAAGGGCAGCATCTTGCCACCAAAAAAAGCTGATGAAACTTAAAAGTATTCAGAAGATGCTGCCCCTTTATTTTAAAAAATTTTCAATGAATTTAAGCAAAAATAACATACATCTGTACATCAACTGGCCATTTCTGGTACAGAAACCCAGCATATGGTAATATTATTGAATAAATGTAAATGCTACTTACAATTTTTTTCTCTTTAAATACATTTTAGACAAACTTTTTTTCCTTGTTTTAATAGTTGCACAATTAACTTCTTAGCTGCTAGCTTGATGCAAACATATATAACAATACACAAATTTAAAAATATTTTTTTATTCCACATAAAAGCTGTCAAAATTCTGACTCACGTCAAAAATGCAAATAATGGAATATACTTTAAAAAAATTAGTTGCAAGTCTAGCAGCAAAGCAATTAAGTGAGAACATATTTGATGTGGAAACAAAGGAAACTGCGCAGCCACAGGTGGAGGCGGCACCTCAGCCCCACCGACACAGAGATCAGAACGCTCTCCCTGGAGGAAAGCGGGTCACTTAAAATAGGAGTAGAGGCCGTTGCTGCCGGCCGAGCTCCCCAGGCTGAGCTCCTGAAACAGAGACAGGGGGTCGCTGCTCTTCTTGGCCTGCTCGGGCGGAGGCCTGGGCTTTGGAGGGGCCCGCAGCGCGCTGGCGTAGGACATGGCAGGCTTGCCGCCCCCGGAGCTCTGCGGGCTGCTGCTGGCCGACTCGGCGATCTGCTTGTTGGGCATGAGCGGGGGGAACTGGCCCAGATGCTGCAGCGCACTGTAATTGAAGGCGCTGGACCCCTCAAGGCTCTCGGGCTTCAGATGCTCCTCGGGGGCTTTGACGGTCTTGGGTGGAGCTAGAAGCAGAAAACAGTAACACCGATTTAGGGGCAAGCGCAGCAACGCCCAGGTGCCTCGTTAGCTCCGTGTCTGCGGGGTCTCATCTCCAGGGACTCGGGGACAGGCGGCTTCTGCCACAGAACCCTGAAATCACAGCACAGCTAGCCAAACTTCTCCATCTCAGAAACACTTGAAAAAAATAACTATGTGAGCTGCAATAACTAGTCATACTAAAAACTGAAGGTCAAGTCTGAAGGCCTGCTTCAAAAAGCTAATTTAATTGTATACTTTGATATTTATTAACTACTCATCGTCTGAAAATGGGAGCAAATACGTTCTTTCTTAAATAAAAATGAGCTCTCCAGCCAGTTGTCTGGTTGAGATAGATAGCTTCTATTATTAACCAAAGAGCAGCAGCATCAGATTCTGTTTCTTAAAAACGCTGCCTTTTCTTGTGGTATGCAAGTAAAATGGAATAAAGTGAGAGGAGCACAGTGGACTTCGCTTCGCACTTCCTGTGATCTGCCTGATTTTACCATTGACTCCACTCTTCCTACTCATTTCATGGCCCACTACATCATGATTTGCTTTAAACACTGATTTTGTTTCCAATGTTTTAAAAATTTAACCATTATATTGAGTGATAATCATAATACAGATTCATTGAGGATAACTTGAAACTACACAGAAGCCAAAGAAGAAAATAAGCCATTCAGATTTCCAAATATCAGAGCTAAGCCTTAACCTGCTGGTGCATTTTCCCTACGGATGTCAAACAATGCAGACACGTTGAGACTTTTTAAAGGAACCTCTCACTTTTAGAAATCTGGATAGCAGCTAATTTTTCACTGTTCAGATGTTATAAAAGATAAAGTTCCTAAATATTCATGACTGTTTCCTTGAGATAAATTCCTAAAAGTACCATACAGTGCACGTGTGTGTGAACGTTGCTCCGTTGTGTCCAACTCTTCGTGACAGTCCGTGGGATTCTCCAGGCCAGAATACTGGAGTGGGTTGCCATTCCCTTCTCCAGGGGATCTTCCCAACCCTTGGGTCGAACCCGGATCTCCTGCATTGTAGGCAGACGCTTTACCAGCTGAGCCACCGGGGAAGCCCCATCTAATGAGCCCCCACCGAGCAGTTATCAGAACGGCCCACATCGGGATGCTGACATTGCCAAATGCTGGTGAAACGTGGAGCAACAGGAACTCTTGTTCTCTGCTGGTGGGAAGGCACAGTGGTGCAGAAGTTTGCTGGTTTCTTACAAAGCTAAACATACCCTGACCATCAGAGTGAAAGTCAAAGGCACTCAGTTGTGTCCGACTCTTTGCGGCCCCAGAGACTGTATATTCCGTGGAATTCTCCAGGCCAGAATACTGGAGTGGGGAGCTGCTCCCTTCCCCAGGGGATCTTTCCAAACCAGGGATCAAACTCAGGTCTCCCGCATTGCAGGTGGACTCTCTACCTACCAGCAGAGCCACCAGGGGTACCCAGTGCTGACTATGATGACTGTGGCCAAATCACTCTGTGGGAAAACACTGCCCAATTATACTCAGCCAACAAATCTGCCCATTTCTCTACTACATCACAACACTAGTGTTAACTATTTAACTCTAGCCTAGTTTACAAGTAAATAAATATCTCACAGTTCTACTTTGCATGTCTTTGATTACTGACATTTATGGACATTTTCCCCTATGTTTATTACCTATTTGTGGATTGGAAAGTTTAGTTTTGGTATTTCACTGACTCAGTATGCTAATTTCATATCACTATTTTAAAACTTTTAAAAATTCACAAATTGTTCAAAATTATTTTAAGCCATTTAACAGCTTTCTGGAACATTTATCACCTTTCCTGTCTAAATGTCATTTTGTGAATGAAAACAATTGCTTTTAAGAGCATTAGTTTAACAAACATTTCAATATAGAAGGGTCTCGCACTGCCTAATACACAAAATAAGCACTTTATTGGTTGTTCAAAACTGTTTTTATTTACCAAGTCTTCTTACTTAACCATGCTTTCATTTCCAAGACAATTAAGAGCTCAGAATGTTTTTAATTAAATAATACATACAAAATAATACTTTAGAGGCAGTTTAACCTAATGCTTATATGCTTATCTAACCATGAAAGTAAAGATGTCTGTCAATCTGATTTACTGCATATACTCCAGATAAGACAGACTATTCTTTAAAGCTATGAATTTTACTAATTTGGCAACCAATGCTTTTTTTTTCAAAATACATTTTTCTACCTAATCTTTAATTTTCATCTGTTTGTGAAAAGAAAATGCCTGATGAAGTATGCTTTGTCCCCGGGACAAGAGAACAGAGCTGGAAGACCCAGTGTCGGGGAGTGAGCCCTACCCTAACTGTGGGCGCGGTCGGGCATCAGGCCCACGCTGAGGCTGGTCGCCCCCTCGATCGCACAGGGTCTGTTTTCAGGCTCCCCTTACTCAGCCGTCAGGCATTCACCAAGGGCCGGAAGTGTGACCGGTGCAAAAGGGGAATCCAGAGTTCAGAAGGTCAGAAGCATGACCTTTGCTCTCAGGCTTGCAAATGTGGAGAAATACAGCCTTGTCGTGACCTCCTTTAAATTCCAAACCAATATAATACAAACAGTTTCCTTCAACTCAAGAAATGAGTCTCAAACTTTAGAAAGAACTTTCCCAAGTGGTGATAATTTTCCTTCTGACTTACTACTGGCAATTGCTGCGTTCCTCTACGAGTAAATAAGACAAAAATAAGTACAGATGCACAGACAGACGTGCTGAGGCTAGAAGGCGTGCTTCAGGGCATTAGTGATTTTTGAACTGGGTTTTAAACACTGAGCTAAGTGGTGTGTGTGCGCTCTGTCATGTCTGACTCTGTGTGGCCCCATGGACAGTAGCCCGCCAGGGCTGTCCCTGGGATTCTCCAGGCGGGAATACTGGAGTGGGTAGCCATGTCCTTCTCCAGGAGATCTTCCTGACCCAGGTTCTTGCGTCTCCTGCGCTGGCCGGCAGATTTTTTACCTCTATTGCCACCTGGGAATCCCTTAGGTAAGTGTTACTTTCAACTAAAGGATACTACCATCTGTCTTCTGCAACGGAGAAAACGGGCTTCCCCGGGGCCCAGGGTCGAGAACCCTCCTGTCAATGCAGGAGGCGCAGGCTTGACCCCTGGGTCAGGGAGACCCCCGGAGGGGGACACGGCAGCTCACTCCAGCACCCCGCCTAGGAAATCTGGACAGAGGAGCCTGGGGGGCCACAGTCCCTGGGGTCACAGGGTAAGACACGCCTTACTGGCCAGACGACAACACAAGACGCGGTGACTAAACACACGACGGAAGAGTGGCGGCTTCATGTTCGCGGAAAGACGCCAGGCCTGACGCACGCCGCGCGCACCCGCTCAGGAGTCCTACCTTGTCAGCTTTTTATTGGTTTTGGCCTAAAGCTATCTTAAAGTTTAGGTTGGAAAAAAAAGGAGAAATGATGTTGTCTTTAAAATAAATTATAATAAATAGAACAACTAAAAAGGAACACATTTTCACCACTTATTTGTAATTTAGATGTTTCTTAGGAAATCCAAATATGATGAGTGTGTTTTTGCTAGACCTCGAAAATGACAAACCAATCCCAGGTGAAATACAGCAGCTTACACACAGAAGGTACTAATGAGTGTTTAAAGTGACAATGTCTCTTGCTGGGAATGAAACTAATACCTATTTAATGCTTTCTGATCTACCATGCCTCTTGTACTAAAAATATGCTTGTATGCACATTCTCCAAAATGGGTCAGTTACAGAAACAACGGAGTCACATTCTAATGAGGAATAAAATTAACAAAATACAATGGTTGATGCTACCAAGGCAGAAATTTACCAACGGTTACAGACTTGTTCACAAAGACCAACATCTACAGCCTACAAAGAGAAGGCTATAGATCAGAGAATCAAATAATATCATTCTTTGCATTTGATGTTTCTTTACAGTCAACATAAAAAAAAAGAGACAAAGGAAAGACAATGGTGCTCAGACTTCCCGCCATACACGTACGTCCACAGCCATGTCTGTTCCAACGCCTTCCTGTGTCTTCTTTTTCTTCTTTGGACTTGGATTTCTTCATCAGGATACAAGAAATAGACTTCGGATCTCCAATTTCAGAGTCTTAGGCGCCACTGGCCTTTCTCACGCCAGACTCTGTGTAGGGGCTGCCACAGCTTGACTGACAAGCAGACTACTGAAAACTGGAACTGACCTAACCAACTCCCACCCTTAACTGGAAAGAGAGGAGAGAGACAAAACCCCGAAAGCAAGCTCTTCCCAAGCAAAAGTGATTCTATTTAGAAATCTATTTTTGTTGCCCTTACTTCTTTTACCCACTCACAGGTTACAATCATCAAAATGATCAGTTCCCAAATAATGACAGATTACTTACCTTCCAGATCATATATATGGAACCTATGTAGTCCTAAATCAATATGAATCCTGAGGCACAGCTGTGAGCAATGACCACTAACTACCGTTCAAAGACAACCATGCCAGCGGAAGAAATGGAGAAGAAAAAGCCCATAAGCAGCGGGAGCTGACCGGTCAGCGCTGCGGCCGTGGCCACCACCAGCCCCGTCTCACCTGCCGACTCTCTGGGCTGGGCTGGCCTGCTGGATCCACTGCATGGAATGTTCTGGTAGGGGCTGGATGCGGTGGCGTTCACCCAGGACTCCGGGGAGGAAAAGGCGAAAGGAGACTGGTTATCATGGTCCTGAAGCTCTTTACGCTGAGCAAGACTGTCTTGAGGAGTGTTTGCTTCTTCAGAACAAGGCTGTGCTGAGCTAGATGAGATTCTTCTTTGGTACAAGGGCCGACCCGGTCCTCTGGGTTCATACTACACAAAGAAGAAGGACATTTCATAAATCTGTGAAATTCACACCCTACTCTCTTATGTACCCAGCAATCTCACTATATTAAGTAGAAATTCTCCATGAAACACCCCCACAAAGCAGCCTGAGCTGTGGGCATGGTGTCTGGAGACCTGGATCCAAACGCAGGTCTGACCCTTGGCAGGCAGTCCTATCACACGACGCATCTAATTTCTAACTGCTTTCTTGTTTGTAAGATATGGGGCTGAAGCACCCGTCTTCGGTTCCAAAGTTCCATCAACATTTTAGGTAACATTAAATTAAGCATGAAGAAACATATCTGCTCAAAATTAAAAGGGATACTACAGTCACAATCAATTAAACCACACCGTCTTGAACATACTCATCCATTTGAGACTCATCTTGTGGGTGCTTCACAACCTCCCGGTTTATTATTCCTTAGACCTGATGGCAAGACAGGGCTCCCCACCCCCAAGAGAGGTGCACCTCATCAGCCCCACTGCAGTCTTCCTTTAAATTGTCTTCAACGAAAACAGAACATTCATTGTTCTTCAACCAATCCTTTGTATGTCTGAAACTCAATTAACATTATTCTCTTCCCTACATCGCACGAAAATTTCTTTAGCCCTCTGTCAGGATGCATTTGCCGGAAATTCCTTAAGTGCCCTCCAAGTTTCCTGGCCTGACTTTTGGGACCATGGCTCAACCTCAGTCCTCACAGCAGGGCAGGATGTAGCAGAGTGAGTTGTCCAGTCTCCGTCTATGACCAGATTCTCTGGGTAGACTTCAGGGTGCTTTTACTGGGAACATCACCCTGGGCAACTGACTTCACCTCTTGGGAACTTCAACCGTACGTGTCTCTTCCTAACCCACAGTACGCAGCTCTGAGGACTGTGGGAATCGAATGAGTTCAGCACACAGAGCCGTCAGAACACTGGAAGGGCCTGTCGTTACCCTAACATGAAAGCTGGACTTCCATGCTGGATCGTAAGCGACAGGCTGGGACTGGCTGTCTATTCCCCCTCTCCCTCTCCCTCTAATGGCAGGCCTGCTCTTCAGCTTCTAGTCACTATGGTTAGGGGAAGCACACTGATCGAAACCGCTCACCCTGGCCAGGCACCAGAGCAGCCATTTGCATGAGCTGTTTTATGACAGGAGGGCCTGGTAAGGAGCAGGGAACTAATAAGCTACCATCAACTGGAAGAGTTTGGGAAAGGTCAAAACGAGACTCCGCATCGTCTGACCACCTCCCAGAATCCTCTTCACAGGCATCCGTCTTGGCTGAACAAGGTGTGCACCACCAGGAAGGACTGAGTCAGAATGACTGGCTAAAGACAACCCGGAAAGTAATGCCATCACCATGAGCGCCCAGACTGCGCGGCGAGCCGCTCTCCTGGGGTCCCTCACCCTGCTGCTCTCCCCAGGGCGCCCCTCCCTCCCGATAAAGTCTCCTGCTTTCTCAGCACGTGTCCTCTCAGACAATTCCTTTCCGAGTGTCAGATAAGAGCCCAGTTTCGGGCCCTGGAAGGGGTGCCCCTTCTTCAACAATATGACAGGGAGGGAACTTCCTTTTACCTTTGTTGTTACAAATAAGTGGAAATCAGGAACTGGAGGTTAGCTTACAAAGAAGAGAGAGAGATAAATGGGCATAGAAATAGCAGGATTTGGGGGGATAAAACGTAAGACAGCACAAGCAGAAACTGTCAGGTCAATCAGATGGGGAAAACTGCAGAGCAAGCACGTGAGAGTCATCACCACAGATGGAGCCACAAGGGCATCACCTGGGGAAGGGAACGGCCCGGACTGGCTGCCCTGAAGCAGAAAGGAAGGGAAGGGAGGGAGAGAGACTCTCAACTGTCAAATGAGGAATGTCTGGGTCACTTCTGCATTTCGAAAGTTTTAGCTACTGCACGAAAAAGGCAAGTGACAACACTTCGTCTCATCAATTCCTTTCTCAAATATTTTTACTGTTCTTCTGTCTTTATGTATAGTATCTAAATTCAACTTTAGTTTTACTCTGCTTTAAAGGTATTTTTTCTCCCAATGGTTAAGATCATTCTGAATTTCCTATTTTCTAGAATACTAACCATTTGACTACTGTCAACTGTGAATTTAATCAGCACATCTGAAATTTCTTTGTTGAAGTTATTACTTTATGGTATTGGGTGGAGGGACCCACCTTCCCGACTGCTTTGCTCTCCTTGGCCAGGCAGTGCGTGAACGAATGGCCACAGCGGCTTGCGCAGTGTGCCCTTCTTACCGAGGTTTGCCACGAAGATGATTAGCTCTCAGAAACAAAACGAAGCGCTTCTTTTCATTACCATGCCCTGAGTGTTCAGCACAATCAAAAACTGTAGGGGATCACATTCTAAAGGCTTTATGTGTGAACGGTGGTTGTTGTTCTACTCAAGTACAAAACTAATGTCTGTTACACCCTTAAAAGGAAGAGGTAGAATAAATGATCTTAAGGCCTCAGCTAATTCCAGTGTTCTAAGTTTTACTTTAAAGTCTTCAATAAATCAAAGTCCTAACCAATGACAATATATTTAAACTTTTTATTATTAAAATATCCAAACATAATCCATCAACTTTAACAATCATCAACAATTTGATATATCTGCTAAAATAAAGTGTTATGCCATATAAAGCCTATTTAAGCTACTTAAATTAAAAAAAAAAAAAAACTGCTGAGAGCATGCTAATTGATTACAATTGTTAGGTAGGTAGAACAGGAACAAGGACTCCAAAATGGCAAC
>SJYR01001164.1:8239-18466 GCA_006410655.1 Kobus ellipsiprymnus
CCTCTAGGTTGTCACAGAGCTCTGGGTTGAGCTCCCCATATTATACAGCAACTTCCCATTAGCTCTCTGTTTTACATATGGTGATGAATATGTCTCAATGCTAGTCTCTTAATTTACTCCACCCCCTCCATCCCTCACTGTGTCCAAAATCTGTTCTCTATGTCTATGTCTCTGTTCCTCCCCTGCAAATATGTTCATCATTACTATCTTTCTAGATTGCATATGTATCCATTAATATACTAAATTTGTTTTTCTCTTTCTGACTTACTTCTGTATAACAGGCTCTAGGTTCATCCACCTCACTAGAATTGACTCAAATGCATTCCTTTTTATTGCTAAGTAATATTCCATTGTATATATGTGCCATAGCTTCTTTATCCATTCATGTTTGTTGGACACTGAGGTTGCTGCTATATCCTAGCTGTGTAAATAATGCTGCTATGAACACTGGGGTACATCAGACCAGTCCTTTAAAGGAAAGTATACTGATCAACCTCAGCTATTAAGGATCTGTCTCAAGACTGCGTACCACCTAGAAAAATGTTAGGGTACAGCCCAGGTCCCCTACATTCTTGCTCTGTGACATTGCCTTTTGTTTCAATAAATAATCAATACATTAACTCACTGTACATAAGGTTTTGAATGGACAGTAATAGTCCTACATTTCTTCTTAAAGCGTTGTCATAGATTTGGAGTCTAAATAAGCAATCTTGGCTTATGTTGTTTTTCAGTAGATTTTAGGGAATGTGGAGAAGATTATATCTTTGCTCAGGCTGCCATAACAAAATACCATAGACTGGGTGGCTTGGACAACAGGAGTTAATTCCTCACAGTTTTGAAGGCCAAGTTCTTGCTGTGGCCCCATGTGGTAGAGGGAGAGAAGAACAAGCTGTCTCCTGTCCTTCTTAGAAGGGTGCTCATTCATTATGAGGACCCCATCCTCATGACTTCCTCTAAACTTAATTACTCCCAAAGTCTCCATCTCCTATCCTATCACCTTGGCAGTTAGGGCTTAAACTATGAATTTAGGGAGACACAATTCAGTCCACAGCAACGGTTCACTTCACTTCTGTTGCTCAGTCGTGTCCGACTCTTTGCAACCCCATGGACTGTCGCACGCCAGGCCTCCCTGTCCATCACCAACTCCTGGAGTTTACTCACTCATGTCCATCGAGTCGGTGATGCCATCCAACCATCTCATCCTCTATCATCCCCTTCTCCCGCCTTCAATCTTTCCCAGTGTCAGGGTCTTTTCCAATGAGTCAGTTCTTCACATCAGGTGGCCAAAGTATTGGAGTTTCAGCTTCAGCATCAGTCCTTCTAATGAATATTCAGGACTGATTTCCTTTAAGATGGACTGGTTGGATCTCCTTGCAGTCCCAGGATCTTCTCCAACACCACAGTTCAAAGGCATCAATTCTTTGGTACTCAGCTTTCTTTATAGTCCCACTCTCACATCCATACATGACTACTGGAAAAACCGTAGCTTTGACTAGATGGACCTTTGTTGGCAAAGTAATGTCTCTGCTTTGTAATAAGCTGTCTAGGTTGGTCATAACTTTTTTTCCAAGGAGCAAGCATCTTTTGATTTCATGGCTGCAGTCACCATCTGCAGTGATTTTAGAGCCCCCCAAAATAAAGTCTCTCACTATTTCCAGTTTCCCCATCTATTTGATGAAGTAATGGGACTAGATGCCATGATCTTAGTTTTTGAATGTTGAGTTTTAAAGGAACTTTTTCACTCTCTTCTTTCACTTTCATCAAGAGGCCCTTTAGTTCTTTGTTTTGTTAGAAGTATGGTGTCATCTGCATATATGAGGTTATTGATATTTATCCCAGCAATCTTGATTCCAGATTGTGCTTCATCCAGTCCAGCATTTCTCATGATGTACTCTGCTTATAAGTTAAACATGTAGGGCGGCAATATACAGCTGTGACCTACTCCTTTCCCAGTGGAACCAGTCCGTTGTTCCATGTCCAGTTCTAACTGTTGCATCTTGACCTGCATACAGATTTCTCAGGAGGCAGGTCAGGTGATCTGGTATTCCCATCTCTTTCAGAATTTTCTGTTTGTTGTGATCCACACAGTCAAAGGCTCTGGCATAGTCAATAAAGCAGAAATAGATGATTTTCTAGAATTCTCTTGCTTTTTCAGTGGTCCAGCAGATACTGGCAATTTGATCTCTGGTTCCTCTGCCTTTTCTAAATCCAACTTGAACATCTGGAAGTTCACAGTTCATGTACTGTTGAAGCCTGGCTTGGAGAATTTTGAGCATCACTTTGCTAACATGTGAAATGAGTGAGTTGTGCAGTAGTTTGAATATTCTTTGGCATTGCCTTACTTTGGGATTGGAATGAAAACTGACCTTTTCCAGACCTGTGGCCACTGCTGAGTTTGCCAAATTTGCTGGCATACTGAGTACAGCATTTTCACAGCATCATCTTTCAGGATTTGAAATAGCGCCACTGGAATTCCATCACTTCCACTAGCTTTGTTCATAGTGATGCTTCCTAAGGCCCACTTGACTTTGCATTCCAGGGTGTCCGGCTCTAGGTGAGTGATCACACCATTGTGATTATCTGGGTCATGAAAATCTTTTTTGTATAGTTCTTCTGTGTATTCTTGCCACCTCTTCTTAATATCTTTTGCTTCTGTTAGGTCCATTCCATTTCTGTCCTTTATTGAGCCCATCTTTNATCTGGGTCATGAAAATCTTTTTTGTATAGTTCTTCTGTGTATTCTTACCACCTCTTCTTAGTATCTTCTGCTTCTGTTAGGTCCATACCATTTCTGTCCTTTATCATGCCCATATTTGCATGAGAAGTTCCCTTGGTATCTCTAATTTTCTTGAAGAGATCTCTAGTCTTTCCCATTCTATTGTTTTCCTCTATTTCTTTGCACTGATCACTGAGGAAGGCTTTATTTCTCCTTGCTATTCTTTGGAACTCTGCATTCAGATGTTTATATCTTTCCTTTTCTTCTTTGCCTTTTGCTTCTCTTCTTTTCTCAGCTAATTGTGAGGCCTCCTCAGACAACCATTTTGCTTTTTGCATTTCTTTTTCTTGGGGATGGTCTTGATCACTGCCTTCTGTACAGTATCAGGAACCTCCATCCATAGTTCTTCAGGCACTCTATAATATTTAATCCCTTGAATCTATTTGTCACTTCCACTGTATAGTCGTAAGGGATGTGATTTAGGTCATACCAAAATGATCAAGTGGTTTTTCCTACTTTCTTCAATTTAAGTCTGATTTGGGCAATAAGGAGTTCATGATCGGAGCCACAGTCAGCTCCCGGTCTTGTTTTTGCTGACTCTATATAGCTTCTCCATCTTTGGCTGCAAAGAATATAATCAATCTGATTTTGGTATTGACCATCTGGTGATGTCAATGTGTAGAGTCTTCTCTTGTGTTGTTGGAAGAGGGTGTTTGCTATGACCACTGCGTTCTCTTGGCAAAACTGTTAGCTTTTGCCCTGCTTCGTTCTGTACTCCAAGGCCAAATTTGCCTGTTACTCCAGGTATTTCTTGACTTCCTACTTTTGCATTCCAGTCCCCTATAATAAAAAGGACATCTTTTGGGGGTGTTAGTTCTAGAAGGTCTTGTAGATCTTCATAGAACCATTCAACTTCAGCTTTTCAGCATTGCTGCTTGCGGCATAGACTTGGATTATCATGCAGATATTGAATAGTTTGCCTGGAAACAGAGATCATTTTTTTGTTTTTGAGATTGCATCCAGTACTGCATTTCGGACTCTTTTGTTGACTGTGATGGCTACTCCATTTCTTCTAAGGAATTCTTGCCCACAGTAGTAGATATAATAGTCATCTGAGTTAAATTCAGCCATTCCAGTCCATTTTAGTTCATTGATTCCTAAAATGTTCGCTCTTGCCATCTCCTATTTGACCACTTCTAATTTCATACTACACTTTCCATACTACACCTAAAAGTGAAAGTGAAAGACCCTCAGTCATGTCTGACTCTTTGTGACCCCGTGGACTATACAGTCCATGGAATTCCCCAGGCTAGAATACTGCAGTGGGTAGCCTTTCCCTTCTCCAGGGGATCTTCCCAAGCCAGGGATTGAACCCAGGTCTCCAGCCTTGCAGGTTGGATTCTTTACCAGCTTAGCCACAAAGGGAAGTCTGTACTACACCTGAGGAAGTAGAATGCTTGAAAACTCAGAGTGTAGATAACAGAATTGAGGTTTATGTGACATATTACTGTACTATTCTCTAATTTAACTTTTCTGATGTCTCTTAAGAATTTATGCTGCATTTTCTTGTCTAAAGCCTCTGAATAATGAAATCAGAGTAGTGTAATGAGCTTTTTCCCCTCCATTTTTTAAACTAACTATCATCACTGGAATATCTAGTGGTATGAAAATAGAAACTTTTCAATGTTATTAATTTCTAATGACTAGTGTTTTAAAAAATAATGAGGAATATTGGTGAAGCTTGACACTAGTTTTTAAAAGAAATTCTGGAATAATCTGTGGTTATACACTAGACAGCACAGGTAAAAATGCATCAGGATAACACTGATGGTGATTTCGTTAAATAATAATATTCTGATAACCATAACTATCTCATAGACCATTAAAAATCATTGCTTTTTTTTTTTTTTTGAACTGAAAAAAATGTTTTTCCCCTACTAACTAATCATGAACATATACAGGTGCAAATTTTGCCCATGTTGCTGGTTTCAGAAAGTCACGAAGGCATTCCTGTGACTCTTTTTCTAGCTTCCTTGCGATATTTCAGTTTCTTTCCCACACTTTCTTGGATTTCATCTCTCTGACTTATTTTCTGAGAACGGTGCTAAGTACAGAACATCCATAATCATATTGCTTAAAATATGCTGCTCATTTCTCAGTTTGAGAGAAGAAGGAAAAAAAACTCTTTACCAGTAAATATTCGTCAAGTACTACGTACAGAAAATATGTAAAAAGTGAATAAATTAGGCCTGTGGGTGGAGTCATTGCTGTGTGCAACTTGTCTGGTGTGAATTGTATGCTTTTACCTTAAAAATCTGGGGTTGTATATGGTTCCTATCCAAATAGATAATGTATGCTTTTGGTTGTTATAATTTTTATTGCTGAATTGATAATAATGTCAAAGTAATTTACCTACTATATAAAGGTAAATTTTTAATATAAATTTTTTAGGATAGGACAAACACAGAATTAAATAGAGCTGTGTAAGAAGCACAAGCAGATTTAGCCTAGTAAGTAAACTCTTTAGGATGCAACTTGAATGTGGGCTACACCCCTTAAATAGATCAGGTTCCTTAGTCACTTCTAATTTCAGTTTGCTACTGTGTGAAAATAAACTAATACTGATTTATGGTGTTATCATGATGGTTACAGGAGATAATATAAAATAAAGACTAACTCATGCTTAGATTAAAAAAAAAAAAAAAGCACAAGTCTGTTTGTTTAAGCCCAAGTAAAAATAAAGAAACCAAAAATTAATTCCTGCATATAGTTTAGAGAAGACCTAAAGTTATAATATCATCCAATGCTTTTTAAATAATCCTAAATTCATACAAAGGGTTATATGTGCTTTTAGTATATAGTAATAGTTAGAGAAGGTAGTGTTGGATCCACTTAAATAACTTCCTGAAAGTACCTGGTACCCTAAAGGAAACTGGCAGACATCATAACCACTCACACACACACACACTCACACTCACACACACACACACACACACTCACATACTCACACACACATTGAGACTCTTCCATATTAAGCTTTCAAAGGAAAATCTTAGCTGGACGGATTTCTTTTCCCCAGGAAACACCTTCCACGTGGGTGAATTTCTCCCTGACTCCCAAGGCCATGGACATAGCCATTCCTTCCATCTCTTCCAGTCTTCATACACTTTCTTTAAAATGCTTCATCAAGTCCAAATAACAGCATTTTTCCTCCATTTCTTTTGGCCCATTGAAGTCTAGCTACAACTTTGTAAGATAGTGATCTATACCATAGGACAATGCAGAAGGCATAAACCTCAACAGAATGTCAAAATTGCAGCCTCAACTATTGGTAGCTCAAAAATCCCAGTGAATATGTGTATACACGCTGCCAAGACACACACACACCCACACAGATTGGCACGGGTTGTTACTGGCATTCCCCAGTCTTGTCACTTCCTAATCAATGAACCGCTTCCATAAATATGATAATCCCATTTCAAGATCCGCCCTGAAATAACTAGAAGTAATTCGTAAAATCTCATGCTGAAGACTAAGAGTGCTTGTTAGTCATGTGTTATCCTCTCCCTTGAGCCCTAGAATTGCTTTAGGGACACACCTGTTTGTTAGACAGGACACCTGTTCATTTCACTACATGCAGGCAAAGTATTTGTTGGTTTAGCTAATGCAAGTGTTTTTTAAAACAATGTTATCTTGTGAATCTGTCCTTCCAAAGTTTTTAATCATAACACCTCTTCATATAAACAAAACATTAACTTCCTGATACATGCTTGAAGTCATTAATACATTCAGATTAGAATCATTCCTTTATGAAAGATTTGTTATTACAGATTCAGGGGTTTCTCCTTAAGGCATTTCAGAGTTAAATTCTACCATTTCTTTTTCATCAGAAACATTATTTTAATATGTTATCAATGATGGGCTTGGACTCAGTTTGAAATTACTCCTAAGAAATGAAACGCACATGTGTGCAGAATTGATGTCATAAATTATTGTATCATTCGTGGCTCATGGTGGTCTTGTGGGGTCCCATCCCCAAGAGAAGACCCACTGCTCAGTCCCAACCACAGCATATTTCTTGACATTCAAAATTGCTGCTTGTCCTTGAAGATTTTCCTGACTCTTCAAACAGCTTGGTCTTATTTACTCTGAGACTAGCTAAGAATAAACATTTGTGCAAATTGTTTATTTATTCTTTAATTGGAGGAAAATTTCTTTATAGTGTAGACCACAGCATATTTCTTGACATTCAAAATTGCTACTTGTCCTTGAAGGTTTTCCTGACTCTTCAAACAGCTTGGTCTTATTTACTCTGAGACTAGCTAAGAATAAACATTTGTGCGAATTGTTTATTTATTGTTTAATTGGAGGAAAATTTCTTTATAGTGTTGTCATGGTTGCTGCGGTACAACAGCACAATTCAGCCATAATTACACATATATCATCACTGCTGAGCCACCCTCCCCTCCCCACTCCACCCCTCCAGACTGTCACAGGGTGCCTATCTGGGCTCCCTGTGTTACACAGCAACTTCTCACCAGCTATCTGTTTTACGCATTGTGGTGTATATATGTCCATGCTTCTTTCTCCATGTTCGGTTCTTTCTTTCCCCTACTGTATCCACAAAGCTGTTCTCTGCATCTCCATCCCTTCCCTGCATATGGGTTCATTAATACCATTTTTCTAGGTGCCATATATACACATTGTTAATATACTGGGCATGGTTTCGTTCAGTCACCAAGTAGTGTCTGACCCTTCACAACTCCATGGACTGCAACTCACCAGGCTCCCCTGTCCCTCATCATCCCGGAGTTTGCCCAGTTCATATACCCTGCAAGGGCTTCCCTTGTAGCTCAGTTGGTAAAGAATCTGCCTGCAATGCAGAAGGGAGAAGGCAATGACACCCCACTCCAGTACTCTTGCCTGGAAAATCCCATGGATGGAGGAGACTCGTAGGCTGCACTCCCTGGGGTCACTAAGAGTCGGACATGACTGAGTGACTTCACTTTCACTTTTCACTTTCATGCATTGGAGAAGGAAGAAAATGACAACCCACTCCAGTGTTCTTCCCTGGAATCCCAGGGATGGGGGAACCTGGTGGGCTGCCGTGTATGGAGTCGCACAGAGTCGGACACGACTGAAGCGACTTAGCAGCAGCAGCAACGCAGGAGACCTGGGTTCGATCCCTGGGTCAGGAAGTTCCTCTGGAGAAGGAAATGGCAACCCACTCCAGTAGTCTTGCCTGGAGAATCCCACGGACAGAGGAGCCTGGTGGGTTCTTGTGTCCACAGGGTCGCAAGAGTCGGACACAACTTAGTGACTAAACCACCACTGTATACCCTGCAAATAATTTTTAAAGGAATAACGTGTATTGCTAAGATAAAAGTGGTTATTGATTAAGTTCTTTGCATTAATCATCTTTGTCTAGTGTTGTCAGCTGTTTTCCTATTGATTCAGAATCTGGCACGGTATACGGAAAGTAAGGGAGGCTAGCATGCCACACCCACCCACCCACACACACACACACACACATACTTATTCTTAGACTTCAGATAACACAAAGGAGTGCATGTTAAGTGGACAGTCTGAACTTTTAACTTCTTACAGCTTTCAGAATCTTCACATCTCTCAGCTATATTTAAGATAGGCTGTGCTGACCTTGTGGCTGATCTTGTGACTTCCCTTGTGGCTCAGCTGGTAAAGAATCCGCCTGCCAAGCTCGGGTGGGAGGGGGTTCGGGGTTGGGAACACGTGTACACCGTGGCAGATTCATGTTGATGTATGGCAAAACCAATACAGTATTGTAAAAGAAAAAAAAAGAAAAAAAAAGAATCCGCCTACAATGCAGGAGGCCTGGGGTCGATCCCTGGGTTAGGAAGATCCCCTGGACAAGGAAAAGGTTACCCACTGCAGTATTCAGGCCTGGAGAATTCCATAGACTNAAAAAAAAGAAAAAAAAAGAATCCGCCTACAATGCAGGAGGCCTGGGGTCAATCCCTGGGTTAGGAAGATCCCCTGGACAAGGAAAAGGTTACCCACTGCAGTATTCAGGCCTGGAGAATTCCATAGACTGTATAGTCCATAGGGTCGCAAAGAGTTGGACGTGACTGAGCGACATTTTTTTTTTCATGCTGACCTTGGAAAATATTGCGGTACAGTGTTACAGTCATATTTATTTAGAAAGGAGTCTCACAATACATAATAGCAATCCTAGGAAACAAATGTAACGTATTAATCACTAGTAGCAGAGGTAAGCATCACAACCAAGAAGCCAGCCACTTGTAGGAAGCTGCTGCTGTTACAGTTGCAAGTGGATTCAAGGATCTGTTTTGCTATTCATGCAAGAGATCACCCTCCAGAACAAAATGGAGAAGTGACCTCAGACTTTGTCATTTGGTTAATTCAGAGTCAGATTTGAGGGTTTGGTTTTTTCCCAGGACCAAGAGTCCCTGCTTAGAAATGGGCTAGAATTCTCATGAATTCCTACTTTTAGCCAAAGAATATGTATATAACCTTTCTCCAGGAGCAAAACATTATTCCAGTGCTGTTTGTAAATTATTTACTTTGGTTACCCCAGTAACCATGCTCCCTACATTCCACTCAGACACCCTTGTATGTCATTCACTCATTCATTATTCATTCACCAAAGAATTTTGAGGCTATGCTGTGTCAGAACTAAGCTGAGGAAATGTGGTTTAGCCACTAAGTTGTGTCCCTCTCTTGCGACCCCATGGATTGTAGCCCACCAGGCTCCTCTGTCCATGGGATTCTCCAGGCAAGAATACTGGAGTATGTTGCCATTCCCTTCATACAAAGTAGGGCCATTACTTTTAAGAAGCTCACAGAGTAGTAAGCAAGACAAACTCACGCCCACAAGGTATATCAATCATTGTTTATTTTTCTGTGTTTCTTAACTCTTTTAAAAGTTAGTTAATTTATTTTTAATTGGAGGATGATTGCTTTACAATACTGTGTTGATTTCTGCCATACATCAGTGTGAAACAGCCATAGGTATGGTGTGCTCTTGGTCACACAAAGAAAGATGGATGGATTGAACTATGATGAGAAACCAGGTTAATGACTCCTCATTTCACAGAAAACAAGCACAAACATACACACACACACAAAAAGAGAAAAGAAAAGAAATCTCAGTGTTCACTAATGTCATTTTGGATATATCCAACTTTTGATGATTTGTTATTTTCCTGCTACAGTAAAACTGTAGTGTAAAGCTTGAAAGTCAGACCCTTAGCCTGAGGAACATAAGTGGCCAAGCTTACTACATCATCAAGTTCTTGTCCACTTCTCATGAGCTCTGGGGCCAGGATCAGGGACTGAAGTGCTCTAAATCTCAGATTCCTGCCCTTGAGGATGATACTGTTGGTACACATCCCGCAGGATGGTGGTAGATTAAATACCACATGTAAAACAATTTCACTCATCTCACACACTAGTAAAGTAATGCTCAAAATTCTCCAAGCCAGGCTTCAGCAATACGTGAACTGTGAACT
>SJYR01001164.1:25365-73849 GCA_006410655.1 Kobus ellipsiprymnus
GCCCCACAGGGCATGGCTTAGTTTCACTGAGTTAGACAAGGATGTGGTCCTAGTGTGATTAGATTGACTAATTTTCTGTGAGTATGGTTTCAGTGTGTCTGCCTTCTGATGCCCTCTTGCAACATATACCATCTTACTTGGGTTTCTCTTACCTTGGGCGTGGAGTATCTCTTCACAGCTGCTCCGGCAAAGCGTAGCCACTGCTCCTTACCTTGGACGAAGGGTATCTCCTCACCACCACCCTTCCTGACCTTCAATGTGGGATAGCTCCTCTAGGTCCTCCTGCACCCGCGCAGCCACCACAACCACCTGAGTTGCAGCTCAGGACCAGCAAATATATAGTGTTTAAGACTGTAGCATCCTGATGGATGGTAGCATATTTGAAAATATCTCAGTCCTTGACCAACTGCACCTGCACGATTATGCCTCTCCAAATAATTCATGCGACAGCTCTGCCTTTAAAGCACTATTCACAATTAAATTAAAACTCATGAAGATGTATCTGCTAGTAAGTCTTAAACTTTTTGTTGTCATGACTCATTTTTTTGTAATTCCTCAGTTCTTGCAGCCCATATTCATCATTGTCTAGTCGCTTAGTCGTGTCTGACTCTTTGAGACTCCAAGGACTGTAGCCTGCCAGGCTCCTCTGTCCATGGAATTTCCCAGGCAAGAATGTCAAAGTGAGTTGCCATTTCCTGCTCCAGGGGATCTTCCCGATCCAGAGATCAAACCTGCGTCTCCTGCATTGGCAGGCAGATTCTTTACCATTGAGCCACCTGGGAAGTCCTGATATTCGTCATATTGTTATTCAGTCGCTAAATTGTGTCCGCTCTTTGAGACCCCATGGACTACAGCATGCCAGGCTTCCCTGACTTTCTATATCTCCCTGAGTTTGCTCAAATGCATGTCCACTGAGTCAGTGATACCATTCAACCATCTCATCCTCTGTTGTCCCTTCTCCTCCTGCCTTCAGTGTTTCCCAGCATCAGGAACTTTTCCAAGGAGTCAGCTCTTTGCATCAGGTGGCCAAAGTATTGGAGCTTCCTCTTCAGCATCGATCTTTTCAATGAATAGTCAAAGTTGATTTTTCTTTAAGATTGACAGGGATATATTTATTTCATGATGGGATGTGCTTATTTCACTTATTTTATTAGTTAACATTTTATTAGTTCATTCAACTATTAGTTAACTAATATTTATTGGTCACTTACTATACACCAGAGATAAAGTGCTAGGAATTAGGGATATTTTATAAAGACCCTTTGTAGGTCATACCAACTTCTTTACTTCCTGGAACTTACCAACTGACCTTATCTTTCAAAATAAAGTATATTCTAATGTATTTAAATGGGAATCGAGGGCTGCCAAATTTTGCAATGGTGTTTGACAAACACAGACATTTATAAAGGGTTTGGAATCATTGCCTAATAGATTTTCAACTACAAAATACCCAGGAATGAAAGCATTTGTGTGGTTTTATTTTGCTTACTGAAATGGCTGAAGTTCTGCAGAAGGCAGTCGTGAATATCTGCATTTATCATATGCTGAATTTGATCACGAGTACTCTGTGCTTAGAGAGTCAGTCTGAGTGGGCATTAAACACTTCATGCCACAGAGGTAAAATTGAGTAAGTTCTTGTGTAAATTAGATAAGGCATTCCTCCCTGGAATTGTTTATATGACATCCACTTAAGATTGTGACGCATTTATCATATGCTGAATTTGATCACGAGTACTCTGTGCTTAGAGAGTCAGTCTGAGTGGGCATTAAACACTTCATGCCACAGAGGTAAAATTGAGTAAGTTCTTGTGTAAATTAGATAAGGCATTCCTCCCTGGAATTGTTTATATGACATCCACTTAAGATTGTGTGAAGAAGCAGACAGTAACACCATTTGGGCAGAGACTCCAATTAGCTTTTGCCCTTATGTTCCCATGGTACAATTTAACCATTTAATCCACATCATAGAGGATGCATGGAGAAGGAAATGGCAATTCCAGTATTCTTGTCCAGGAAATCCCATGGACAGAGGAGCGTGGTGGGCTCCAGTCCATGGCGTCTCAAAGAGTTAGGCACAACTGAGCACATGCACACACACACAAACACACACACACAGGATGCAGGCCACAAGAAGTTGAAGAATGAGTGAATGACTGAATGATTAAGAATACATTAACCCCTTTTCCCACAAAGTGGAAAACGAAAGTGTTTCACAATGTGTATGGGTGTCACCAAGTGACACGGTGACCCTTTTTGCAGGCTGTATGTAGGTATACAGGTTAACATAGTGCTGCCATAAAAGTCACACCTCTTTTCACCTCATTGTCTCCGTTCCTTGTTTCTTTGCAGAACGATTCAATGTGTACCTTATGCCCACACCAAATCTGGACATTTATGGCGAATGCACAATGCAGATCACGCACGAGAATATCTATCTCTGGGATATCCACAATGCCAAGGTCAAGCTGGTGATGTGGCCCCTCAGCTCCCTGAGGAGATACGGGCGGGACTCAACGTGGTTCACATTTGAGTCGGGCAGGTAAGGTCTGAGGGCAGAAGCAACATGCAGGAGGGGCCTGGGACCAAGGTTCTGTGCTCAGGTAGATGGTTGTTTTCCTAAAGGTTAGAGGTCACCAAAAATATAGCTTCTTCAGATCCTTGTTGATAATCTGGATGAAACTGTGTTAATTCTATGGCAGGTTAATTGCGCCATTCAAAATACTTCAGTCTCTTGTGCTGATGTCAAACTAGCTTCATAATTATTTTTTATCATGCAGTATATTTGTGAGATTTTGGGTGCATCCTCCTATATTTCTGGTGCAGTAGGATTTCCATAAAAGTCAACATGTCCTTGCTGGCATTACTTTTGTGGATTTTTTTTAAGGAAAAAATGTTGAAAGGAGTCTTATATAAAACTGCTTAAATATTACTTTTTAGGTTTGAGATAATTTAATACAATATTCATTTATCCAGATGTTTATGTTAATAGCATTAGTCAAGTATAAATATTGATATTAATTCAGAATGACTGAAAAGAAAGTTGGCAAATCCATAATTTATGGAACGTGTGACTCAGATTTTAAATGTAGTATGTCAAGACAAATACACTGATTTCTTGATCACAGCATATGGTCGGAATCCATTAATGTCTAAAATTAATGCTTGCTTCACAATCATTATTCACAGATATGGATTTAGACATGAGCTTCAATCAACTGTATCAAGTCATTATGTTGTGACCCCTTTGTGATATTGCTGTCAGTCATCCAAGATAAGACTTAGGTTTGGGGATTCTATGTAAGAAGTGTTTAACGTATTCACACTTGGGGATATGATTTATCACATTCTAAAAATGAATTGGTGGCCTTATAAGGTAATTATGAAGTTGCCATGTGACTTAGTAGACAGATTAAGATAGTTATGCAACAGAATTCTACCTACCATGACACACACAGCACAGATGAATCTCCAAAACATCGTTGTAACATTGGTAGGAAATCCTGCAACAGACAAAACTGATTTATAGCGACAGAAAGCAAAAGAATGGTTGCCTCGGGTTGGGAAAGAATGGACTCCAGGGAACACACAGGACCTGTCGGGGGGCAGTGACGGTGCCCAGTATCCTGACATTTGTCGAGAGCCGTGGAGCTGTTTACTCAGTATCGGTGCACATCGTTACATGCAAATTATCCCTCAGTGCTTTTAACATGGAAAAAAAAAGTAGGGGGAAGGCAGGAGAGCATTTACTCTTCTTATTTTATATACTTTTACACTGTGTGAGGTTTGACAGTGAGCATTTGTCACTTTTAAAACAAAACACTTCCCCTGGGAGGAATGAGGCCGAGGAAGGGGAGAGAGTGGTGAGCATTTCTGGACGGAGCTTTGAGGGTGGTCCCTAAAGCTGTGCGCGACAGCGGGCCTTGATTCCTAGGTAGGTACAGTAAGGGCAGAAGTCTGTTCTTGTAACCTGAGGCAGGCCTTGCACTTTTTACGTTTTCCTTGTAGGTCTCCCTTTTTCCTTAGTATTGAGATGTTTTAATACTTGACATCAGGACTTCCTTAGTGGTCTGCATGCTAAGTTGCTTCAGTGGTGTCTGACTCTTTGCGACTCTATGGACTGTAACCTGCCAAGTTCCTGTGTCCGTGGGATTCTCCAGGCAAGAATACTGGAGCGGGCTGCCATGCCCTCCTCCAGGGGATCTTCCCAACTCAGGGGTTGAACCCGTGTCTCTTGTCTCCTGCATTGGCAGGCGGGTTCTTTACCACTAGCTCCACCGGGTAGTTAAGAATCCTCTGTGCCAGGCCAGGGGTGCAGGTTTGATGCCTGGTCAGGGAACGAAGATCCCACACGTCATGGGCAACTGAGCCTGCTTGCCACAACTGCGTGCGCCAGATAGAGAGCCAGCACGCTACAACCAAAGATCCCGGGTGAGGCAGCTGAGACCCGACACAGCCAGAGAAAGAAATGAGTATTTTTTTTAAAATACTTTATATCGTCTGATTTTAAAAGTAAAGCCAGGCTTTTGAGGGAGTAGTTGGAAAGAAAAGCTTAAAATCACTTACTATTTCTGCATCTTGAGAAAATGGCTTTTAATATTTTGCTGTACTTCCTTCCAATGTATTTTAAAATCAATGTATTTTCATTTAATTTTATATTGAGAAGTAATCTTCTATAAAGTCCTATAAAGTCAAGATTTTTGTGACCATTTGGTATCTGAACATATGGCTGTACTGTCATCAATTTAACATTAGGGTGTTCCCAAAATGAACTATTATAAATAAAGCCACACTGACCATCTGTGAAAAGACGTGCAAATATCTGATTATTTTCTTAGCAGAGCCTTTTTAAAGCAGAATTCCTGGGTCAAAAGCCGTAGGTTCTTCACAGTATAGCAAATTGCTTTCAAAGCAATTTCAATTCACACACCCTCTAATGGTGCAAAGAGCGTTCTTGACCCCATAACTACAGGCATTAAAAAGATGATTTAAGATGTTTCTATTTTAAGAGAGGACTTGGGTATCTTGTTAATTTTTCTCTTTTCTCCTCTGTTTCTTTATGTTTAGAGGTTTGTCCTTGTGGGTACTGTTCATTTGTGTGTTCTTCCTTCTCTGCATTTTGGGTGTCCCTTGCCCTTGGAATGTTGACCCTTGTTCTGTGCATCTGTTTCGTAAACTCCAGAAGATCTCACTCCTGTTAAAGGTAACCAAGAGCAGAAGGTTTTGTCCATGTCCGACCCAGTTCCCCGAGTCAGGACTGGGAGAAGGGGTGTGGGGGGGCATGGGTGATGGCACGGGACAGTTTAAAGGAGAACCTGGCAGGTCAGTTTTGTGGTGTCAGCACAGTAGACCTTGAGCTCAAGAGCTCCATCTTCTGTGTTTTATTTTGTTCCTCTCTGCACAGAGCACAGCATTTGGAGGCAGTTTCTAGCCGTTTACTTGTACTACCGCATGTACTGGAAAGTGATCAAACAGGGTGTCGAACTAGCCTTTTTCTACTGACGGGCCTTGTACAACTTTGCTTGTCTGCTTGGCCGCACTGGGTCTTTGTTGCTGCCTGCGTTTTCTCTGGTTGCGGTGAGCGGGGACGCCCTCAGCGGCAGTGCACGGGCTTACTGCAGTGGCTTCTCTTGTAGAGCCCAGGCTCTGGGCTCCCTTCTGACGAGCTTTCTTAAAAATGCATTTTAAATTCTACTGTACCAATAAAATATAAGCATGAATGGTAGAAATGGAGCAAGATCATTCTTCCTGGAAGAACACACCTCACGCATCCCGACAGTTGTAATCATACACCCATGTGGGTGAGGACAGGAGAGGAGGACCAGGGAGCTTTCACTGGGAACTGCCCTCACTCAGAGGGCATGGCCTGGGGAGAGGAAGTCACAGCCTTCTGACTGCTTAGAGTAATTGCTGCTGCTACTGCTAAGTCACTTCAGTTGTCCGACTCTGTGTGACTCCATCGACGGCAGCCCACCAGGCTCCACTGTCCCTGGGATTCTTCAGGCAAGAACACTGGAGTGGGTTGCCATTTCCTTCTCCAGTGCGTGAAAGTGAAAAGTGAAAGTGAAGTCACTCAGTTGTGTCTGACTCTTTGCAACCCCATGGACTGCAGCCTATCAGGCTCCTCCGTCCCTGGGATTTTCCAGGCAAGAGTACTGGAGTGGGGTGCTATTGCCTTCTAGTTAACCATAAAAGAGCACTTTAAAAGTGAAAAGCAACCCAGTTTACCATGCAAGCTTATTTAATCAAAAAATCAAAACAAGATTTCCAGACCTGCAGAGGACATCACAGGAGTCACGATAATGTGCAGTTTTACCCTGTAGAAGATAAAACCATTTTTAAATTTTCTGATGGGGCTTTTTCACTTCATGAAACTTCATAAATATTGTAAGCAAAAATCAGGATGAGCTCAAAGGCCTGCAGAACAAGACTGAAACGATCCCCAAATCAATTTTTATAAAACTATTGTTCAAAATATAACCTCCCTATTCAGCAAAACACTTAATATAACAATTGGTGCTTAAAATATATGTCTTAGACTAACTCTGATAGTATTGTCTCTGTTGAGAAGCGTGGGGACAATCTGGTTACAGATTTTTAACAATTGGAAAAAGAAAGCAGTACAGTTCCCACAGGAAGATGGTGAAGGGAAGCAAATGCTCTGTGTGCTATAATCAAGGATTCTCTGATGTCACAGAGGCTTGTTCAGTTCTTAAAAAGCTTTTCCATCGGTCATGCAGAGAGAAACCCTCCTCCTTTTATGTATGACCACTCAGTTAAAAGGTAAGGCAGAGAGTTTTTAAATAGGATACCGAAGCATGATTACCTTCCCCACAAAAGATAAATTAGATTGTATCAAAATTAAAAACTTGTCTCTACAAGAGACACTTTTAAGGGACTGAAAGTCCAGACACTGGTCTAGAGAAGATATTCAGAAGTCGCATATTAGACAATGCACTTGTATCCAAAATATATAAAGAATTTCCAAGTCAAAAATAAGAAAAAATGAAACCCAGCTTTAAAAACAGGCAAAAAATATAAGCAGATACTTCACCAAAAAAGACATATGATAGATCAGTAATCACACTAAAAGATGCCGAACCTAATTGTTCATTGTATGTGTGTGTTAGTCTCTCTGTCGTGTCTGACTTTTTGCGACCCCATGGACTCTAGCCCACCAGGCTCCTCTGTCCTTGGGATTCTCCAGGCAAAACTACTGGAGTGGGTTACCAGTTCCTTCTCCAATTATTCATTAAGGAAATACAAATTAAAACTACGATGAGATACAACTGCACATCTATTATAGTGGCTAAAGTTAAAAAGGAAAATCTGACAATACCACATGCAGACAGGATGCACAGCAGATGGAACACATACAGTTTTGGTGGGAATGTAGCGTGCTACAGTGGTTTGGAAAGAAACTTTGAAGTTTATAAAAGGAACCTCAACATTGCCTGAAGATCTGATCGGGGGTCCTACCTCTTGGTATTATCTCACAAAAGATAAAAATACATGCTCATACCAAAACCTGTACATGAATGTTGCCATTTTATTCATCATTGACCAAAACTGGACAAACCAAATATCCTTCACTGAATGGGTAAACAAACTATGATAAATCTATAGAGAGCTTCTCAGCATCAAAAAGGAATGAATGGCATACATAATGAGTGTATCAAAGATGCCTTGTTCTAAGTGAGAGGCCAGATCCAGCAAACAGAGTACTTTATGAAGCCACGTACATGGGGGATAGAGCTTTAAGGTCAGGAGGGAGACCAGTGATCGCCGTGGAGGGGGTGCTGTGCAGAGGGAGGGGAAGGACAGGATGAGGAAACGACAGAAGGGCAATGTCAGGGCGATGGCAGAACTGATATTTATCCTGATGGTGGGGGTGGATATGTTTTTCTATACATCTGTCAAACCCCAGAGAACTGCCTAGCACAAAGAGTAAATGCTGCTAGGTGGAAATGTTTTAATTTAAAAATAAATTTTAAAAAAGGAAACAGTCTCACATATATGCTCAAATGATTTTTGCCAAGGCTGCCAAAATTCAATGGTGAAAGTCTTTTCAACAAATAAAAACTGTATATCCACATGCAAAAGGATGAAGTTGGCCCATCACTACTGTGTATCACAAACATTAAGTCAAAACAAATCAAAGACCTACATTTAACATCTGAAACTATAAAACTCCTTGAAGAAAATATAGAGCAGAACTTTACAGCTTCGGATTGGTCAGTGATTTCTTGAATATGACACAAAAAGGCAACAAAGGAAAAAACAGACAAGTTGGAACTTATTAACAATTTAAGGAATTTGTGCATCAAAAGACAATATCAGTGGAGTAAAGAGGCAACTCGTAAAACAGGAGAAAATATTTACAAGTCATATCTGATAAGGGGTTAATGTCTGGAGTATAGAGAGAACTTCAAAAAGTTCATAACAACAAAAAACAACACACAAGAAAAACATGCACAAATGACTTAAGTAGGCATTTCTCCAAAGAAGATATGCAGACAGACAATGGCACCTGAAAAGAAAGTCCTAAAAGCACCTATAAGAAACTTTTAGTAAAGTGCAAATTAAAACTATGATGAGATGCCTCCTCACACAAGTAGGAGGGCTGTGATCAAAATAATAACAACCACAACAATAGCAATGTGTTGGTGTGGTTGTAGAAAACTCGGAAACCTTGTGCACTGTTGGTGGGAATGCAAGGTTTGTAGAGCCCCTATGGAAAGCAGTATGGCAGTTCCTCAAAAAAATTTTTAAAAAACCTAAAAATTAAGAGGCTTCATTCTCTGTTAAAAATCAGGGAAAGATTGCTCTCCCCTCCCTTTGTCTTAGAACATTTACTTTAGAAAACAAAATCGTTAGTACTTTCTTCCCTCTTTGAAGTGGTATTAGTCACTCAGTCATGTTGGGCTCTGCGATCCCATGGACTGCAGCCCTCCAGACTCCTCTGTCCATGGGGTTTCACACGCAAGAATACTGGAGTGAGTTATCATTTCCTTCTCCAGGGGATCTTCCCAACCTAGGGATGAAACCCGGGTCTCTCCTACTGTCTGAGCCACCAGGGAAGCCCTAAGATTTCTCTCTTTGAAATGTATATAAACCCTTTTGAAAACAAAATGGGTTTTTGTCAGCTTTAAGAACCAGGAGTTCCTTTATTTCAGGGACTCAGGAGCCACATCTTTGAAAGCTAAACATCGAAGAAGAGAACGCCCCTAACCCCCAGTTGCTGTGGGAGGGGAGGAACCTAACTGCATTGGCACTTGACTCCACATTGCAAAACCCCCTTCTCTCATAAAGGTGTGAAAAGTTTTTCCTCTAGATAAAGCCAGTTAGCTAGTCTGGGTTGTCACTACAGTTACCAGGTGAATCGAGGATGAACTCTGTCTGGAAAGTGGTTCTGTGAAGCCCTCTCATCCCTTGAGACCAGTGTCGTTTATCTTGAGAACATGTACATAGTGCCTTCTATCTGCTTTTAACTATAAAAAGGGCGAGATGTCTTTTTGTCTTTGCCATCTCTCAGCAGATTGCCTGAAATGTGTATCATATTCTGGTTTAACATGAAAACAATAACAAGGGTGTTTTCTTTCTTTATTACTTTTGTGGAGAGGATTTCTAGATTGGAAGATTTTGTTTTAAATTGTGTTTCCCAACAGTATCAAGGGGAAGAAGTTAGAAAACAAAATGTTTGTTGGCTGTCCAGATACCACAAAGAAAGGATCTCGGGGATAATTTGAGAACTTGCAAGCAAAGATGAAAGGGATTTGAAAAAAATTAAAACCCTGCAGCATTGGAAAGATAAGTATGTTGAGTCACAAAAGAGTAAGAGATAAAGTTAAGGAAGTCTTTTAAGTGACAAGAGTAAGTTAAAACAGCCACAAGAAAAAGAGATTAAGTGTACAGTCTCCAATGTTACTGTTTGTCGTTGTTCAGTCGCTAAACTGTGTCCGACTCTTTGCAGCCCCATGGACTGCAGCACAGCAGACCCCTGTCCTTCACTATCTCCCAAAGTTTGCTTAAATTCATGTCCATTGAGTTGATGATGCCATCCAACCATCTCATCCTTTGTCACTCACTTTTCCTCCTGCCCTCAAACTTTCCCAAAATTAGGGTCTTTTCCATTGAGTCAGCTCTTTGCATCAGGTGACCAAAGCATTGGAGTTGCAGCTTCAGCATCAGTCCTTCCAATGAATATTCAGGATTGATTTCCTTTAAGATAGACTAGTTTGATCTGCTTACAGTCCAAGGGACTCTCAAGAGTCTTCTCCAGTAGTATAGTTTGAAAGCATCAATTCTTTGGCTCTCAGCCTTCTTTATGGTCTGACTCTCACATCCATACATGACTACTGGAAAAACAATAGCTTTGACTAGACCTTTGTTGACAAAGTAATGTCTCTTCTTTTTAATATGCTATCTAGGTTGGTCATAACTTTTCTTCCAAAGAGCAAGCGTCTTTTAATTTCCACCGCCTCCCCTGTATTTACCTTTGCCCTTGCAATTAGGTGGGGCCACGTGAGACATCATTCCCTGAATGTTCGTTGGAAGGACTGATACTGAAACTCCAATACTTTGGCCACCTGATGTGAAGAGCTGACTCATTGGAAAAGACCCTGGTGCCAGAAAGATTGAAGGCAGGAGGAGAAGGGGACAAGATAGATGAGATGGTTGAGATGAGACGGTTGAATAGAATCAACTCAGTGGACATGCGTGTAAGCAAACTCCAGGAAATAGTGAAGGACAGCAGCCTGGTGTGCTGCAGTCCATGGGGTCACCCATCCCTTTTACCCACTGTGCAGCTGAAATGGTCTAGTGTTGAGATGTCTTAACCATGGGATCTCAGCCACCTCAGTTTCTAAATCCACTTTGCCCTGGTGATTTGCCCAGAGCTGTATAAGACATAGCTTGAATGAGGAGTGGACATTTGTTGTGTTAAGCCATTGAGGTTTGAAGTTAGCTTTATTTATTTATTTATTTATTTATTTATTTATTTATTTATTTTACTTACACAGCCTGTGAGAACATCTGTGCTAAGTTGCTTCTGCTGTGTCCGACTCTTTGTGACCCTATGGAACGTGTGGTTTATTTTCCTAATCCACAACCTTTTTATAATTTCAGTACCTACTCACTAAATCTTTTATTACAATTCCTACTTTATATTATAACCATTGGTCCATCAGTCTCTCCAAGAACCCTATGAGCTCACTAAAAACAGGGAGTATGTGTTACTCATCTCTGTTTCTCTAAAACATCATGGTATTTGACAAATGATGGAGGCATCTTAGAAAATTAATGGGATTTTCGATGTCACAAAAAGTTATCATATTCAATTGAGTTTTAACTATTAGAGTATAGGGAAGAAAGGTCTCCTTCTTGGAAAATTTGCATCAAGGATATATGTGATGTTAAAATTCACATGTCTATATAAGCTCTTCTTTAATTCCAGAGAAGTAAAGCTAAGACAAAGTCTTTGAGGATGCTGGTGTCTTCTGTGTGTGTGTTTAATTTGCTAAATCTCTTGCCGCTACAACACTGGGACTAATTTTTTCCCCCTAGAATAAAGCATTAATTAAATGACTTAGGAAACTGTTCTTATGAAGAAATGGAGGCTCTGATCTTAGTTTTTGCTCCATTAACTTTAAAGTTGAGTACATTTTTATTGAACCCACACATGCTTTAGTGTGAATTGCTTTTCATTAATTGGTCTATAGGGATTCCAATGACAGGTTTGGCCTTCCTTTTAGGTTTTTTAATTCTCCTTCGAAAGTTCCTAAACTTTAGTAATAGTCATTCAATCAAGGAATGATTGCTGGAATCAAGAGGAAGAAAAATCAATGAGAAGTTCCGGTTTGATCTCCTTGGATGGTGGCACATCTCCACATCCACCAATGAGACTTACATCTCACAGGAGACGCAGGCTGGCTTCTTTAGAACAGTTGGACCATTCTTTTATTGCTTATCGATTCCTTCATTCAAAAGATGCACTTATTTTCACATGTCTGGAAATGAGATATATGTAGTTACTACTGGGCTTCTCTGGTGGTTCAGACGGTAAAGAATCTGCCAGCAACTCAGGAGACCCCAGGTTCTATCCCTGGGTCGAGAAGATCCCCTGCAGAAGGGACTGGCTACCCACTCAAGTATTCTTGCCTGGAGAATTCCATGTGTGCTCACAGTGTGCTCATGGCCTGCTCAGTCGTGTTTGACTCTTTGCAGCCCTGTGTGTTGTAGCCCGCCAGGCTCCTCTGTCAATGGGATTTCCCAGGCAAGAATACTGGAGTAGGTTGCCATTTCCTTCACCAGGGATCTTCCCAACCCAGGGATCAAACCCGTGTCTCCTGCGGTTCCTGCGTTGCCAAGCAGGCCCTCTACCCCTGAGCCACCTGGGAAGCCCCTGCTACTCCCGCATCTTACACTGAATGGCATCATCCGATGGTGGCCAGCAGGGCCGGAAGCGATACAGTTGCCACTGCCGCAGGTTCACAGCCTTGGTCGTGGATGCCAGAGTTTTCATCGCTTCTCTTGAACCTATGTGTAATGTGGGTGCTTTACTTCTTGAGTTTAATTATATTTCAGTTCCATGTCAGCTCTCCAGCGTTTCACTCAAGAAACCTTTAGGGCCATTTGAGAAAATCAAAACTTACTGTGAGCACCTTCTGGTAGACAAAATATCCACCAGGCAGCATAAAACTTGTAGAGTAGGTGTCAGGGGTTCAGAAGAAAATTTTAAAGTCAAAAGCAGCATACTCTTTAATGAAGAAATGTGTATCACTAACTTGCTGATGACAAATGGAATAATATTTTGTGAAAAAAAAAAACCAAAGGACACTGATAATTCTGAGTTGATTCAGAAGAGTTGGACTCAGTATGTGCAAAGGTTTTATGAATTCCTTGGCTACCTTATTTTACTTACATTTTTTTCTATGCATGTAAAAGATAACATAATAATCCATGACAAGTGAGCCTGAGTCTTGTTTGTTTTCTGACTTGGTAAGTTGCAGATACCTTGTGGACTTCCGGGGGAATTTCAGAAAGTGGCTGTATATATGTGTCTGTATATCAGGAAAGAATCCCCAGCATGTAGATGGCTTTTAAATTATACACGTGGATGCCTCACTTTTGAGAAGAGAAGATACAAACATCTATTACTTACTCTGGAAGCAAAAATGCCTCAAGAAGTAGATAATATTAACAGTGTTGTGTGTTGCAGACAGGATGAGTAAGATGAAGCTTGAGAAGTGTCATGTTGATTTTGCAAATCAGAGGCCACTGGTGGCCTTGGAAAGACCTATTTCAGTGGAGTCATGGGGAAAGAAGATTGGAGTGGGCTCCAAAGAAAATGAGAGGGGAGAAAGTGGAGTCAGCAAGGACAACGCCTCGAGAAATTTTATTGTGAAGATAACAGAAACAGAAGTAGCTGGAAAAAAATCTGACGTTAAATTGTTTTGAAGGCAAGCTATATTAAAAAAAAAAACATCTGCATGGGAGTCATACTATGAAGAGGAAAAAATAATAAAACAGAAGAAAGAGGGAAACATCACTAACCAGTATCTTTGAGTTGAGAGGAAACGGGATCTAGTGGACGAGTGGCTACCGTTAAAAAAAAATCCTTTTAAACAGGAAAGTGTAATGGAGGCTGATATAATGGAGGAATAAGGGGAGGCAGGCATTTGAGGATCGGATGGATAGAGGCGTGTGGAAGTGGTCTTCTGATCGTGTCTCTTTTCTTGGTCAAATAGGAAGCAAGGTAACTGACTGTGAGGTTAGAGAAGGGTAGTCAAGACTTGATGCAGGAGAAGGTGGGATACAGCTGTTTGCAGAGAGCGAGCGAACCCAGCGCCGCAGGAAGGGAGGACGCCGGTGAGCACGCTGCGGCCTCTTACCATCAGCCGCACCTCCGCTGCTCTGCAGCGCGCGGCCCACCTCCTGCGCGTCGGGTCTCCGCGGGCTCAGGGGCCCCCGGCCCCACGCGCGAGCCGGGCGGCGCTCCAGCTCGGGGCCCGTCCGCTTCGGCCCCGCTTCTGCCGTCGCTCGTGTCCTGCTCTCAGGCTCCCCTGGACGGCCGCAGCCCTCCTCTGCTGGGCGCCTCCTCTTTGGCAGGCTCTCGGGCTCCTCAAGGAGCTGAGCGCCGCTCAGGGGCGCCCCTCCTTCCAGCACGCGTCCTGGGCGCCTGTCATTCTGTACCCCTGCGATCCGGCTCACTTTCACTTCTGTCCCTGTCGCCTTGTCCCCCTGGAACTGCACGCCTCCGGCTCCTAACCCACTCTCCACAGCTCTCTCTCACGCACACACAGTCTTTTGACCTGGATGCTCCCACAGTGACCCACACAGACCCTCTATCCCGTGGACTGAACACGGATGACAGAGGCCCGCACGGCCTGTCAGCCTCCCCGCTGCCCCGGAGCCCGTTCAGAGGAGAGGCTGCTTCCAGCAGCTCTGCCATCGGGGCTCTGCCATCAAAGTCTGCGGGGCGAGCGAGGGCCGGGGCCGCCCCTGGCCAGCAGGGCAGTGTCGTGCGCAAGACCCGAGGCCCGGCTCCGCTTCTGCGGCTCTCCGGCTCCCTCAAGTCAAGCAGCGAGCAAGAAGCTCGAAGGCAGGCCTTTTCACCTCCAGGGAGACAGCAGAGAGAATACTGCAGTTCGGCCACCTCGGGAGGCAGACAAGTGGCAACAAAACCTCAGTTATTATTTCAGAAAGTGGCTGTATATATGTGTCTGTATATCAGGAAAGAATCCCCAGCATGTAGATGGCTTTTAAATTATACACCTGGATGCCTCGCTTTTGAGAAGATACAAACATCTATTACTTACTCTGGAAGCAAAAATGCCTCAAGAAGTAGATAATATTAACAGTGTTAATTTATTATTTCCAGCTGACAGGCGTTTTCTTCAGTTAGATCCTATCACAACAGAAGCTGACAGATAAGCTGCGCCGCAAATCACCGGAAGAGTTCACAGAGATGGAGAAAGAGTATTATTTTCACTCCTTTGGTGTCTGAGTTGCCCGTGACATATTCCTGTTTCGTGAAGTGAGGGTGAATTTGGCAGAAAGGAAGCCCGCTCCTGCGTCCTCTCATTATTACACTCCCGGCGGTGTGGGACTCCGCCTGCCTTTCGAGTTCACAGAAGGTTCCCTCTGCACCTCTGCCTCCTCCCCTCCCTCCCCACACCTCTTCCCTGTCTCTCCTTTCTCTTCCTTCTCTTCAATGAATACTATCCACTTTCGCATCTGTTTTGCTGTCCCTGTCTCTTTTCGACCTGACACGTCCTGATCCAGTCCCTCCAAACTGTCAAACTCTCTCCAAGCTCTTCCCTCCTAAAACTTGTTAAATTTCACGTGAAGTCAGTCTCCCTAAGCATAGAGTCTCTGACTTCCCTGGCAGTCCAGTGGCTAAGACCCTACGCTTCCACTGCAGAGGCCACAGTTCCATCCCTGGTCAGGGAACCAAGATCCCACGTGCAGTGCAGCAAAAGGATAAATAAAGCATAAATGTAAAAAAAAAAAAAAAAAGTGTAAATAGTTGCTCATTCGTGTCCAACTCTTTGCTACCCCATGGACTGTAGCCTGTCAGGCTCCTCTTTCCATGGGGATTCTCCAGCCAAGAATACTGGAGTGGGTTGCCATTTCTTTCTTCAGGGGATCTTCCCAACCCAGGGATTGAACCTGGGTCTCATGTCTCCTGCATTGGCAGCCAGGTTCTTTTCTACTAGTGCCACCTGGGAAGACCAAATAAGGCATATGTATCTTGATAAATAAACCATATCTATCTAAAAACAATCAAGTCAAACCACTCATGAACTTAAAAAAAAAAAATCTCTTAGAACTCTGAAACAGAAGAATGTATAACATCAATTTATATATGAAGCCATGGGATCCTACATTTACTAAAATTTTAATTTAGAAATTTCAAAATACATGCTAGGTTATGTAGACTAAAATATGTCTGTTACTCTTTCTTACACAAAAAATGTCACTGAGTCCCTTACTCTTTGAAGGGATATACAGTATACCTAGCTCACAGTCTATCCCTAGAATGTGTTACCTGGTTCAAGGAAAGCCTGACAAAGAAATAAAAAGCAGAAATATGGATTGTGCTCAGTTGTGTCCAACTCTGCAACCCCGTGGACTGTAGCCAATCAGGCCCCTCTGTCCATGGAATTCTCCAGGCAAGAATACTGGAGTGGGTAGCCGTTTCCTTCTCCAGAGGGTATTCCCGACTCAGGGATCAGACCGACGTCACCTGTATTGGCAGGCAGATTCTTAACCACTGAGCCTCCTGGGGAAGCCCATGACTCTAATTTAATGAGATCTATAATTCATAAATATTTTGGGGCTTGCCCCTGGTGTTTAGCAGTAAAGAACTCACCTGCTGATGCAGGAGACAAGGGTCCAAGAAAAATGATTTTGAAAAATTACAGATTCAACAGTGTATCCCACTGTGGAGAGAGGAGTTAATAAAGCTCCTAGTCTGGGATCCATTTCTCTCCTGAGTAACACTGAAGGAACGTCCAGGGGGCAGAAAGAAAGCAAGTGGTCCAGTCTAGTATTGTATACTTGGTTACTGTGTGTGCATGCATGCTGAATTGCTTCAGTCATGTCTGACTCTTTGTGACCCCATTGTAGCCCACCAGGCTCCTCTGTCCATGGGATTCTCCAGGTACGAATACTGCAGTGGGTTGCCATTCCCTTCTCCAGGGCATCTTCTCAACTCACGGATCAAACCCCCTGTCTCTTACATCTCTTGCATCAGCAAGAGGATTCTTTACCACCAGCACTACCTGGGAAACCCCAAACATGCTTACAGCCCTCCTAGTAAATAGACAAAGGCTATCTGTAGAATGCTTTTAGCAGGATGTTCCTGGTTTAAGTCTGCCTGTGGTTGGCAGTCCTACAACCCGTGGGCTTGAGTCAGTGCTCACTAGGCTAAATACCACCTAAACTACATATTTGGGGTAGAAAATAAAGCTACATCTTTTCTACCTCCCTGCTGGGTGTACCTGCCGCACGCATCACTCCGAGAACTCACGTAGTCTGAAGCAGACTGTGCACATGAGCAGTGGGGGGAGGTCCTGAGGAGCCACTCTCAGTGGTGCAGAGTGGCTTGACCACTTCTCTTGCCTTGGCTGTGCCTCTTGGTTGGGGTAAGATTTTATGTTCAGTAAAATCTCTTGATGGTCTGACCCTTTGGATTGGCTCATCCCCAATATGTTCAAAGATGGTTGACAGGGAATAAATCAGATACATTCAGAAAGACATTATGATCCATTAATACTTCTTATAAATGATCAATCCCTAAATGTACATATGTTTAGCAATATATATGGCTTCCTAGGCGGTGCTAGAGGTAAAGAACCCATCTGCCAATGCAAAAGACGTAAGAGAGGCGGGTTTGATCCCTGGGTCGGGAAGATTCCCTGAAGAAGGAAATGGCAACCAACTCCAGTATTCTTGCCTGGAGGAGAATCCCATGGACAGAGGAGCCTGGCAGGCTACAGTCCATGGGGTCACAAAGAGTCCAACATGACTGAGCACACACATGCATCAGAAGAAAAATAAGAAAGATGTTTCAAATAGATGTGAATACAATATACCATCCTAGTTAGACAGAAAGAGCTGAGAAGGAGATTTTGAAGGGCAATTCATCTTGATTATTAAATATTTAGCAATATTTTTATGTAATAAATATTTTATGAATGCAGTGACATTCTCTAAAACATGATGAGTATATTTGTCAACATGTAAAGAACTTAGGTAAGTTGAATTATGTTTTCATTGGCTCACAGAATTATTCCAAGGGTATATGAATCAAGAAGGATTGGATATGAATAATATGTATGTGCATAAATCAAATCTTGCCACAAATTCATTCTGTATATTTTATTTTTATTTGTTATATTTGTTGTGATCAATGTAATTTGGAAAACTTGTTCCCTAGGAAAAAGCACTAGACTGAAAAAACCTTTTTCTCTGATCAACTTTGGCACCCTGGCATTATAAATTTCTCACATTAAGTTCATGTAAGGAAGTGGTTTAGACTAGAATATGAAATCTCAGGCAATCGATTCTGGATTAAAATTCTCTTGTGCGTCAACCCCTTTAAATGCCAGATTCTCATCTGAAAACTGGAGATGAATTTTGCTGAGGCCGTAGGGTCATTTTTAGTGTTAAATGCTATGCGGTATGCAGGAGCCCCATTTATTATTAATTAGATCGATTGCGTCTTTTAAATTTTTAAGGCACTATCTGAACTTAACAGACACCAGAGTTTTCTGTTTTAAAAGAGAAATTAGGAGTTGGACCCCAGCTTGCTGTGCACCCATGCTAACAGACAAGGCAGCATGGGGACCGACAGCTTTTCAAGCCGAGGCGTCAGTTTGCCCCCACCCACCAACACACACGCACACACGCACACCCTGTTCTGCATGGCAGAGCTGTCAGTCAAGTGCATTGTTAACCACAGGGCTGGTGAGGAATGAGAAGCACAACTTTTGACATTAGGCTCTGCAGATGAATGAATTCTTCCAATTTTACAGCCTTTGAAATAAAAGCCTCTCTCTAATGTTACATTTGAACGACTCACTCCCCGTTGCTCTGTCAAGGGATTGTGTTTCAAACAAGTCAGATGGGCCGTGTAAGCAATGGAAGTCCCCACTTACTGTCTATTTGTTTCCCTGTTACCACTCTGAACCCGCTCTACTTATGCATTCTCAGGTGACTATGTTTGCATTCACTGTATTGCTATTAAGACAGTCTACAGAAACTGATTTACTCAGCAAGAGTCAGAAGATAAATCATTCATAATTCTGCTGGAATTAGCTACTTTATTTGCGAATATGGGCTTCCCTAGTGGCTCAGATAGTAAAGAATCTGCCTGCAATGTGGGAGACCTGGGTTTGATTCCTGGATCTGGAAAATCCCCTGGAGAAGGGAATAGCTACCCATTCCAGTATTCTTGCCTGGAGAATCCCATGGACAGAGGAGCCTGGCGGGCTACAGTCTTAGGGGTCACAAAGAGTCAGACACAACTGAGAGGCTAATACTTTCACTTTTGTGAATATAAAGTCTAAAGAAAGGAAAAGAAATTCTTCAGCAACATTATTTCAGCAGTCAAATCCCAGCTATTCAAATGGATTCATTTATATTCCTCAGACCTTTACATAGCAGGGTAAAAACTAGTTTCTCTCTTCTTGGTTGCGGGGGGTGGGGGGGTCAGTGTGAACAGAGAACTCTTCCAGATAAAACGCTGTCTCTTTTTCTACCTACCTGAATATTGAGGGGATTCCTTATTTGAAGCCCACTTAGTCCATATTATTCTACAAAGCTCCACTTTGAGGAGTTCACTGAAAATTTTGGGTGAGAATGGACTGTGTAATGAGAAATGGGAGGTGCTTCAGTAGATCGCTGACTTTGATTACAGTCATAAAGGACAAACTGTTAATATAAATGTGTCACAATGAAGTTCTATCAATATTATAGATCTTTCTATTTCCTCTTTACTATAGAAATGGTGAAAATCTCAGCCTAATAGAGTTTTGTTTTCTGTCTTTATTTGTACAGAATTTTGCTGTACAAATTTTGCTGATCCTGCTATACACCCTTACTATTCTTTTCCTATAAGTGTCCACCTTTAAAATGTCCCTGTGTTGTTTCAAGAACATTCTCAGATGCTTCAGTTGTTCAGAGTTGCTTTACGATGACAGGCTCTGCAAAATTGACAGAACTACCCTCCCCTGGTTACTTATAACTACTGCACTAGAGTGGCGTTTTAAATTCTTCTGTTTTTGCTAAGAATCATTTGTGAATTGTTTCTAATTTCCAAATGAATACCAAGCAAGCAAAACCACCCACTTCACCCCCATCCCCTGATTCCTAACCTTAAAGTTTTGTTTTTTTCCAGAATATCATTTCAATATATGTCTGGCTACTTTCACATAGCATAATGACTTTTTAGACTCTTCCATCATGTTTCATCCCTGGAGAAGGAAATGGCAACCCACTCCAGTATTTGTGCCTGGAGAATCTCATGGACAGAGGAGTCTGGCAGGCTACAGTCCATGGGGTCACAAAGAGTCGAACATAGCTGAGCAATTAACACATACGCATAGTGCTTCATATACAGGAGTCTATTCCTTTTTTCCTTAATTTTTATTTTATATTGGGGTATAGCCAATTAACAATGTTGTGATATTTCAGGTGGACAGCAAAGGGACTCAGCTCTACAAACACATGTATCCATTCTCCCACAAACTTCCCTCCCATCCAGGCTGCCACGCAACACTGAGCAGTTTTACATGTGCTATAGAGTAGGTCCTTGTTCATTATCCATTTTAAATATGGCAGAGTGTTCATGTTCATTGCAAACTCCCTAACCATCCTTCTCCTCTCCCCATAACTGTAGGTTTGTTCTCTAAGTCTATGAGTCTGCTTTGTAAATAAGTGCATTTCTATCATTTCTTTTTAGATTCCACATAGAAGCTATATCATACAATCTCTCTCTTTCTCTGTCTGACTTCACTCATGATAGTCTCTAGGTCCATCCATGTTGTTGCAAATGGCACTATTCCATCTTTGTTGTTGTTCAGTTGCTCAGTCGTGTCTGACTCTTTTGTGGCCCCATGGTCTGTAGCCTGCCAGGCAACTCTGTCTGTGAGATTTCCCAAGCAAGGGTACTGGAGAGATTTCCATTTCCTTCTCCAGGGGCTCTTCCTGACCCAGGGATCAAACCCAAGTCTCCTGCACTGCCAGGTGTATTCTTTACCCCTGAGCCACCTGGGAAGCCCTTCATTCTATTTAATGACTCAATAATATTCCATTATACATTCCATATATACATATATATATAAAGCACATCTTCTTTATCCATTCCCCTGTCAATGGCCAATTAGGTTGCTTCCATACCTTGTCTATTTAAAAAGTGCTGCAATGAACATTGGGGTACATGTATCCTTTCGGACCACGTGTTTCTGTGAATATATACCCAAGAGTGGAGTTGGTGTGAATATACTACAGTTCTTTTATCTATATACCAGTTTCAGAAGTTTAAACATATTGTAGTTTATTGTTTCACATATACCAGTGAGCTCTGCTTTTAAGGAAAATTCTCTCACACTTTCTGCATCACAGTCAGAGACTGATTCATTTGATTCCATGAATTTCTGGACTCCAAATATAGACATATTACTAAATTTGAAACCCTATATAAAAAATACAGTGCACGCATGCTCAGTCACTACAGTCGAGTCCAATTCTTTACAACCCTACAGACTATAGCCGGCCAGGCTCCTCTGTCCTTGGGATTCTCCAGGCAAGAATACTGGAGTGGGTTGCCATGCCCTCCTCCAGGAGATCTTCCCAACCCAGGGATTTAAACCTCATCTCTTATGTCTCCTGCATTGGCAGGTGGATTCTTTATCACTAGCACCACCTGGGGAGCCCCACGCAATACAATATGTTATGACAAAAAGCTTTTGAAATACAAGCAATAATATGCAGAAGTATCTATTAAAACACATTTAAAAATATATTTCTCTTTGAATAAATATTTTATATTTTATAAAAATGATAGGAAAAATGGGAAATATATTTCATATTATGCCCAAGAACTTCTCATAAACAAAAGAATCAGAGTACATGGGTAATCATTTTAGTGGGTTTTATTAATATCTGAGTATGGTGAGGCCTGGGCTCTACAGATAGCTCAGTGGGTAAAGATCCTCCTGCAATGCAGGAGACCTCGGTTCAGTCCCTGGGTTGGGAAGCTCCCATGCAGAAGGGATAGGCTAACCACACCAATATTCTTGGGCTTCCCTGGTGGCTCAGATGGTAAAGAATCCATCTGCATTCCAGAAGACCTGGCTTTGATCCCTGGGTTGGGAAGATCCCCCGGAAGAGGGCTTGGCAACCCACTCCAGTATCTTGCCTGGAAAATTCCATGGACAGGGGAGCTTGGTGGGCTTCAGTCCATAGGGTCACAAAGAATCAGTCCAGACTGGGTGACTAAGCACAACACAGCATGGTGAGGCTACAGATCAGGAGATGAATGCCACTGAAAAGATAATTGGCCACTGACAGTTCCCAAGAAATATCAGTAACCTCAGATATGCCGATGACACCACCCTTATGGCAGAAAGTGAGGAGGAACTAAAGAGCCTCTTGATGAAAGTGAAAGAGGAGGGTGAAAAAGTTGGCTTAAAGCTCAACATTCAGAAAACTAAGATCATGGCATCTGGTCCCATCACTTCATGGTAAATAGATGGGGAAAGAGTGAAAACCGTGACAGACTTTATTATTAAATCACTGCAGATGGTGACTGCAGCCATGAAATTAAAAGACTCTTGCTCCTTAGAAGAAAAGTTATGATCAACCTAGACAGCTTATTAAAAAGCAGAGACATTACTTTGCCAACAAAGGTCCATCTAGTCAAGGCTATGATTTTTCCAGTAGTCATATATGGACGTGAGAGTTGGACTATAAAGAAAGCTGAGTGACGAAGAACTGATGCTTTTGAACTGTGGTGTTTGAGAAGACTCTTGAGAGTCCCTTGGACTTGCAAGGAGATCCATCCAGTTCATCCTAAAGGAAATCAGTCCTGGGTGTTCATTGGAAGGACTGATGCTAAAGCTGAAACTCCAGTCCTTTGGCTACCTGATGCGAAGAGCTGACTCTGGCCCAGGTGTGAGAGCCCCATAGAGAAGGTGGTTGGGGATATGGACTCTGGGTTGGTTGGTTTACATCTGAGAAGTGTCCTTACAGGTGGTTTGCCATCTCTAGGAATCAGTCAACCCTGGGAAGGGCTGTCCCTCTAGGGTTCGCAAAACCCTAAATGTTTTATTTTGTTGGGCTCCAGAATCACTATGGATCATGACTGCACTCATGAAATTAAAAGACCTTTGCTCTTTGAAAAGGAAGTTATGAAAAACCTAGACAGCATATTAAAAAGGAGAGACATCACTTTGCCCACAAAGGTCCATGTAGTCAAAGCTATGGTTTTCCCAGTAGTCATGTATGGATTATAAAGAAGGCTGAGAACTGAAGAATTGATGCTTCCAAATTGTGGTGCTGGAGAAAACTCCTGAGAGTCCCTTGGACAGCAAGATCAAACCAGTCAGTCCTAAAGGAAATCAGTCCTGAATATTCATTGGAAGGGCTGATGCTAAAGCTGAAGCTCCAATACTTTGGCCACCTGATGCAAAGAGCCAACTCATTGAAAAAGACCCTGATGCTGGGAAAGACTGAAGGCAAAATGAAAAGGGGGTGACAGAGGATGAGATGGAGAGATAGCATCATTGACTCAATGGACATGAATTTGAGCAAACTCCAGGAGATAGTGAAGGACAGGGAAGCCTGGCGTGCTGCAGTCCATGGGGTTGCAAAGAGTCAGGCATGATTTAAAGACTGAATAACAACAATCAAAGCATCAGAACACAGAAAATAAAGATATAGTTAATACAGTAAAATATTTTAAGGTTTATTCCTTTGAGAAATGTAATTCTTTCTTTACAATTTACAATCAGCAGGAACATATTTACAATCAGTAGGAAGTTGCAGAATCCTTGTCACCCCAGCAGATGGGAATGAAGACAAAGGAACCTGAAGGGTCCACATGAAGCCTTGGAAACATGAGGAGTAGATTTGCATGTTGGTGCATTTGAAGTGGTCTGCGGTGGATGGAAGGGAAGGAAGATTACACGGCAGCTGTGTGACAGCTGAGGGAAGCAGGCAGTTTCCATGCAGCCAGAGGAAGTGTTGAGTCGTTTAAGTCACTATTCAGAAAGCAGGAACTCTTCTGTGAATTGGGAGTAACAATAGAGCACGTTTTATCAAGGACGGAACTGAGGCAGAGTTTGGAAAGAACAAGATTTTTAAATTGTTACAGAAATTGTCTCTCCACTACTATGATGAGGCCCCTATTTAGTTTTAAAAAGGAAGCATGTTTTATGGCACGCTCAGGGGTGAGTAACCACTTTGCATTGTACTAATGGCCTTGTGCGTGCATGCTAACTCACTTCAGTCGTGTCCAACCCTTTGTGACCCCAGGGACTGTAGCCCACTAGGGTCCTCTGCCCGTGAGATTCTCCAGGCAAGAATACTGGAGTGGGTTGCCATGCCCTCCTCCAGGGGATCGTCGATCAAACCCAAGTCTCCTGCATTGGCAAGTCGGTTCTTTACCACTAGCGCCACCTGGGAAGCCCATTAACGCCTTTACTTCTCATAAACCAAGGAGAACTTGCCTGCTGTTTTATAGTAGACACAAGTTCCACCTGTCAAATAAGTTCAGCAGTATTCAGTATGGACATTTACTTCATCTCCAGTGCACTAGTGCTCAATTTACCTCTAATTTTTCATGAGAGCAAAGATAGCATTGACCTGGGTCAGTACTGGGAAAGAGAACCAGGGTAACCATCCAAAGTGATGCATGAACATACTGCTGCTGCTGCTGCTGCTAAGTCACTTCAGTCGTGTCCGACTCTGTGCGACCCCATAGACGGCAGCCCACCAGGCTCCCCTGTCCCTGGGATTCTCCAGGCAAGAACACTGGAGTGGGTTGCCATTTCCTTCTCCAATGCATGAAAGTGAAAAGTGAAAGGGAAGTCGCTCAGTCATGTCCAACTCTTCGTGACCCCAGGACTGCAGCCTACCAGGCTCCTCCACCCATGGGATTTTCCAGGCAAGAGTACTGGAGTGGGGTGCCATCACCTAGACTCTGAAAAAAATGAAAACTGGAGTCTGCTCAAAACCTAAAGAACTAAGACATAGGGAGTACAAAATAATGGTTTACTATATTCTGGACCTTAATAATTATATAGTCTTAGAAGAGCAAAGAATAGAACTAAATTGTTGAAAGCAAAATGTAATCAACATCTAAAGTCCTAGGCTCCATGTGGGTGATGAGTGGTTTACATTAACATTAATTCTCATGAACAAAACACACTTTAAAGATTAAGCATGGAACCATGAGTTCACAAACAGAAGACTTTATTGGTGGTATTTATGTACTTTATCATCTGACTTGCATTTTTAATCATAGTAGCTACTGGCTTCACAAGATGTTATGGTGTTATGAATGATCTCTTGACAGATAAATAAATATGGATATATCTGCTTATATAGAGAGAGAAAAAGAGTAGATACTCTTGAAGTAAGTACTCTTGGAGTAGGAGCATGCAGCAGCTGTCTGAAAACTGAGGAAAATGGGCAATTTCCATGCCGCATGCGTTTTTCCCTTCCCTATCCCTCTCTACAGGTAACTCCTTCATTGTGACCCAAGCCTTCCAGCACTCTCCTAGTGCAGCAAACTACTTCTATTAGTGTTAAAGCCTTTATTCCATGTTCTATTTATAATTTTACTTACTTTGTTTTTTTTGGCTGGGCCGGGTCTTCACTGCTGCTCTGGCTCCTGTCTAGCTGTGGTGCTCCGGCTTCTCATTGCGGTGGCCTCTCGTTTGGAGCACAGGTCCTGGGGTGCAGGGGCTTCAGGAGGTATAGCTCCCAGGTTCTAGAGCAAAGGCTCAATAGCTGTGGCACACGGGCTTAGTTACTCCGCAGCATGTGGAATCCTCCCAGACCAGGGCTCAAACCCGTGTCACCCTGCATTACCAGGCAGATCCTTTACTTTATTGGAGTTCTAGATTAAGGGAGCAGGAAAAACTGGACACGTGAAAATTTGAGGATATAATGGCCAAGAATTTTCAAAAATAAAAAGCATCATATCATAGAGTGAAGAATTTCTACTAAACCTATGATGGATAAATAAAAAGAGCACTGCCTTTAGAAAGAAATAAGTTACCTTCTGAGGTTACAGTGTAATTTATAGCTAACAGCTCAACAGAAATTATGAAAGCCAGAAAAAAATGGCCTGATACCTATGAAGTACTAAAGAGAAATAACTGTCACTCAAAATTCTATTCTTGGAAAAAAATTATTCAAGAATAAATATAAAATTAAAATGTTTCCTACAAACCAACTCAGATAGCAGACCTTTTGCCAAAGGAAATATAAACATACAGAAAGATAGACTTCATGCCGAAGGAAACTATTCACAGATAGAAGAATAGAAATGAAATATTGAATAAAGATAAAAGAAATAAGTAAAGATGTGAAAATTTAAAAGCTGATTCTAAAAGATATCTGGAAATGAAAATGGAAAAGTTGTATGAATTTTCCAATGCATTCTTGAAGAACAAGCTAAGAAGGCAAGTCCTATCAGATATTTAGACATATTATAAAGTTAAATTATTTTTAGCAGTATAGCATTAGCAGAGGAATACATGTTTGCCCATTGGAAGAAGCATACAAACCCTTATATAGATTTTTGTTTTATAGCAAAGGTAGTAGTAGGGAACACTGGAGAATAGTCAGTGTTTAAAATAAATGGTGCTGAGTCAACTGGATAACTATAAGGACTAAAAAGTAACTTGATCCAACCTCACATATATAAACACTAATAATATTAATTACAGACAAATTATGTGTTTAAAATATGAGAGAAAAAGTTAATATAATTTTTAGAACCAGCAGATAATATCTTCATGTGCTCAAAGGAGAAATACTTTTTTAAATAAAACTAAAATACTAACAAAACAATTAATAGTTTGGACCATATTAAAATTAAGAATATTAATACTGTTCATCAAAAGATACTGAAGGCATGAAAATTAGTCATAGTGTGAAAAGAATTGGTAGCAACATATATAATTGATAAGGCGCTCATATCCAGACAATATAATAAAAGAGCAATGAGGAAAAGACAACTCAGTACAAAAACAGACAAGTATTTGGAATAAACACTAGACAAAAGAAGATATCCAAACAGTCAATAAAAACAGTATAGTCTTTCAGCAGTGTTATTGGGAATTACAGATTCAGATTTCAATGAGATAAGACTGCACACACTCAGTAATGGCTAAAGTAAAAAAAGACAATGCCAAGCATTGGTAAGGATGTGAAGCAACTGGAACCCTTAATCTTTATAATAGGAATGAGATTTGTACAATCACTAGTTTATCTGTTTTACCAGGAACGTACGCATACTCCACAACCAAGCAATTCCACTTCTAGTTATGTACCCAACAGAAATGTTGCACTTGTCCACTAAGAGACATGGATTCAAGTATTTATATATGTGGTAAGAACCACAACATGAAAATAACCTGAATGTGCTTTAGCACTAGAATGGAGAAGTAATTTATGTAATTAAATAGGATAATTCAGAAACAATGAACATCCAACAGTGTACATGCCTACACAGATTAAAAATATCACTTTGAGTAAGCAGAAGCTAAACACAAAAGAATGAAGTTGGAAAATCATCAGTGCTAACCGACAATGTTTGTGCTCAGTCATGTCCGACTCTTTGCCAGCCTGTGGACTGTATGTAGCCCCTCCCAACTCCTCTGTCCGTGAGATTCTCCAGGCAAGAATACTGGAGTGGGTTGCCATTTCCTCCTCCAGGGGAATCTTCACAACCCAGGGACTGAACCCACCTCTCTTTCATCTCATGTCTCCTGCATTGGCAGGCGGATTCTTTACCTTGAGCGCCACCTGGAAAGCTAACCTACGATGTTTGTGATGCATAATTACATGAAAAACTAAAGACAACCCAGAATACTGTTGCCGTAAACATCTGGTTAAATCATAGTGTAACATGGAAGGTGTAGGAATTGGGAGGGACAATCACCTAGGATGCTAATTAACTATGTTTTAAATTTTGACTGGGTGGTAGTTATACTGGCATTTGCTTTTGAATGTATCATTGAGTGCCACATTTATATTTTATTTTATCGCATTTCCTGTATACATGTTATTTGCAATTATTAATGAAAGCTTAGTATGAAAATATTAAACCTTTACTTTTAAGAAATGTATTTAGTGTTCAAATGTTTCTGAATTCTATTTCAAAATATTTATGTGAACATAATACTTAAATTCAGGCTTCCCAGGTAGTGCTAGTGGTAAAGAACTCGCCTGCCAATGCAGGAGACATAAGAGGTACGGGTTCGATCCCTGGGTCAGGAAGAGCCTCTGGAGGAGGGCATGGCAACCCACTCCAGTATTCTTGCATGGGGAATCCCAAAAACACAGGAACTTGGCAGGCTACAGTCCACAGAGTCGCAAAGAGTTGGACACGACTGAAGCGTCTTAACACAAACACACAATACTTAATTCATTTATTTCTTCGTATAGTTCCAAAATTTTACAATTGCTGTGTCTAGTTCTTGAAATATAGTTAACATGGTGATTTTATTATCTCATTCCCTTGGACTCAAAGTCAAAACTTCAGAAGATTTCCTGTAAGACAGTTCATCAAGAGTGACAGCTGTAATCAAATGAACATACTTTAAAATCTAAAGCATGAATTCTATATAAAAGAGTAAATACAGCCTAAAAGAATGACTTGTATATCTTAGAAATGCCCCATGGACAGCTTTCCCCAAAAATGTATTTGAGATTCAATCTTGACTTTCTTATAATTTTCATCTTAATATTGTTTGTGTTCACCAGCATAAAAACTGCACATAAATTTCAAAGCTTGCCTGCATCAGGCCATATATAAGAAGAGCCTGTCACCACGTACCTAGGATATTACACAAATGTCTAGATTAAAGTGTTGTTTCAGAAGATCCCTTTAGTAAGTGTTATAAAACATATCCCTACTTTTCCTTTTGCCAACAAGCACATATATTCCTGGAACATAGCTGACATACAAAAAATATTTGCTTAATTATTTGAAGATGTTTGTGGCCTAAGTTAAATATTGGCTTGAGGAGTGAGGTTCTTGTTTTGTTCTGTTAACTTACCTCCTTTTCCAGTGGAAGGGGCTCCATGAAGTGCTCACCAGAGCAAGTAGGTGTAGATCTAGCCAAAATTCAACATGGAAATAAAGACAAGGTTTTTCAATAAAAATGTGTTTATGACAATATAAATTCTAAAACTAGGAAAAATAATGCTTTGGTGTAAAACAAAGAAAGGAAGCTTAATTCACTGTCCTCAGTCACTTTGCTCTGTCGCATGCAATACACGTTCAGATGTATTCTCTCATTGCAGCGAGCATTTTCATCTCTCCGTCTTGACACGAGCCATCCATCAAAAAATGCTAATTATATTAGTTCTTTCCTAAGCCAGCTCCCTTGGAAAGAATTTTTTAAATGCAGCGGAGGCATTATTATGAATTTACTTAAAGTATGTATTTCATACATTTATTGATGAGAACAATAAAAACAGAGAAAATAAATACCAAAGAGTGATTTTTCTTGAGGTTACAAAAGACAGCATAAAAGTATAAGTAATATAAACAGTGTTGTCTTTTTAAATAGGAAGAAGTCAAAGGATCATTGAAAGTTTATCCTCTCTAGTGAGAGCTACTGGGTAAAACCTGCTTGATCTGTCTTTAAACAAAGAGGCTTAAATTATGAGAGAACTTTTAGAATAAAAACAGGATGGTAGAAACCAACACAGAATTGTAAAGCAGTTATCTTCCAAATAAAAATAAATTTTAAAAAATGGTCAGTTCAAGGGTATCCATCGATTTGGAATGTTATGGTAACTTGGGACAGAATTAAAAGCTCCCTCAGAGAAGATGCATTGTTATCTTATATCTCTTTTCAGTGAAGATCTTAATTTGATTCCAAGTAATAAAATGAAATGTTAGTCACCCAGTCATGTGTGACTCCTTGCAACCCATGGACTGTAGCCCGCCAGGCTCCTCTGTCCATGGAATTCTCCAGGCAAGAATACTGGTATAGGCTGCCATTTCCTTCTCCAGAGGATCTTCTCAACCCAGGGATTAAACCCACGTCTCCTGGCAGGCAGATTCTTTACTGGAAGATGCTCTCAAATACAGGGTTGGAGAAGCCTCTTGAGAGTCCTTTGGACTGCAAGGGGATCAGAACAGTCCATCCTAAAGGAAGTCAACCCTGAAGATTCACTGGAAGGACTGAAGCTGAAGCTGAAGCTCCAGTATTTTGGCCACGTGATGTGAAGAGCAGACTCATTGGAAAAGAGCCTGATGTTGGAAAAGATTGAGGGCAGGTGAAGAAGAGGGCAGCAGAAGATGAGATTGTTGGATGGCATCAATTACCAACTCAATGGACATGAGTTTGAGCAAACTCTGGGAGACAGTAAAAGACAGGGAACCCTGGCATACTGGGGTCACAGAATTGGACATGACTTAGCAACTGAAAAACAACAATAAAATGAAATCATATATTTGTATCTGGGTCACTGCTGAAAAGCTGTGCTACTCTGAATGTGTTCTTTAGGAACATATTCACATTTATACCTTCGAAATTTCCATTCATATTTATAGGAGAGAGTGCTTTCCAAGTAAGTTATTATTCTTAACTTCAAATGAGTGCCCTCAAGGAGTCTAGCAACTCCCTCTTGATGTAGACGCCAGCATCAGATGCCAGCCGCGGGTCCCAGCCTTTGATCTAAACCTCAGAGGACCCTGGTGATTCAGCTTTAGTGGCAACTGCCATGTCTTCTCCCCAAAATGCCCATCTCCTTGGCACCTCTCAGACTTGGCAGGGACTGGACAAGCATGACGTTTCGAATGTACCGAGCATCCAGTTTTTAAAACACAGCTCTTGAATTTCTCCGCCTGATCATTATCACAGTTTTCTGAAGGATCCACGCTGTTGGGGCGTGCTCCCCAGGCAGTCATGCCTCAGGATAGAAGGCTGTCTGGATAACCTTTAGAGCTGAGGCTAACCCTACTGTCCTGAGCACAGGACCTATGGTGTCCTCTTCCATCCAGATACTCTTTGGCCCAGAGTGAGAAGTCCTCTAAGCCGAAGCTCTAGTGTGTTCGAAGCCTGTGCTCTCTCTCTCATAAGACTCTAGTCCACACAATTTAAATGATAAATTGTTCTTTCCTTTCCTCTGTGTTTGCATTAATAGCAAAACACTTGATATTTCTAAAGTTAGATTCAATCACATTAATGTTAATTTAAAATATTAATGACAAGTATTTGGCACCAAAATCTAAAATGACAACACAGCATCCTGAGGAAGTGTGCCCCGTCACTCCCCTTACCTGTAAACCTACTTCAGAGTGGACTCACAGTAACAGGAACACTAAGAAATCATTCTCACTAAGAGAAATTGTTTTCTTACTCTTCGTGCCAAAGTGAATTGCCATATTTTAAATAGAACCCTAGAGAAAAATATATAAAGTCACCCAAATCCAGTCAGAAACCAAGCCATTTCATTCAGGCCAGTCCTGATGACCTGTACATAGTTTTACAGCCTGCATTTCTATTAAATATGCAGAAAGTTGACAACAGGTGTAGTAATGGGTTATTTAGGACTTCCCTTGTGGCTCAGCTGGTAAAGAAACTGCCTGCAATGCGGGAGACCTGGGTTCAATGGGAATAGGTTATTTTGCCTGCAATTCTAACTACATCATTTACACACTCTGCACTAAACATAGTGAAACTTGGTGTAGGGGGAAGACAGCACGGCCCTTGAGCAACGATGAATTTCCAAAAAGGCAACATTGCTAGAGCCATACAAATCAAACCTTCCACTGCAGGAGAAACAGGTTGAGAAATGACCTTTACATGAGCTGGGGAAACAGCAAAGTGCTTTCTGTTCCCTTCTCCAATATTGTCTATGTCGGTGGCAGCGAGTGGCGTGTTTCCCCAGTGGAAAGCTGCCACTTTACCAGAGGAAACTGTTTTTCACAGGCTAATTCTCTGACGGGGACAACTGCTGGTTGGACAGAGTATTCACCAGGGTGCGATCGAGCCTGCCAGAGGCCTTACAAGCCACAGTTTGAGAACAGGAAGCATCATCTCCAAACGTTCACATTGCAGCCTCACCAGGGAGGTGCAGCGGAGGCGGGTGCTGTTCCAGAGCAGCCAGAAGACATCGCCCAGGAGGAAGCAGGGGTTCCCCAGATGCAGGAACGCCCTGGCCAAACCTTCTCGCAGAATCACACTGTTGATAATAATGCCCTTCATTTCATAGTCCTTGACAATTTCCATGATGCTTCCACATTTTGATCCTCATAGCAATCCTTAGAGTGTGTGACAAATGGTTTTACACTGTTTATCTATCCATTCACCTAATGAAGGATATTTTCATTGCATTCAAGATTTAGCAATTATGAAGACTGCTGCTACTGCTAAGTCGCTCCAATCATGTCCAACTCTGTGCGACCCCACAGACGGCAGCCCACCAGGCTCCCCTGTCCCTGGGATTCTCCAGGCAAGAACACTGGAGTGCATTGCCACTTCTTTCCCCAGTGCATTAAAGTGAAAAGAGAAAGTGAGGTCGCTCAGTCGTGTCTGACTCTTTCCGACCCCATGGACTGCAGCCTACCAGGCTCCTCCCTCCATGGGATTTTCCAGGCAAGAGTACTGAAGTGGGTTGCCATTGCCGTCTTTGGCAATTGTGAAGAAAGTTGCTATAAACAAGAAAAAGAAAGACATGGTTTTTATTGATGAGCGCCCAACTTTGAAGTCAGCTGACTTTCCCAAGGCCTCCAGGCTGAGCCCGAGCTGCTTGGCTCCTCTGTGTGTTTTCCTGGGACACTGGGTGTCTGCTCCAGGCTTTGTCTTACCCCTGTGGCTTCCACCCCCCACAATCCAGGGCTGCTCAGACTCTTAGCTCTGGTCCCCAAACCTTGACTGCTTCCTCTGACATAAACACAAAGTGGAGGAGTTGTGCTTTCCAGTGCTCTTTTGTTCACTACCTTGCAAACTCCTCTCGCCTTTAATCTGTAGGTAAACCTAATGAAAACAGCGAGATAAACAATCCTTGGGAATTAAAACCAGGGATCAATCCCTAGATAGAAAAAAAATGAGTTATATAAATTCATTTATATAATTGAATAACATATCTTATGTTTATATAATTCATACTACACTATACAATAAACATAAGATAACTTTACATCTCAAGCATCTAGAATGATAGATGACAAAGCAACACAGAATGTTGAGATTCTGTAACATCCTTACATGGGGCTTCCCAAGTGGCTCTAGTGGTAAAGAACTCACCAGCCAATGCAGAAGATATCAGAGACATGGGTTCTATCCCTGGGTTGGGAAGATCCCCTGGAGGAGGGCATGGTAACCCACTCCAGTATTCTTGCCTGGAGAATCCCATGGACAGAGGAACCTGGTGGATTACGGTCCATAGAGTCACAAAGAGTCAGACACGACTGAAGCAACTTAGCACGCACACAGGCAACATCCTTTTATGTGATAAGAAAAGGGAAATCATATAGTTATTCCTTAGCAACAGATGATCTTTTGTCCATAGAGAAGGTGGCATTTCAAATGAGAGCTTCATGGAGCTTGAGCTACTAGCAACGTGGAAAGGGATATTTTTCACTATGACTGCTTCCATTCGTGATAGATATTTACCAGAAGTAGCCAAGGGCTTTGACCATTAAGAAAAATGAAATAAAATGTATACTGTTTGAATTCCCATTAGATCTCAAGGGTGAAAGAGTAAATTCCTCTCAACTGCTTTGCCCTGTGGCATTTTTATTCCATTTCTTTACAGCAGTTGGGGCTGGACTGAGAACAGTGAAAGCAGTACAGTAAATTCCCATCTCCCTGACATTTCCCCAGTATTTCATCTTGAGCAGAGACGGCAGCTAGAGCAGAGGATACTGGCGGTCCGCTCCTGTGCATTCTCCCATCTCTGCCCACCCCTTCTGTTACGGAGAATCCGAAGAGCCTAAGAAAGGTCCAGTTGTTCAGTCAACTGCATGTAGCGCCTTAACCAGCTCCTGCCAGAATCATGAGGAATATTAAGATGGCATCATCTGTTACCTGGGATATTTTGTGTCTTCTCTTTTCCTCCACCTGACCCACTAGGACACCAATATCTTCAGGCAGCCCCCTGGCTAGTTAAAACCAATGTGACAGTGGTTTCCACTGCTAAAGACTTGAAATTGCCCTTTCCAGAAAAATCATAATTCTATTTCTATAAATACGTCTCAGTTACTACAAGTGATTAATTCATTCCTACCACCAGACCTTCAACTTCCCTGAAGATGTTTAATTAATGATTGAAGATATTTCTGGAAACATGAAGGGAATGTATTTGGGTCCAGGCCTGGAGACATTGGTGAACTGGAGGTGGCAGACAGAGTATAAACTACTCATATAAAGTACCAGAATCTCATTCATTTGGGCCCCTTTTTCAAATCACCACCCAGCTCTCTGCCATTTGCAGAGTCAGGTGAAGAGTCAGGCACTGTATGCCTTGCATACAGTGATGGAGAAATAAGTGTTTGCTGATTGAATAAACAAGTTAATGAGCATTTGGTCCTGTGAGAAGGTTCTGTGGGGCCCTTAGTTCTCATCTACATTCGGTGGAGCAGGAAACCATCATGATGTGCTCTAAAAGAAATAGTTTCAAGTTGAAATGTGCAAAAGTATCACCTATAGTATTTATTTAATGTATAAAGTCAGTCCCCATTATCCTGAACACAAAGTATACCTGGAGTCAGACAAAATTAAGCAGAGCTAAAAATTCAGGAAGAGGCTGCACAGCTTTGCCCAGCTCTGTTCACCTTTTCACCAAGTCTCTCCTTTCACGCCTGAGCATCTAACCCTGATGTTATTACCACCCCACCCCGGGGTCTTGTAGCTGAAGTTGTTAATAAACAGGGAGACTTTAATGATCTCACCCACCCACTCCCTTAAAATATCAAGGCAATGCCCTCAGTACATCAGCCAGGGCTGTGGACAGGACGAGCCAGGAGAATCCAGAATATTATCTGATGATGGAACTCTGAAAATAATACTTACATATTAAAGTTAGCTACTTCCTTGGCTCGTTCTGATCCTCACTCCCTCCTCTCTGGCTCTCAGAACCTTCTGTGTCCTCAGGATTTAGCCAGCTTGTTCACTGAAGGACGTTCCCGCTTGAATAATCATTATTTCCACACACTTCTTGTGGATGTTTATCACCATTTGACTCCCTGACCTTTCCTGAGCGTCTTTTTTCTTCTTTAATTTTTTGTGGATTTGCTGCTCTCTCTCCCTCCATACTGTTTCTCCCGTTTCTTACCAAGCATGAATCTCACCCGAGAGATCACGTGTAGCTTACTAATTCATCCTCCCCTACTCCCAGCATGAACGGTCACAGCAGAAAGGACTGCAGCGCCCGAATATGCCTGACCCCCTGACCCTCCTCCAGGTGGACTCTTCTCTGAAGTGTCTGAAATCTGGGTCACTGGGGCTTGTTCTAGCACATCTAACCTCTACGCTCAACATCTGAGAATACCTCTTAGGTTTTAGCTCTTTCTGTGGTTTTCTGACAGTGACAAAAGCTTCTTTAATACTGATGTGTGCTCAGTCACTCAGCCATGTCCGACTCTGTGACCCCAGGCCCTGCAGCCCACCAGGCTCCCCTGTGCATAGGATTTTCCCAGCAAGAATACTGGAGTGGGTTGCCATGCCCTCCTCCAGGGGATCTTCCTGACCCAGGGATCAAACCCACATCTCCTGAATTTCAGGTGGATACTTTACCACTGAGCCACTGGGGCAGCCCTCAATCTGAACCTTAATGAGCACTAAAATCTTGTACCTAAGATTAATGATATCGAGAGATATAAAATAATTGATATTTTTATTTGAGGGGAAATATTGATTTCATTTTTTAACTTCTACTTTGAAGGTAATTTAGATTATCTGTTCACCATATGTTCACTTCAGATACTTTTAAAGAATGCAATTTAAACTATAAAGGAAGTTTCAAAATTAAGGTTTAAAGTTTTCTAACCTGGAATGATGGCATCAAAGGAAGTTTCAAAATTAAGGTTTAAAGTTTTCTAACCTGGAATGATGGTATCAGAAATTATTTTTAAAAATCTAAGTGTCTACATTTGAAATTCTTTAATTTTAAAAATTTTTAGTAGTTTCATTTTTAATGGTATTAATTTTAATTTATGTTTTTAAACAAATGAAAAGGCTGTAGTATACAGATATGCCCACATCCTTTGTAATACCAGTCAGTATTCTCCCTCAGTGTCTTAGAATGATATGTGTTGTACCATTTGACTGGGTGGCTTGTTTTAATAGTGGCAGTAAAAGTCTAAAAGTTGTACTGCATCAATGATCTATCAACTAAAAGCCTCTAGAGAAAACTTTAACACAATAAGAATAACCAGTTCAGTTCAATTCAGTCACTCAGTCATGTCCAACTCTTTGTGACCCCATGGACTGCAGCATGCCAGGCTTCCCTGTCCATCACCAACTCTCGGAGCTTACTCAAATTCATGTCCATCTAGTCAATGATGCCATCCAACCATCTCATCCTCCATTGTCCCCTTCTCCCCCCGCCTTCAGTCTTTCCCAGCACCAGGGTCTTTTCCAGTGAGTCAGTTCTTGCATCAAGTGGCCAAAGTATTGGAGTTGCTGCTTCAGCCTCAGTCCATCCAATGAATATTCAGGACTGATTGCCTTTAGGATGGACTGGTTGGATATCCTTGCAGTCCAAGGGACTCTCAAGAATCTTCTCCAACACTGCAATTCAAAAGCATCAAATCTTTGGTGCTCAGCTTTCTTTATAGTCCCACTCTCACATCCAGACATGACTACTGGAAAAACCATAGTTTTGACTAGACAGACCTTTGTCGGCAAAGTAATGTCTCTGCTTTTTAATATGCTGTCCAGGTTTTCTTCCAAGAAGCAAACGTCTTTTGATTTCATGGCTGCAGTTACCATCAGCAATGATTTTAGAGCCCAAAAAAAGTCGCTCACTGCTTCCATTGTTTCCCCATCTATTTGCCATGAAGTGATGGGGCTGGATGCCATGATCATAGTTTTTTGAATGTTGAATTTTAAGCCAACTTTGTCATGCTCCTCTTTCACTTTCATCAAGAGGCTCTTTAGCTCCTCTTCACTTTCTGCCATAAGGGTGGTGTCATCTGCATATCTGAGGTTATTGATATTTCTCCTGGCAATCTTGATTCCAGCTTGTGCTTCTTCCAGGCCAGTTTCTCATGATGTACTCTGCATAGAAGTTAAATAAGCAGGGTGACAATATACACAGCCTTGACATATTCCTTTCCCGATTTGGAACCAGTCTGTTGTTCCATGTCCGGTTCTAGCTATTGCTTCTTCACCTGCGTACAGATTTCTCAGGAGACAGATCAGGTGGTCTGGTGTTCCCATCTCTTGAAGAATTTCCCACAGTTTGTTGTGATCCACACAGTCAAAGGCTTTGGCATAGTCAATAAAGCAGAAGTAGATGTTTTTCTGGAATTCTCTTGCTTTTTTTATGATCCAATGGATGTTGGCAATTTGATAACCAGTTCAGTTCTTCAAAATCTGTTATTGTGTCATGTATTTCATATAGCCATCTACTCATTTGTTGAGTTTTTAAATGAAAAAGTAAACACACAGAAAGATAGGTAGGCAGGTAGGTGGGTAGATAGATAGATAATGAAAGCAAGTGCAGTTCATGAGTTAATGTTTATTATTTACTTATTTTTAAAGTATGATTTATAAAATACTATCTAGAAGCTAATACAGAACCTGACACATTATTAACTGATGCTCCTCAAAAAGTGTCATCAAATGAATAAATAGAAGCAATTGGGCTGCCCTGGTAACTCAGTCAGTAAAGAATCTGCCTGCAGTGCAGGAGACCTGGGTTCCATCCCTGTGTCAGGAAGATCCCCTGGAGAAGGAAATGGCAACCCAGTCCATTGTTCTTGCCTGGAGAGCCCCACAGACAGAGGAGCCTGGTGGGCTACAACCCATGAGGTCACAAGAGTCAGACATGGCTTAGTGACTAAACCATCACCAAATATAAGCAAAGAAGAAAAGGCAATATTACCAACATAAAATCAAGTATAATCTTGATTTTTTTTCTCTTTTAGCTATAATTGAAGCACTTTCCTCCATAGTCACTTGAAACAGTGAAAGTATCTTTCAAATAATTTTAAAAATTATTTTAATTAACTACACTTGGAGCAAAAAGAGAATAAAATATAATTTCTAAACCCTGATTACTTGTTCTTTTGCTCTAAGGGAATACACTTACCAGAATTCCCTAGTGGCTCAGTGGTAAAGAATCCACCTGCAATGAGGAGACACAAGAGACGTGAATTCGATTTTTGGATTGGGAAGATCTCCTGGAGAAGGGGATGGCAACCCACTGCAGTATTCTTGCCTGGAGAGGCCCAGGCAAGAAGCCTGGAGGGCTACCGTCCCTGGGGCTGCAGAATCGGACATGACTGAGCGACTGACACTTCCACTTCCTTCCTGCATTGGCAGGCAGATTCTTCACCACTGAATCACTAGGGAAGCCCTAGGGTCATATCTTGAGGTTCTAAATAGCAACTAACATGTTATGGCTTATTTACATCCTCCCCTGGTGGACTTTTCAGTTCTCAATTTTTGAGTTAGGAAGGAAAGTAAGAAAAACAACATCTTATATGTGTATCTTCTCAAGGATTTTATGAACTTCAGACTGCTTCAGGGAGACTCAGCTGGCTTTTTCATGGAGATGAAAAACCAAGAGAGAACATTTGGCAATAAGAAAAAGTAAATAGAGTAGAATAGTGGGAAAATTTTGAAAATATGTGTACAGATGGAGATATTTTAATTCGTGTGATTATAATTTGGTCATCACTGAGTACACGGGTGGAGGACTTGTAGAATACTGGAAGAAATTTGTACCTTAGAGATCATTTATATCAACTCTTTCATTGTAACCTAGTTTTGCTGCTGCTGCTGCTGAAAGGATCAAAAATGTCATTCAGGCTAATTTGCAATGGAGCCTGGACTAAAATCTAGATCTCCTTGTAGGATTTTCTCAGCTTGTGTGATAGACAGCTTTGTAGCCCTAAGGTACCAACAATGATATAAGCAAGAACAGCCACCATATGCATTAAACATGTACAGTAGTCCAGTCAGGAGACAGATGGCAGATGTTCTATTATATTTTCCTCCTTACAAAGGGCTTGACAAGAATCTGGGAGTCCAGGGCATGTTTGAGTCCAATTTAACAGTTCTGATCATTTTACCTTAATGTGCATTTTCCTGGTGTGCATATGCCTTTGAGGTGTGAGTGTGTGCTAAGTCACTTCAGTCGTGTCCAACTCTTTGCAACACTATGGACTGTAGCCTTCCAGGCTCCTCTGTCCATGGGATTCTCGAGGCAAGAGTACTGGAGTAAGTTGCCATGCCCTCCTCCATGCCACTGAGGTATGTGTCTTGAAAACCTAATTTGATAGAAATGGAACTGCAGCAAAGAAGGAGACTGCTTTTAAGATGTTTTATCCCAAGCCCTGTCCTATGGTCTGTCATGACACTATGAAAAGTGTCATGATGAAAGAGCTATGCATGCTTTTCTGCTGCTCATCTTGAATGAATGCAACTGAGCTAAGTGGTAGTAAGCCTAGACTCCAAAATCATATGGCTGGGTTCAGATCATGGCTCAGCCACCTCGATTTTAATGACCTTGGGCAAATTTCTTAGCCTCCTTAGCATGGTGTTTTTCTGTAAAACAGAATGGTGAGAGCCTTGTAGAGGGTTGTGAAGCTCAACAAGGTAATGGACACACAGCATTTATCACCATGCCTGGCACTCTAGATGTTCCCTCAAAAGCCAGCTATTATCATTTCCTCTTATTGCTATGGGTCAGAGAAGGCAATGGCAACCCACACCAGTACTCTTGCCTGGAACATCCCATGGACAGAGGAGCCTGCAGGTAGGCTGCAGTCCATGGGGTTGTGAAGAGTCAGGCATGACTGAGCGTCTTCACTTTCAGTTTTCACTTTCATGAATTGGAGAAGGAACTGGCAACCCACTCCAGTGTTCTTGCCTGGAGAATCCCAGGGACAGGGGAGCCTGGTGGGCTACCGTCTGTGGGGTCGCACAGAGTCGGACACGACTGAAGCGACTTCGCAGCAGCAACAGCATTGCTATGGGTGGTGGGTATTGTCTCAGTGCTTTACAACCCAGGTGGTGGTATTAGTCACTCAGTCGTGTCCGACCCTTTGAGATCCCATGGACTGCAGCCCTCCAAGCTCCTCTCTCTGTGGGATTCTCCAAGCAAGAACACTGGAGTGGGTAGCCATTCTCTTCTCCAGGGGGTCTTCCTAACACAGGGATTGAACCCGAGTTTCCCACATTGCAAGCAGATTCTTTACTGTTTGAGCCACCAGGGAAGCCCATTTATAAGCCAGAACTCTGTATAATCTTGGCCCCCTTGAAAATCAGATGAGATGCTGGTGCTCACTGGAAAGAGAGTAAATGTGCATATAAATGTATATATGGTGTGGGTGTGTTTAATCTGGAAGGGAGGCCTTTAAGTCAATACTACAGTATTGTACAAATTTAACAGTAAAGTGCACAGTCGGCACTCATTATCTGCAGGTTCCACATCCACAAATTAACCAGCTGAGCATTGATCCACAGATGGGGAACTGCTGATACTGAGGGCTGAGTGTACTGCATCACTTTATATAAGGAGTTTGAGCATCCTTAGATTTGGGTATCCACCCTTGGAGCCAGTCCCCCATGACTGCCAAGGGCAGCCTGTTATTTGCCAAGGGACTGAGCTGAAAACATTATAAGCACCACATCTGCACAAAAACCCTGTGAGGGAGGGTCTTTGGACCTTTGATTTAAGTTTTAATGTGGTCTAATTTTAATTAATTAATAAATTGATAGCATTCCTTTATTTAATATGACAGTTTGTATAAAGAAGAATCAGTGGAAAGTGTCTCTCCCATACTCATGGACTGCCAGTCATGTTCATTTCATCCCCAACTAATAAGACAGTTCTTGTGCATTCCTCCACAGTTTAATGTACATATAAGGGAAAATTTATATAAATTCTTCCCCATGTACTTTTTTTTTACAAAACTGTTAGCACACTATAAACATTATAGTCACCTTTTTTTTTTTTTTTTTTTACCAATTTAGCAATGTTTTAGATATCCATTTGGTAGTAGTAATAATAATAATAGAAGTACTGTTTCATGAGTTGTAATAAATTATAAACACTGTTTTAAAATGTACATGTATTCATTCATTTAATGATCAAACAAACCCTGTGGACAAAGTACTTACTGATAGTGTACCTAACTTACAGGCGTCAGAAGTTATCAGTGTTGTGAATTTCAAATATTTTTCCTAGTATTTAATTTGCCGTTTACTAGCTCATGCTAGTAATTCACAAACAGATTTATCAGTCTTTTGTCACTTTTTGTGTTGGGTTGTAGCTTGAAACCATGCTATTTTCTAACTTTAAATAGGAATTCTTTCCACTTTCTTCTCTTACTTTTTTGCTGTTGTTGTTTCTTGAATTTATATCAGTGGAAGTAGAAATATGGATTGAAATATATTTCCAAATGGCTGTTGTCCAAACACAGCTTATTGACCAGTCCAGCTTTCCCCCACAGATATGAGATGACACTTGTACCACATGTTTAACTCTCGTATGAACTGAGTCTGTTTCTAGACTTTCCTTACTCTTGCTTTCATCTGTTTGTCAATTTTGCTTATCATTTCTTACCATAAAGCAACATTTGACTCACCAAAGTTTTAGACAGAAACTTCAGCCTTTTTCATAGCTGCTAAAAAAAAAAGAAGAAGAAGATGTAAAATGCTAGCATTGTTGAGTGACAATAAAGATTAAACTGTTATCAGGAAAAAAGTGTTAATTGGTTTGCACTGTTCTCCAGAAGAGCTGTGCTTTTAAGAATTTCATTCCTTTCCATAATTAAACATTAAATTTTCAATAATGAAAGAAGCACCACTGGGTTTTCAGGAAAGTGTTCCTGTTTAAACACCATTGTAGAGAGTTTAGAATTTCTGTGTGAACAGAGAATAAATATCTAGTCACTAAATATAGATTCAAAATCGCAAAACATACTGCAGGAATGAAATGACACAGTGTGAAGATGGACCGAATTGCCAGAAGTCTACAGATTCACCTGTAGCAAAATTTTATCTAAAGACCCATAGAGAATTATTTTAAAAGCACCCATTTTCACTTCTTAAACTGTTTCCTTCTTGGCAAAATTCTTTTGCTTGTCATTTGGAGGAAAGGCTGGAATTCTGACATCATTCATTCATAAAGAGCTGAGTTTGGAGAGAACAGGATGGCGGAGGAGTAGGTGGATGTGGAGTACATCTCTCTCCACGAATACATCAGGAACACAGCTTCAGACATAGAAGTGCATGCAGAACACCACCTGAAAGCAGGCAGGAGGACCTAACCAGTGGAAAGGAATATATAGACCCACGCAAAACTTGGTAGGATGAAGAGACTAGGGGGAAAACAGGAATGTTAGAAGGACTGGACCTGCCCTCGGCGGGTGGGGGAACAGAAGCAGGAACTACACATCAGGGCAATTGTCTGAGTCAGAGGAGAAACATTTAAGGCTTAGAGAGAAAGAGCTGATCTGCGGCAGCCTAAATGGAATGAGAATCAGACAGTCCTTGCCCCAGCCTTACATACCCCAGAGAGGGACACAGATCCCCTGGAAGGTGCAGCAGCTGGGAGCTGAGTTTAGGGATTGTGGAGCAGTCCCAGGGTGAGGGCTGCTGTTGACTGTGGAGAGACGGATCGAGGGAATGTGAGGGAGGAGATCATGGTGGGAAATGCCTGTGGAGGAAAGCTGGGTAGCCATGGAAGCAAGGCGATACTGCTGAGTCACATGTAGGGGGTGGAGCCATCACCATAGCCTCTCTCTCCTCACAGGCCAGCATCAGCAGCTGAAGAATAGAGAGGCTGGCCCATCAAAAGCCTGACACACTGAACTACAGAGCAGAACCACACCCAGGTTGCCCCTTTAAGTGCCTGATGCACCAATCTACACAATAGGACCCCAGCCAGGGGGCAGATGTGCCAAACAAGAGAGAAGGACCCCAGGCAAGGGAGCCCTCTAAGTGCCTGAATGGGTGGAGCTACGGAGAAAGTTTGGCCAAAGAGGCCTTCTGATCACCAGCTACAAGAGGCTGAAAAAAAAGACTCTGATAGGGCCATAACTCCTGCCATGGAAGCAGTCTGTGTCCCTGCCCACTTGGCACTGCCAGGGTCCCCACAAGCCAAGCAGCTGCACCACCTTCACGCTCAGCTCTCACTGGGGCAGAGCTGCCACAGGGAAAAAAGTCTTGTGTCCATGCGCACAGGGTTTCTTTGTTCATGTCCAGCTCTTTGTGACCCTGTAGACTGTGGCCTGCCAGGCTTCTCTGTCAGGGGGGATTCTTCAGGCAAGAGTACTGGAGTGTATTGGCCAATACTGGTTGCCATACCCTTCTAGAGCACTATATTTCCTGCTGCCCTAGCCGCCAACTCCCCCTGAGTAGCTGGTGCTGCCAGAACCCCTGTGACCCAAGCAGCTGCACCACCTCCACACCTGGCTCTCACTGGGGCAGACCCAAGCCCTCCAGAGCAGCCTCAGGAGCAAACCCCAGTGGACACCCACATGCGGAGGTGGAAATAAAACCACAATTGAAACTCAGGGTCAGTGTGTCTAAGGAAGAATACCCAAAACCTTCCCACCAGCTGTACAAGCTGCAGATTAAATCCACGCGATCAACTAGGCAGACTGTGTCTATGGAATATATAAAAGGTCATTGATAGCTGACACAAAAGAAAATGCACTAGTTCTGTTAGCTGTGGATGTTGGAGTCAAGAACACAGAAGAGTAGAGCCAGATTAGAACCTGGGCTGCCCCCGCAGCAGGTCCAGAGACCAGCACAGTGTTGGAGGGCATCCTAGGGAGATGAGGGGGACTGTGACTCCCAGCATGGGAAAGGACTCTGACAGCGGTGACTCAAGAAAAACATTTGTTATTCTTATGTTTTGACTTGTTATGTAGATTCTTTTGGATTTTTTTTCTTTTTATTCCCCCCTCTGTTGTAGTTGTCGATTTTATTGGCACTATGAAATCTAATTAAACTTTTGAGCTTTTTCTTTCCTCAGTCACATTTTTTATTGTTGTTATAAACCTCTGCTTCTATGTTGGGCTTTTTCAATTCTGTGGAGTTTTCGTTTTTTTCCTCTCTCTCTTTTTTTAATTTTAATTTTTAATTTTTTAAACCTATTATTATTTTTTCTACATTTATTCCTTTGTTTGCTTGTCCTGCTGCTCTCTTCCCTTTGCAGTTAATCTTTGGTGTATATAAATCTTTATCTACCTCTATTTAACTTTGCATATTATTCTTTCTTTCCTTTTCTCTCAACATACTTATTAGTTGTGTATTCATTGCTTTATTCCCCACTTGGCACCTTGTTTTAGTTTTGTTTTCCAGTTTGTGCTTTAGTTAGTTTTGTTCTTAACTGGTAAATATAATTTTTTATTTCCTCTGTTCGCTGGGTCAGTCTACTGTACTTTATTTTTGTTGGACTGTTTTGACTTTGCTCAAGAGTGTATATGTATATGTGTATATTCCATTATTTTAATTATTATTCGCTGATTTTGTAACTGCCATTTGTCAGGGATTCATCATTGGTTTCTAATTTTTGTATATTTGTCTTACTCTCAGTTAATGCCATAACAAACCACTTGTGGAATTTTTGTTCCTGACCAGACATCAAGCCCTGAGCCTTTGGAGTAAGAGCACTAACTCCAAGACCCTAGATTATCAGAGAACTAACCCTAGGGAGTATCAGATAGTGAGAACTCACACAAAGGAAACCACTTGAATACAAGACCCAGCATCACCCAACCACCAGTAGCACCCTGTGCAGGACGCCTCATCTAAACAACAAACAAAACAAAAATACAAACCCAGTCATCAGCAGACAGGATTCCCACCTCACTCAGCCTTGCCCATCAGAGGAAAAACAAACAAAACCTCAGCACAAATCTCACCCTATACAAGCTTACAGAAACCACTGGACCTTTTAGAAGGGCAGAAACCAAAAGGAAGAAAGAATTCAACATTTATGGGAAATGCGATCTCAAACAGATAAGTAAAAAAAAATAATAATGAAAAGGCAGAGAAATACTATACAAATGAAAGAACAAACTAGAAACACAGAAGTCCAAATAAATGAAGAGGAAATAGGCAAACTACCCGAAAAAGAATTCAGAATAGTGATAGCAAAGATGATCAAAAACCTTGAAAAGAGAAGGGAGAAAGTGCAACAATCAATTAACAAAGACCTAGAAAAATTAAAGAATAAATACACAAACAACACAATGACAGAAATTAAAAATACTCCAAAGAAATCAAAAGCAGAAGAACAAATCAGTGAGCTGGAAGATAAAATGGTGGAAATAACTTCTGAAGAGCAGAATAATGTAGAAAGAATGAAAAGAGCTGAGGACAGTCTCAGAGACTTCTGAGACCATATCAAATGCACCAACATTCAAATTATAGGGGTCCCAGAAGAAGAAGAGAAAAAGAAAGGGTATAAGAAAATTTTTGAAGAAATTTTACTTGAAAATTTCCCCAACATGGAAAAGGAAATAGTCAATCAAGTCCAAGAGGCACAAAAAGTCCCATATAGGATAAAGGCAAGGAGAAACACACCAAGGCACATACTAATCAAACTAACAAAGACTAAACACAAAGAAAGAATATTAGAAGCATCAAGAGAAAAAGAACAAATAACATACAAGGGAAACCCCATACATTTAACAGTTGATCTTTCAGCAGAAACTCTGCAGGCCAGAAGGGAATGGCAGGATATTTAAAGTAACTGAAAGGGGGAAATCTACAACCAAGTTTACAGTACCTGGCAAGGATCTCGTTCAAAATTGATAGAGAAATTAAAAGCTTCTCAGACAAGCAAAAGTTAAGAGAAATCAGTACCACCAAACCAGCTTTACAGCAAATGTCAAAGAGACTTACATAGTCAACAAATAGAAGAGAAGAAAAAAGATCTACAAAATCAACCCCAAACAATTTTTAAAAATGGCAATAGGAATATATATATCAATAATTACTTTAAATATAAATGGATTAAATACTCCAACCAAAAGACACAGACTGGCTGAATGGTTATAAAAACAAGACCCATAGATATGGTGTCTACAAGAAACCCACTCCAGACCTCATGACACACAGAGACTGAAAGTTAGAGGAAGGAAAAATATATTCCATGTAGGTGGGAAGCAAAAGAAAGCTAAAGTAGCAATCCTCGGATCAGGCAAAATAGACCTTAAAATAAAGAAGATTATAGGAGATAAGGAAGGACACTACATAATGATCAAGTGTTCAATCCAAGAGGAAGACATAACAATTGTAAATATCTATGCACCCAACATAGGAGCACCTCAATACATAAGTCAAATACTACCAGACTTAAAAGGAGAAACAGACAGTAACACAATAACAGAAGGAGACTATAACACCCCACTCACGCCAATAAGACAGAAAATTAATAATTAAGCACAAGTCTTAAATGATACATTAGATGAGATGGATCTCACTGATATCCTCAGGACATTCCATCCAAATGCATAAAAATACACCTTCTTCTCAAATGCACATGGAACATTTTCCAGGATAGACCACATCTTGGGTCACAAATCAGACCTCAGTAAATTTAAGAAAATTTAAATCATATCAAGCATCTTCTCTGACCACAACACTATGAGACTAGATATCAATTACAAGAAAAAAAACTGTGAGAAACACAAACACATGGAGATTAAACAACACGTTTCCAAATAACCAACAGGTTACTGAAGAAATCAAAAGGGAAATCAAAAAATTTCTAGAAACAAATGACAAAACATGACAACTCAAAACCTATGGGATGCAGCAAAAACAGTTCTAAGAGGAAGTTTATAGCAATACAAATCCTACCTCAAGAAAAAAGAAAAACATCAGATAGACAACCTAACTTTACACCTAAAACAATTGGAAAAGGAAGAACAACAACAAAAACAAAAACAAAATTAGTAGAAGGAAAGAAATCATAAAGAGCCAAGCACAAATAGATAAAAAAATAAATAAAAAACAATAGTAAAAATTAATAAAACTAAAAGCTGGTTCTTTGAGTAGATAAACAAAATTGACAAACCTTTAGCCAGACTCATCAAGAAAAAAAGAAGAATCAAATCAAAATTAGAAATGAAAAAGGAGTGGTTACAACAGACAATGCAGAAACACAAAGGATTATAAGCAATATGGCAGTAAAATAGATAACCTGGAAGAAATGGACAGATTCTTAGAAAGGTCTAGTCTTTCAAGACTGAACCAGGAAGAAATAGAAACTATGAACAACCCAATTACAAGCACTTCAATTGAAACTTTGATCAAAAATCTCCCAAGAAACAAAAGCCCAGGACCAGATGGCTTCAGAGCAGAATTCTATCAAACATTTAGTGAGGAGCTGATGGCTATCCTTCTAAAACTCTTTCAAAAAATTGTGGAGGAAGGAACACCTCCAAACTTATTCTACAAGGCCACCATCACCCTAATACCAAAACCAGACAAAAACAATGCAAAAAAAAAAAAAAAAGAAAGAAAGAAAGAAAAAGACTACAGACCAATATCACTGATGAACATAGATGCAAAAATCCTCAACAAAATTTTAGCAAACAGAATTCAGCAGCACTTCAAAAAGCTCATACACCATGACCAAGCTGGGTTTATTCCAGGAATACATGGATTCTTCAATATACAAATCAATGTGATACACCATATTAACAAATTGAAAGATTAAAAACCGTATCATCATCTCAATAGATGCAGAAAAAGCCTCTGATAAAATTCAGCACCCATTTATGATTAAAACTCTTCAAAAATGGGCATAGAAGAAACTGACCTCAACATAGTAAAGGACATATATGATAAGCCTACAGCAAACATTTGGAGAAGGGAATGGCAATCCACTCCATTATTCTTGCCTGGAGAATCCCATGGACAGAGGAGCCTGGCGAGTCACAGTCCATGGGGTCACAAAGAGTCAGACATGACTGAGCAACTAATGCTACAGCAAACATTATTCTCAGTTGTGAAAAGCTGAAAGCATTCCCCCTAATATCAGAACAAGACAAGGGTGTCCATTTTCACCACTATTATTCAACATAGTTCTGGAAGTCCTAGCTATGAAGAAGAAAATGAAATAAAAGGAATCTAGATCAGAAAAGAAGTAAAGCTCTCACTGTTTGCAGATGACATGATACTGTACATAGAAAACCATACAGATAGTATCAGAAAAATACTAGATCTAATCAGTGAATTTAGCAAAGTTGCAGGATACAAAATTAATACACAAAATCACTTTCATTTCTATATACTAATGATGAAAAATAAGAAAGAGAAATTAAGGAATCAATCCGATTCACCATTGCAACAAAAAGAATTAAATATCTAGGAATAAACTTACCTAAGGAGACAAAAGAACTATACACAGAAAATTATAAAACTGATGAACGAAATCAAAGATGACATAAACAGATGGAGAGATATTCCATGTTCCTGTGTAGGAAGAATCAATATTGTGAAAATGACTGTACCACCAAATGCAATCTACAGATTCAGTGTGATCCCTATCAAATTACCAATGGCATTTTTCATAGAACTAG
>SJYR01001164.1:83681-94393 GCA_006410655.1 Kobus ellipsiprymnus
TCTGGCATGTTGTCTCTTAGTGTATACTGAGGTTTACATAAGGATTCTTCAGTTTGAATAAAAGCTTCAACCTATCTATGCAAACCTTAAAGTCTGCTCCTTGGTTCCTGCTGCAATGAGTATAAAATTGCAGATTTTCATTCTTAGCATTTCAAGAGCTATCAAGTCATAGGAGATAGTGCTGTGATATCAGTGTGAAGGTTCTTAAAACAACAGTTTGTTTTTATTCTTTAAATATTGGTAAGACATGCTCTGTCATAACTGAAATTGCTTTTACACTGCTGTGAACACTTCATCTTTAAAATTCCAAATGTGCATGGATATTCACCCGTAGTTTCATCCTCGTGCACCATTTATAGACGCGTCGGTTGGTTAGCTGGCTGGTTGGTTGGTTGGTTTGGTCCAGGATGAGTCTGCTTCACTCATGCCTGTGTGGGTCAAGGCGGAGGGGGTTACAGGGCAAGGAGAACTGTTGCGCACTTGAGCACATGAAGACCCATCTGTTTCCCTGTCTCTGTTCTCACAGAATGTGTGACACAGGAGAAGGCCTGTTCACTTTTCAAACAAGGGAAGGAGAAATGATCTATCAGAAGGTCCATTCTGCGACACTGGCCATAGCTGAGCAGCATGAGAGATTAATGCTAGAAATGGAGCAGAAGGCCCGGGTAAGGCCCCTTCCTCTGTAACCTAACAGCTTGGAAATGAATGTCCCTGAGCTCCAATGCGCATCGTGTACATGCGGGCCCATTCAGGCCCACGCCCGAGTGTCCACCCCCACCCCCGGCCCTGAGAGCTTGTCCCAATTACTGAACCTCATCTCTCAAATATTCTGTTCAGCTTATGACAAAAGAAGCTGTTTGTGGCCGCTGCAGGGAGCCATGCACTTTGTGTATGTACCTATGACCTGTTGCCATGGTTACCCAAAGAGGGTTGGAGTGCTCAGAGAGTCAGACGGAGCGGTGCCCTCTGCATATCTCCACACATAGCCAGACAATCAGCGATGAGAATGTGGACCCACGATAACAAGGAAAATACATTTCTACCAGAAAGCATTCCATTTTTCTTTCTGTCTTTGTATTTATTTTAAATTCTCTGAAACTTCTAGCTCTTTCTGTCCAGGTTTCAGAGCCAATACTAAAATGTCTTCAGAAGGCACTTATACTGTTTACCAGTTGTCTATTACCCTGTCCTGGAACTATGCTGTAGTTTCGAGGTCAAGCTTAGAAATAATTTCATAAAGAATCTGAAATAGCAAAATTTACAAGTATCTGAAAAACAATATAAGCTTTACTACTAACTTCTTTGAAAAGCAAACAAAAGAATTATTATTGGTCATTGATCATCAAAAGAGATCAAATATTGTCTTTCTGCAGAATTGATAGAGATGCATTAGAATCCATCTATGAAAGGACAAAAGTGGAGTTTTGAGAAATAGGTGGCTCACTACCCAGAAAAATACTCATAATTCTATTCCATTAAAAGACTATGGGGCTTTCTATGTAGTATGATTTTATTTGGACTTTAAAAAATTTCAAATACATGATAACTTGAAATGTAAATTTATCTTTTAAATGTAAGAAGACAAAGTGGTTTAAGAAATGATTTTACATTATTCTTAATACATTTCAAATTTTGTCAGTACTACATATACATTTTTGTCTCTCTATCCAAGATATGGTTTCAAGAGCCTTCCTAATATCTAAGGGTGGCAAGTGCAAGTCACGCTTCCATTTGGCCTTCAGTGGGAGGTAAAAGAGTAGCTAGAACACAAAGAGGATTATTAATAGGAGACTATGGGATTAATTGATGAAGCACCGCCAGGAGGTTGGTAGGATTTAGTCTTTAGAAAGATTTGGGTTAAATTTAAATTATTTTAATAATTGTCTAATTAATATGACATTTTTCTAATGGCTTAAATTGGGAGAAAAAATGTATAACTACCAAATTTCAAATTATTTGAGTAACTGGCACAATCATTATCAGCCCATATTTATAATCTGCTAGTGTTCATTTTCAGCTAAAATTAACAACTGTGAGGTCATTTGCTATTAGTCAACAGCTGTCAAAGTCAAAGTGAAGTCGCTCAGTCGTGTCTGACTCTTTGCGACCCCATGGACTTTAGCCTCCCAGGCTCCTCTGTCCATGGGATTTTCCAGGCAAGAGTACTGACTTTTTGCGACCCCACGGACTTCAGCCTCCCAGGCTCCTCTGTCCATGGGATTTTCCAGGCAAGAGTACTGGAGTGGGTTGCCGTTTCCTTCTCCAGGGGATCTTCTCAACTCAGGGACTGAACCCAGGTCTCCCACATTGCAGGCAGACGCTTTACCCTCTAAGCCACCAGGGAAGCCTTAGTCGACAGGTATAGTTCTTCTTTACTTCTGGTTGTTCTGAGCAGGCAAAATGCTTATAAGTAGAGGCTCTTAGATGGTATTTTCATGAAGGAGAGTCCAGGAGCTCTTTTAGGCAACCATGATTGTCTGCAGTAAGGACAGCACTCAGTGTGCCGGCTTCCCATTCTGGTTCTCCTACTCATGGACTGTATAATCTTGAGTAGCTCATTTAACCTCTAAATGTCTCATTTTCCTCTGTCTGTAGAATGGGTATGTAATCATTCTACTGATTTGTTTGTAATGATGTATCTGTGCATTAATTCATACAAAGTGCTGAGAACAGACCTGGCACACAGGAGATACTGTGAAAGGTTCATTATTATGATGGTGATGTTGAATAATTTTAAGATCTGCAATGGTGGGGAAGACACAATATTTTTGTTCCCAGCTGTAGCTCAGTAATACGTTCATCCCTTTACACCTGTACCTTGTGCCAAAAGATTTGTAACACCAAATTTAATTCACCTTTGCCTTTGATGCAGTTGTATTTTGTCTTCTCCTGTGCCACTGAGAACCAAGGGGAGAGGAGGGAGGCTATTGCTGTGATGGGGATGGTACAGATGGAAGGTCCACCAACTGAGATCTCAGGCAGTGGAAGCCAGGATCAGGGTATACCATAGATCTGGGTGCTTGAAGATGGAAGGGGAAGGGGACAGATATTAAAATAGTAGGCTCGGGGCATCTTTGATCATCCAGTGGTTTAAGTCGGGTGAAAAAGTGTGACTACCAACTTTCAAATTATTTGAGAACACAGGGAAAATTATTAAAGCTACATATTTAAACCAATAGCACCTCTCAAATTTGTTTCCATTTTATGGAGGTCATAATCTTAGATAAAACACTCCAAGTTCTTCTAATTCTGTTGTGAAAAACAAAGGTGCTCCATTTTGCATGTGCAACATTTTCAAGGAAAGTTTTCATTGTTTCGGTGATAACAGCCATTCATCAAAACACACATGTCAAAGGTGCTTGCGTGGCCCTGCCCGTGGAGGGTGAGTGTAGGCTGACTTCATTGTCGACAAGACCTCAAAGGCCCTGAAATAATTTAATTTTAGATTTCAATGGATCTGTTACACACATACACATACAATTACACACACACACACAAATAATATAAAAGAAACTTCTTGTTTTAATTTGCTTTGTATGTTCTTAAGCTTTACAAGTGCTATGAAATGTCCACAGGGACATGATGAGAAGACATAAATGGAATTTTTAAAACACAGGTTTTCCCTTATACTTTATAAAAAATAAGTGAAGGAAGGGGGGATTGTCATTAGTCATTTCTAACTTCGTAACAATGTGATTTAAAAGCAAAGAACCCCCCATAAAAAAAGTTACAATTTGTCCTCTAAAAAAATAGTGTCTGGAATGCTCCTGTTTTCAGTCATTCTTGCTTCCTCGTCACCTGAAAAGCTCTGTGTACAATTTAAGGAGAAACAGCATCAGTTCAGTTCAGTTCAAACTGGACTGGGTTGCCATTTCCTTCTCCAGGGGATCTTCCAGACCCAGGGATCGAACCAGCGTTTCCTGCATTAGCAGGCAGATTCTTTACCCCTGAACATTTAAAGGGTCAGATTACTGACTGCAGAAAACTCAGAAAGGAAACCCCAGGAGTCTGATGGCTCTTTTTCTATTCAGTACTAACTTTGTCACCAAAAAACGTATAGCCTAATTTCTCTGATGGCATATATAAAAATATTTCTCAGGGTTGACAGCTATACCCTCTATCTGATGGATAAAATATCAGGGATCATTTGGATGCAACTAAGAAGAATGCATTCACTGCAACCAGTCCCAAGTACCTCTCTGCTCCACTGGCTTTTTCATTTAATGAAAACACGCCTTTTCCTCAGGACACTGTTATAAATCATCTTCATTATCAAACTCTCCTCATTTACCTGGAATGAGTGTGTCTTTTGTTTTCTGCTTAGATTCAGGCTGATACCAGTCCTTTCAGGAAACAATTTGGCATGAATCCGGAAAGGCGAAAATGGACAAGCTAAAGCCCTGCCTTCAAATTTCACGGACAAGTGCTATTTATTCCAACTTGAAGGTATTCTGCTCAGAGGCAGATGCAGTTTGTGGCCTGTTTTCATAAATGCCCACGTGTGTTTGAAAGAATTTGACTTTGACAGTTGTCTGGTGTTGGAATACACAAGCACATATGCATTTCAGATTAGGTTTCAGTCAGTCCAGGTGCTCAGTCGTGTCTGACTCTGTGATCCCGTGGACTGCAGCACGCCAGGCCTCCCTGTCCATCACCAACTCTCGGAGCTTGCCCAGACTCATGTCCATTGAGTCGGTGATGCCATCCAACCATCTCATCCTCTGTCGTCCCCTTGTCCTCCTGCCCTCAATCTTTCCCAGCATCAGCATCTTTTCTAAAGGGTCAGTTCTTCACATCAGGGGGCCCAAGTAATGGAGCTTCAGCTTCAGCATCATTCCTTCCAAAGAACACCCTGGGCTGATCTCCTTCAGAATGGACTGGTTGGATCTCCTTGCAGTCCAAGGGACTCTCAAGAGTCTTCTCCAACACCACAGTTCAAAAGCATCAATTCTTTGGCACTCGGATTTCTTCACAGTCCACCTCTCACATCCATACATCACCACTGGAAAAACCATAGCCTTGACTAGACGGACCTAGTCGGCAAAGTAATGTCTCTGCTTTTGAATATGCTATCTAGGCTGGTCATAATGTTTCTTCCAAGGAGTAAGTGTCTTTTAATTTCATGGCTGCAGTCACCATCTGCAGTGATTTTGGAGCCCCCGAAAATAAAATCTGACACTGTTTCCACTGTTTCCCCATCTATTTCCCATGAAGTGATGGGACCAGATGCCATGATCTTTGTTTTCTGAATGTTGAGCTTTAAGCCAACTTTTTCACTCTCCACTTTCACTTTCATCAAGAGGCTTTTTACAGCATCGCTGGTGTTGAAATATGAGCAAGATAGCAAACCACGGGTAATGCCTAAAAAACACCGCTGGCAGGACTTAAAGGGGCTGCTGTCCAAAACTGTCACTTCTGTGGTCTTCCAAAGCTCCAGTGGATGGAGAAGAACAACAAAAGTCTCACGTAGAATGTCCTTCCTAGAAAATAAATAGTTTTCTTTCTCTAAGATCTGTCATTTTACTTGCTTTTGTTACTAGAAATAAAAGAGAGTTAAAGTCACACATTTAACAAACTAGAAACTTTTACTGTTCCCCAAACAGTAAGCCTTTTGAACAGTAAGCATTTAAAAACAAATGATCTTATTTCCCTTTATAATGGAAGATGAAAAGAAATTTCTGGTGAGGAGGGAGCACTGTTTGTCTCTCCAGCCACCCCATTGGAACGTAGTAGGTCTAATTCCGCCTGCCTCAGAGGAGGGCAAGGGGAGAGGGGAGAACGAAGCTGTTTCATATACAACTGACTTAGACTGCGACTCGAAGTTAGTGTATTTGCCCTTCCAGATTTATACATGATCACAGATCTTACTCAAGTATTCACTGCTGCCAGCCTATGAAATAGTTCTTGTCTAAGGAGCTGTATGACCAAGGAAATGCTATTCCATGGCGTGAATTCCAAGCTGGGTATCTTTTTCACAGTTTAATGTCTCTCAAGTCAGATGAGAGTTAACGGTTTAATTAGCAGCGCTGTTCTTTCCTACTGCTCCATAAAATCATGTGTCTTTCTAATGATGGCATCCTGGAGTGTATAAAATACCATAATACTTGTCATAAGTATTCTGAAGACTCTAAACTGTTATTCCCAACTGGCACTAAATTATATCTTTCAGTTCCTTTCAAGTCCCTGTCTAACAAGGCAGGGAGTACCATGTGCCCATTTATACATTTTGAAGAAATAGGAAAACTTCCAGAATGGGACCTGTCCTGGGCAGTTTGGCTTTCTTTTGAGTGACAGCATTCTTCGTACCCGCATTTTATGTGAATCTCTATCAGCTATCGGGGGAAGAAAAACTAGTTCTCCCATACTGAAAATGTGAAGAATTTGGAAGCAAAATAATCTTATGAGCTATAGACAGGAAAATGTTAATATTTTTTGCAATCTCTTTCCTAGGTTTAGTCATAGAATATTATGAAATTCTATAAGTTGCTTAAATGTGTGATTTACGATGGCAAATGGTATGTTACAACCAAAATATAGGAATATCTGCTTATGAATTCTTTCTTCAAAATTCTATTCTTGACTCTCTTGCTCAGTATTATCAATTATTAACCAGCAGACAAGAGCCTTCGTTATTACTGACAATGACCAGTTCCCTGCTGGGAAATGCTGTTTGCATTTTTGTGAAATTTTCTTTTACTGATTGGCCAACACTGATTAAACTAACACAAGCTCAGTTAGAACAAATTATTGTAGTTGATAACTAACGTGGGCCTGTGTTCCTGATGTTTCAGAACACTAAAGAAAAATTAGTTTCTAAACAAAAACAAAGAAAATACTAATTTCTATCTGCAATAAATACACAAATGGGATGGAAATGACAGGAAGATGGTATGTAATTTTTCTAATACATCGTGCTGAGACATAGCGTGTGGTCAAAATTTTATTTAGATTGTGTGTTTTTTTTTTCTTTAGAAGTTGCTATGACTCTAGATGTCACTTCAAAAAATGTATTATATATCATATATAAGTATATAACATATAATCAACTTGATTACAATTGATAAGATATAAGGAAAGTTAATGTTTAGCATTAAAAAGTTCAACTGTGTTTAAAAAGATACAATTTTGTTTCTTTTATTTATATTGCTAGAATAGAACAATAGTAGAAAAGTCTACAAATATTGTTCTTTTTTCATTTCTTTAAACTATAGTAGTCTTACTTATTCAGAGGCATACAATCTGCTCTTGGCAATTATAGGAGTGTGGCTGTTTCGTCCCTGAGTCATGTCCAGCTCTTTTCGACTCTGGGGACTGTAGCCCACCAGGCTCCTCTTGTCCACGGGATTCTCCAAGCAAGAATACTGGAGTGGGTTTCCATTTCCTTCTCCAGATCTTCGTAACCCAGGGATTGAACCCAAGTCTCCTGCTTGGCAGGCAGATTCTTTACCAGTGAGCCACCAGGAAAGCCCCAATTACAAGAGTAATATCCTTAAGAGAGGAAAAAAAAATTCAAAAGTCAGTCAAAATGACTCAGCATACAAACATATATGACATACAGGCATACAAACCAGAGAATCAGACCAACTCCTCTTGGAGACAATGCTGTAAAATGGGTGTGGGGCGTAGGCCAGGAGGGACAAACTAACATCTAAGAGATTGATGTAAGAGTTGCATGAGAAGATCATTAAGGCTACAGTTAAAGAATGTGAGCATAGTTGTCAGTCCCTGGATGCACACACGCTATGTGGAAGCCGCACAGCATGGGCGGTAACCAGGGAGGCTCTAGGGAAAGACCAGCAGAGCTGTGTGACCTCCTGCAAGTCCCTTACCTTCGTTGTGCCTTGCTACCTCTCCCTGAAAGAAGGAAGAAGGAGCAATAATATCCACTTCAGAGGGCTAGGCTACCACCTGGTCTTTAGTGAAAGCTCAATAATTATGAGGCAATTCATAACATGGCAAAAGGAAAACCTTTCATTTTAAATGGGTAAAATTTTATAACCACCACTAAAGTTCATCCCAGAATTCACTATTTGTATACACTGGAAATTAATTACAGACACATATTACAGTCTCTATATACTTCAAAATCAAGTGACAGCAAAATTTTATTTAAAACACCTATGAAATTTAATGTTTAATTAATATTTTAATTTAATGTATTCATCATATTCCTTAGATTCAAAGGGTAGCTCTGTAAATGTATCTGCTTACAGATGATAGATAGATAAAGAATACTTATTCTTAAAAGCATTACTGGGACTTCCCTGGTGGGCCTGTGATTAAGACTGTGAGCTCCCACTCCAGGAGCATGAATCCCATCCCTGGTTGGGGAACTAAGATTTCATGTGCTGCATGGCATGGCCTAAAAATAAACAGATAAAACAACAACAAAATGCCACTTAAAAAAAATGGAGGCAGAAGATGAAAGCTGATAAACATTAAAAAAAAAAAACTTTACTGAGTACAGGTTAGAGTGGCATTCAAAGTATTCATGTAGATGTTTGTAATAATTTCTGATGTTATTCCAAAGTCAAGCTTTTTTTCACACCTCCAAAAGTATTTTGGTCAATATTCGGTTTAAAATATGTACTGATGACATCTATTTTGTTTCAAGTTAATGAAAATACTATCCCACAAAGTCCAATTTTAAATGTCACCTAACAACTTCCAATACACAACCATACAAACTACATTTTATTTGTGAGCATTTATACTCAGCAAGGAGAAGGCAATGGCAACCCTCTCCAGTACTCTTGCCTGGAAAACCCCATGGACAGAGGAGCCTGGTAGGCTGCAGTCCACGGGGTCGCTAAAAGTCTGACACGACTGAGCAACTTCACTTTCACTATTCACTTTTATGCATTGGAGAAGGAAATGGCAACTCACTCCAGTGTTCTTGCCTGGAGAATCCCAGGGATGGGGGAGCCTGGTGGGCTGCTGTCTATGGGGTCACACAGAGTCGGACACGACTGAAGCAACTTAGCAGCAGCAGCAGTATACTCAGCAAGGTATCTTCTATTTTTTTCCCATTTATGTTAAATAAAATGGAAGCTTAAGAGTGAATGTCCCCTATTCAGAATTAAGTCAAGTCTGTGAGAAACCAATCATCCATAAACTTTCCAACTTCAGAGGACTGGCTGAACGAATCCTAACAGTGCCAGGCTTGGCTGGCATATGGTCTCCTGGGCTTCGATTTCTGTGCAGCTTTCGAGTTTCATGAGCTCTTTTCCAAGAACAAATAAAACTAACTGATCTTGAGGGAGTGCACTGGTGTTGAGCTTTTCCTTATGAAGCAGTGTGTATTTTTCTTACGCTGACCAGCATGTCCCACATCACATGAGCACTATGCCCCACCACCTGGATTTCTGCCGTGCATCTCATCTACAGGGTTTCCCCACCCATTCCCCTTGTCTCAGACAAACCAGGGCCTGGTCGGCATATCTGCCCGTGTGAGGCATGTTTTAACTCTTCATCACACAGAGAAGCTGTGTCTTTTTGAAGACTGGTTTTCTCGGGGTACATGCCCAGTAGTGGGATTGCTGGGTCATATGGGAACTTTATTCCTAGTATTTGAAGGATCCTCCAGAGTGGCTGTATCAATTTCCATTCCTACCAACTGTGCAAGATGGTTTTCCCTTTATCTCCAGATCCTTTCCAGCATTTATTGTTTGTCATTTTTTGATGATGACCATTTTCATGGGTGTGAGGTGTTACCTTATTGTAGTTTTGATTTGCAGTTCTCAAATAATGAGTGATGTTGAGCATCTTTTTTATGTATGTTGGCCATCTGTATGTCTTTGTTGGAGAAATGTCTCTTTAGGCCTTACACCCATTTTTTGATTGGGTTATGTGTTTCTGATAAGCTGCATGTCTATGGACTTACAAATACAGCAGGGGAAGGAGAAGGTGGAATGAGTTTTTTTTACCTCTATTGAGCTCTTAGACTTAGATCAGTGGTCTTTACTGAGCACTTTGGACATGAGTGTGCTTTTCGTACTAAAAGCATCATCTTATAAGATATTTACAACAACAATGAAGCCACATTGTATTAATGTGTCTTATCTTTAATTTAGAGATAAGGAAAAATTGAATCTTGGGGGAAAGAAAAAGTTTACATACCTTGCCTGAAGTCAAATGGCTAGGCAACTGTGGTGCTGATCTTTATAACAAGTTGTGGACCACAAACCCAGTGGACTTAGCTCTGTGACTCTGCCGCACAAATTGTGGTCTTCTATTTTTGAACATAGGAGAGAGGCGCTCGCGTTCCTGCCTCAGTCCAGTGGAGTTGACCCAACTGGTGTCATTCTCATCTTACCTGCTTTTTGAATAGGAAGTTTCCAATCAATTATTTTACAATGAACTGTGGTAAAGAGGGAAGGATGTCATGGGCTCCAAGCCCCAGAGGCATCACCCACTGGTTGTGGCACCGTGAACAAGTCCCATGACCCCCCAGAGCCCCATTTCCCTTGTCTGTAAAAGTCAGATGGCACATTTGTTGATAATTTATGTGGATATTAAAGGAGATAACCTGTGAAACCAATTTGCATAGGTCAAGGCACATAGAGAATGACTCCTAACTGCTCATCTATAAATGGTAACTTTCTTCTCCCCCAATCACATAGATTGGGAAAGTCCTAATATGAATTTTTAAATTCAAGGTAATAATTAGGGAGAGTCAGCACAAAAGGAAAATTGATTTTTAACAGTTTTTT